>OZ012735.1:939411930-939941930 GCA_963859935.3 Lathyrus sativus
CCAACTCTAAGACAATTTGAGAGTGTGCTTGAAATACTTTTAAGGAAAGTGATTTCGTTCACGATTCAGTCTGGATCCATTCGACATAGAAGGATTATCTAACAATCTTAAAAGTTTTTGTATCATGGATTCCGACGCTGCTGTTTCAAGTATCAAAGTCATGAATCAGGATCTTGTCAAATTGGATCGCTTCGATGGAAACAACTTTACCAGATGGCAAGACAAGATGACGTTCCTACTATGTATTACTGATAACATGATTAATGAAATTTCTAATTCTGCTTACATGCTTGATTCAGTTACTTTATGGCACAATAGATTAGCACATATTGGTATTAGTTCAATGAAGAGACTAATTAAACTTGGCTTGATATCATGTAATATCAAAGATTTCAATAAATGTGAATTATGTGTTAAATCAAAAATGATTAAGAAACCTTTCAAAGGTGTTGAAAGAAATACAAATCTGCTTGATCTTGTGCATTCAGATTTGTGCGAATTTAATGGCATGTTGACCCGTGGGGGAAATAGATATTTCATTACATTTATTGACGATTGTTCTAGATACACTTATGTATATCTCTTAAAGCATAAAGATGAGGCTTTTAATGCCTTTAAGAGTTACAAAGCAGAAGTGGAAAATCAATTAAGTAGAAGTATAAAAGTCCTTAGGAGTGATAGGGGCGGTGAATACTTTTCTACTGAATTTGATGCATTTTGTGAAGAACATGGTATAATACATGAATGTTCGGCACCTAGAACACCACAACAAAATGGCATAGCAGAAAGAAAGAATCGAACATATCAAGAAATGATGAATGCCATGTTATTGCATTCCGAACTACCTTTCAATTTGTGGGGCGAAGCTTTATTATCCGCATGTCACATAATAAATAGAATTCCCTTAAAGAAAAGTGGAATTTCTCCATATGAGGTATGGAAGGGCATGACACCAAATATTGGCTATTTTAAGGTGTGGGGGTGTGTGGCATATTACAAAAACATGGATCCTAAGAGAACCAAGTTGGGTCCTCGAGGGAAAAGATGTGCATTTGTAGGATATGCACAAAATAGCAAAGCATATAGACTGTTAAATTTAGAGTCTAATATTATTGTTGAATCCCGGGATGTAGAATTCTTTGAAAACCTTATAACTAAGGATAAAGAATCAGAGTCGGCCATAAATAAAGAATCTTGTGAAAAAGACTCTTCTCGGATTGTAGAAATACAACCTGAAGACACATCTCGAATAAATGAACCACGACCTGAACCTAGGATAAGCAAAAGAGTCCGGAAAATAAAGAACCTAGGACCAGACGAAATTGATTCTCAATCCATTTCATTTTATCTGATTGAAGGAAATAATACAAATTTTATTAAAAGCATTCCGGTAATTCTTCAAGTAGGGGAAGATCCTAAAACTTATAAGGAAGCAATAGCTTCAAGAGACTCCTCTTTTTGGAAAGATGCTATCCGAGATGAAATGGATTCAATTATGTCCAACCACACTTGGGAACTTGTTGATTTACCAAAGGGATCAAGACCCATTGGATGCAAGTGGGTGTTTAAAAAGAAATATCATAGTGATGGTACATTAAACACTTATAAAGCAAGATTAGTGGCAAAAGGATTTAGACAAAAGGAAGGTATAGATTATTTTGACACTTATGCACCTGTAGCGAGAACAACCACTATAAGGTTGTTGTTTGCTTTAGCATCTTTAAATGATCTGATTGTTCATCAAATGGATGTTAAAACAGCATTCCTAAACGGAGACCTCGATGAGGAAATCTACATGGAACAACCAGAAGGACACGTCCTTCCTGGAAATGAACAGAAGGTGTGCAAACTTGTCAAATCTCTATATGGCTTAAAACAAGCACCAAAACAATGGCATCAAAAGTTTGACTCTACGATAATGTCAAATGGATTTATTCCTAATTCTTGTGACAAGTGTTTATATACAAAAGTGTATAATAACACTGTAATATTTTTGTGTCTTTATGTTGATGACATGCTAATAATTAGCAATAGACTTAATGGAATTCTAGAAACAAAAAGGTTTCTAACTTCCACTTTCAAGATGAAAGATCTTGGGCTTGTTGACACAATTTTAGGAATAAAACTTAAGCAAAATAGTGGGGGTTATGAACTTAATCAAACACATTATATTGAGAAAATGCTTGATAAGTTCAAACACCTGAAATTCAAGGAAGTAACTACTCCATTTGATCATGTAATCAAACTTGAAAAGAATGATGGAAGAGCAGTGGCTCAATTAGAATATGCAAGTGCGATCGGATGTCTTATGTACTTAATGCAATGTACGAGACCCGATATATCATTTGCAGTTAGTAAAATGAGTAGATTTACTAGTAATCCAAGTAATGAACATTGGAAGGCAATCACGAGGATATTTGGTTATTTGTTGAAAACCAAAGATCTTGGTCTTCATTATGGTAGGTTTCCTGCTATACTAGAAGGATATACCGATGCCAGTTGGATCTCTGACGTGGGAAATCACAAATCTACAACTGGGTGGATATTTACACTAGCTGGAGGAGCAATTTCCTGGAAGAGCAAGAAACAAACATGCATTACTCTTTCGACCATGGAATCAGAATTCGTGGCTCTCGCTTCCGCTAGTCAAGAGGCAGAGTGGTTGAGGGATCTTCTTTTGGAAGTTCCATTGGCTAAAGACAATGTTTCAAAGGTAATGATACACTGCGATAGTCAGGCCACTTTGGCAAGAGCATTTAGCGAAGTGTATAATGGAAAGTCCAGACATATAGGACTTAGACATTCGTTCGTAAGAAAACTGATTAAGGATGGAATCATTTCACTTACGTATATACGAACAAGCTATAATTTGGCTGATCCGTTTACTAAGCCGCTGGCCAGAGACTTAGTAAGAACAACCTCGAGAGGTATGGGGTTGAAACTCCTTGAGTAAGAGTTCCGACAATGGCGGCAACCCAATCTTAAGTTAACAGAACATTAACGTTAAGATTTTCAATGGGTAACAACAAGTCGTTGATTTGGATAATTGTCTAACATTTCATAATTATGTTGACATTAGAAAAGAGGGTTGAGTTTTATCTTAAACTCTTAATGAAGTTCAATACCGAGGGTACGTATCTATTGGAAACAGATACTATATGAACTTCACCTATGTGAATTATGAGATGGTGCCGTCTCAAAGTGAGAGTTGGAGTTTCTCTCATGAAAAATTCATGAAACAGGATAGCACATGGCCATAAATAAGTGCTAAGCGAGTTATGCAGAGGAAGAATCTTTAAGGAGTGTGTGTAAGGTAACACCGGTCTATTCAAATGGATTCATGGTTTAAAAGCGTTGCTACCTAATATTCCGATTAAATCTTGTGTTATTCTTACTAAGGTTAAGTTTAAAATCGAAAGATACTTAATTGTATTAATACTTCTTATGTCTCATTTCTGGAATTATTATTTTGTCATTATTAGAACAAGTGGGGGATTGTTGGAAATAATAATTTATTTCCATTAAAGTTGTTCCAAAATGACAAAGTGGGTGTGTTGCACCCTAAAATTTGACCAACCGGTTCTCCTATCTGACTCATGATTTAATTTCATATTCACAGCTCAGATGTATGATTTTTGTGCACAAGCAGGGGGATATCAGAGTTTACAGCTTGATTTTTGTCTATCAGATATGGCAGACCCAGTCCAGATTATCGGGGTTTTATTTTCGGGAAATTGTGCGCTCCTCGGTGATTTTTCAGTGATTTTGAGGATATTCTGATGCCCAGGGATCTCTGTCCGATTCGATCTGGTCTCGTGCGCTCTTTTACGGCGGTCATTTGCATTCATCTGCATTTTTTAGGGTTTAATAGGCTTTTGTGAATTTTTAATAGGCTTTATAGATTTTTCTGGAATTTAAATAGGGTTTTTAGAAGATAAATAAGATTTTAAATAATTTTTAGAATAATAAAGAAAAAGGGGAATATAGTTTTTATTTTATTACTAATAGATAATAATAGTTTAGAATTTTGTAGGTTTTTAAATAGGTTTAATTGTTTTTAAATCATTTTTAGAATTTTTCTATAGATTTTTAAATAGGTTTAATAGTTTTTTAGAGAATGTAGAAAATAATATAGTTTTTCTTTTATTAATAGATATTAAATAATATTAGATTTTTAATAGAAAATTAGGATAATATAGAATTAATTAGGTTCTTAATCACTTTTTAGAGTTTAATTAGGTTTAATTGACTTTTTAGGTTTAATTAGGATAATATGAGTTTAATCATTTTTTAGAGTTAATTAGGATTAATTGATTTTTATAGAGTTAATTAGGGTTAATGTTTTGTTTAGTGGTCATTAGTTTAATCAGGATATTAATCAATTCTTTTTTTGGGTTTTTTATTCATTTTTTCGTCTGGGCCCAAGGGAGGTGTTTTTTGGTAAAGCCCAATTGACTCAGCAAGTCCAAAAATGGTCCAGGAAAGCGTCCAAAGTCTAGCGCAGCCTGGAATATTCTAGAGAATTCCAGCGAACTGCAAGGGTATAAAAGCGCCACGTGTTGCGCAGAACGAGGCCCCACGCGTTTCGCCTCGAGAACGCCACACACTCAGAACGGCCCCACCTGTCCCCCACTATCTCTCCCTCTCTCTCCACGCCACCACACGTGGCACCCATGCAAACCCTTCCCTGAGACACTTGTCCTCCCCACACCGTCGCCTGAGTCTCGCCGTCAACCTCACCGGCGGCCATGCAAACGCCGTAGCCCCCACCGCCGGCCACCGCCAACAGACTCCGGCCACCGGAATCTGCAAACACCAGGAAATCACCAGATTATCTTCTTCTTCCTCCGATCGTCCCTCCGTCACCTTCATCATTGTCGCCGGAATCATCAAACCTTCAAGCAACATTTCTCCAGAAATCACTCAACCTTCATCATCTTCATCCGCCATCAATTTCTTTTCCAGAATCCATTCCAACCTTCATCCGTCTCCATCAATTTTTTCCAGAAACACAACAAGCTCCATCAATTTCTCCAGAAACTCTTTGTTCGCCATCAATCTTTTTCCAGAACGATATCAATCTTCATCAGTTTTTAGAACAACATCAATCTTCATCCTCAGCCAAAGAATTTCCAGAACGCCATCCTAAACCTTCATCATTCCTCGAGCAAGATTCTCAGAAACCACCTTGATCAACATCCTCCTCCAATTTTTTTTCCAGAACGTCATCTTCAAGAGCCATCCTTCAATTTCACCTTCGCTCCATCTTCGTACGCGACTGAGATCTTTGTTGAAGGGATTTCATTCTCCAATACGATCCAGTTCGCTCAAACATCTCCAGGTATGCTTGCTAAAACTCCTTGCATGTTCTTCTTCAGATTAAATTGCGCCTTCAACGATTAGGGTTTAACTGATTAATTGATTGAGTGAATAGTTGAGTTAGATCTTGAGTAGTGATTTCGTGTGAGGGATTGAAGTGTTTGGGTGAGGATTTGCTTAGTTTAGGGTTTGTTTGATTGGGTTGCAGAGAAGAGAGAGTGAATAGAGGAAGAAGACGAGTGAACGGCTAGGGTTTGTGGCATTAGGAGTGTGAACAGTGCCAGAAGGATGGAAGTGATTAAGTTTTGCTTGTTAGGGTTCGTAGTGGACGCTGGGCTTAGGCCCAAGCGTATTGCTGATCTGCACCTCTCAATTGCTTCCCCACCCCCCTGTTTGAGAGAGCTGAATAGTTGGATTGGGCCTTAAGCCCCAATTTACTTTCAACACCCCCCTGGGCGTAAGCCCAGTAAGAAACAACTGCAGCATTGCTAGCGCTGCACCCCCATAGGTTTTTTTCTGATTTGTTTGATTTCAAAATCTGGGCCCTGCGCCCAACTGCTATTGGCACTCCCCAATCAGGGCCCAGCTAGATAATAACCTGAGTCCATTGCTGATGGAACCCCCTCCATGTCATTTTCTTTTGTTTTGATTTTTCTTTTTATATTTTCATATTAGAAATTCATAATAAATTGTAAATAAATGTTTTTTCAACAATTCTTTTTTCAACCATTTCATGAAAAATGTTAAGAAAATTAAATAAAAATAAAAATGGCATTTTATTTTTATTTCCTATTTTTGTGCATATTTTCCAATTAATTGATTTTTGTTTAATATCTTCAATGCATGCATATCATTATAAAATTAATAAAAAATAGTAGATTTAGTCAAATAATTCCGTTCTTTTTTCTGTAGACTCGTGATTCAGTGTAGAATTTTATAGTATAAAAACATTAGCTTAATCATGCATTTTCATTTTAATTGCATTTTTTCACTGTTATTGATGTTGAATAATTGGTCTGTGGATATGTCTGTGCTGCTGATTTTAATTCTTTCATCTGGTGTTGAATTTTGTTCTGATTTTTCAGTATGTTACCCTAGAGCCATGTAGGTCTCCCATTAGATTTTTGATAGATTTTTGTAGGGTGTTCTGCTGTGATTTGTCTGAGCCTGAAGATAGGGGAAGTCTTGATGACTTCTGACTTTGGAGTTCAACTGTGGTTGAACTTCAGAGATAGTCTTTTGTGGTTTGTTGGCCTGTGGTTTCTTCTTGAAGGTGGGAGCTGATGGAGGTCCTGCTGGAGCTTGCAAAGTTGCATTGGATTGAGGCTTAGTCTAGGAGCTTGTTGTCTGTTTGTGAGGTTCGAGATCCCGAAGTTTGAAGGGAGTTTATGGTACTTTCCTGAGGAAGGCACTATGAATGACTTTCAGTCTTCCTCTCACCTCTTTCGTAAGTATCCAATGATGTCGGAGCCGACTTGTGAGTTTAATTCCTCCTGAGGAGGGATGTAAACTGATCACAGGTTGTTGAGCCACATGGGATACGATTCCTAAGTGGAAGCCTCCTAGTACTTTCCTGAGGAAGGTCCTATGGGTCTATTCATTTAGTTCCAGTAGTTTGTCTAGGACTTCTTAAGTATCCAGTGATGTTGGAGCCGACTTGTGAGTTTAATTCCTCCTGAGGAGGAATATAAACTGATCACAGTCGTTGAGCCACGTAGGATACGATTCCTAAGTGTCAGCCTCCTAGTACTTTCCTGAGGAAGGTCCTATGAGCCTGTTCACTTGGTTCCCCTAGTGCATATAGGTTTTTTTCTCAAGTATCCCGTGATGCCGGAGCCTTCATGTGAGTTTAATTTCTCCTGAGGAGGAATGTAAACTGATCACAGTTGTCGAGCCGCATAGGATATGACTCCTGAGTAGTAACCTCCTGGTACTTTCCTGAGGAAGGCACTATGAGCTTGTCTGCTTAGCTTCCTTTTCTCTGGTAAGCTTGTTCTGAAGCTTGGAGATTGGGATTGATTCCTCTTGCTTAGGGTGTTGTATAGAGTTTTGTTTAGAGAATTATTAGGAGATTGTTTCAGGTTTGTTAGAGGCCCTGCTCAGGGTTAGTCTCTTTGTATTGTTTGACTTGTGTGATATTGTGTTGCATTAGACTTAGGTGTTCATCTAGATAGTTCTGAATAGGTGCATCTTAGAAGTAGACTTTGTATGCATGAGAAGTTGAGGTGGTCCTCCTTCTGCTTGTTTGTTATTGCGTGGCTTTGCTTGTTGGTATTTGGTAGAGCTGAGCTCCCTTGCCTCTGTGGTTTGCGGCCTCTGTGCCTTGTTTGTCTAGATGTTGCATTCATGCATATTTTCAGTATTTCTTTACTGTGCAGTTTCTTGTTTGTATTTCAGTCCAGTTGCCATGATCCCTTAGGAGCTCTGACTTCTCCGCTGCGGAGTTGTTATGATAGACATTAGAATGGTTAACCAGGTGTGATAGCAATAGGTAGATTCCCCTGTTTCTCAGGTATAGTTCTAGGGTTTCCCTTTCCTTTCTGTAGGAGCTTTTGAGTAGCTTGGTCCGTAGTTAGCTGAACTACAGCTGCTCTGATTCTTCGTTCCAGACGAAGATATGTAGGCATAGGATGCGATATCCTAGCGAGCACACTAACGACTAACCTTCGTTCTCTCGCGGCTGTGCGATCGAGACTTTCCCGCTAACGACTAATTGTTACCCCTTTCTCTTGCCCGAGTGCATTTGAGACCAGATCGTAGTTGTAGGTTCCCGAGCCTTAGAGACCGGTTTGTTTTCTCACTGCTGTGTGAGAGCCCCTGTTTACCCGTAGTTAGCCGAACTACGTTTGCTCTGATCTTTCATTTCAGATGGAAGTACGTAGGCACAGGACGCGATGTCCCGGCGAGCAACCCTTCCCCCGTTTAGTCGTAGGAAGTCGAACTACGTTGACTCTGACTTTCCCATTGCACGAGGGAATACGTAGGCCCAGAACACCGTATGTTCTGTCGAGTCCTGTCCTTTTATTTTCTTTTCAGACCAGCCATTAGCGTAGATAGATAACACACCCTTTTACCTATGAACACCAAGCGTGGATCCCATCGAGTACGATGGACGTGAGGGGTGCTAATACCTTCCCCTTGCGTAACCGACTCCCGAATCCAGGTTTTGGTTGCGACGACCATACCTTTTCCCGTCTTTGCGAGGTTTACTTCGAGCGTTTCCTTTCCCGCTCTGAGGGATAAATAACGCACGGTGGCGACTCTCCTGTCAAGCCGGCGCCGATTTTCGCAGTAGCGACAGCTGGCGACTCTGCTGGGGATTATAGCATCTAGGGACTTTTCCCATCCCTTATGCTGGGACCGTTTCCCATCCCCTACGCGAGTCAATCCTAGCGCTTGGGTGTTTATTTGTTGGGTGTTGTGCATATTGTATTTTACTCTTCTGCACTTTACTTTTCTGTACCTTTACCTTTCCGCATTTATTTTCCAGCATTATATTATTATGATTATTGCTGTGGGCAAAGGGAGGTTACTGTGAGTGAGAAGCCGGACCTGGGCTTGAGTACACACCTAGATATAGTTGCGGAGAAGTAGTAGACGAACCTGTCTGCTGAGCAGGCACAGTTCCCTACGAAAATCTGCGCTCAGACGAGATTCTTGCAGAGGTGCTCCTTTCCAGTCCTGAGGATCTGAGGGGAGTCCAGACGTGAGGGTTGTCGACTCTGGGGACCGATCATTTGGAAGTCAGCTAAGTGAGGCCTCTTCATGATTTGATGATGCCACTCCTTCTGGGAATCGTATCGTCACTCATGAAAGTCTGTGACGCTGACGACCGCATAGGATGCCGTACCTTTGTCCGTGGATTAGGTCTATCCTACCTGTGAGAGGGACTGGGTTATTGCAGGAAAACTGGCCTTCAGAAACCATGGTTCAGTACCTTTATCAGATGGTGTTCTTGATTCATCTCCAGGTGTTGTCTGGGTCAGATGGTTTCTTATCTGAGGTTGAGGCTATTATCAGATGGTATTCTCGTCAGATACAGGGGTTCAGATGGTTTTCTTACCAGGGGATTGATATTTTGAGTATCAGATGATAGTTATTGGCATGAGATTCTGATGACCGTGATGGTTTTCTGTTCTTGATCACAGAGATATTCCTCTTCAGGCTACAGCATAGCCCCTATGTTCGCAGATTGCATTATTTATCATATTGCATCATTGCATTACCATCTGCATTCAACTAACGTGTGTGTATTGCAGGTACATATTTTCCCTTCCAGTTCTGGTGTTTGTTCCTAGCAAGACATGGAAAACCTGAAAAGAGTATTGCCCTATAAGTTTCCGTCGCCGAATATCAGTCTGTTGTTAGAGTTGATTGCTATTGCTAAGAAGAGAGGAATGGGTGACTTCAGAAAGAGATATGGGAGGATTCTGACCTACGTTTATCAGCCATCTGTCTACGAGACTAGCGGCATCTATACTCTGTTACAGTTTTACGACGCGGAGCTCAGGTGTTTTGTATTTCCCGACTTTGTTTTGGCTCCTACCCTGGAGGAGTACTCTGCACTTCTGGATATACCGATCCGTGAGCAGATGCCTTTTTATCGTACGGACGCTGAGCCTAAGCTGGCTGAGCTTTCTACTATCCTGTGCTTGAAAGAGTCTGAGCTGTCTGGGAAGATGATCAGAAGAGGAGACGTATGGGGATTTCCGTTGGATGTCTTAGTGGAGAAGGCTCGAGAGTATGCCCAGAAGGGTAGCTGGGATGTTTTTGACGTTATCCTTGCTGTATGTGTGTATGGCATTGTGTTATTCCCGAACATTCCTGATTTTGTTGATTCAGATGCCTTCTATATTTTGGCTGCGGGAAACCCAGTTCCTACTTTGCTGGGAGATATCCACCATTCAACTCATTATCAGAATGAAAAGCGACGAGGAAGGAATGTGTCTTGTTGTGTCCCTCTCCTATGCAGGTGGTTCACCAGCCATTTGCCTAAGTCAGGTCCGTTTGTCACATCTATCAATTCTCTAGGATGGCCCGAGCGCTTAATGGGATTAACTGCTGAGAACGTGGTATGGACCAATAAAGAGGTATTTGGAGCTGAAGTCATACTCAAAGGCGAAGGATTCCCGAATGTTCCGTTAATAGGAAGGAAAGGTTGTGTCAACTATAACCCTTCCTTATTGATCAAGCAATTTGGGTACATACCTCAAGGAGCGCCAAAGCCCGAGGAGATACAGGAATCTCTGTATCTCACCGGGGCAATAGGGAAAGAAATGCTGACCAAACTTGAGAAAGCCTGGAAAAACTTGCACAAGAGAGGGAAGCTTTCAGGTAGCAGAGGGGATACTCGAGGTCCTAGCTCATATGAAGAATGGATTCGTGAGCGAGCTGTGAAGTTCCTTATGCCGTATCCAGCAGTTCAGCCATTGCATCCCCCTCCGGTAGAGGAGCCTACCACTGTGGACATTCAGGTTTACAAGCAGCTAATGGCGGAGAAAGAAGAGCTAGCCAGGGCTAAAGAGGCTTTAGAGCAGGAGAATGCCCAGCTTCGGCATGAAAGGATTGAAACAGGATATATTTCCAAGCAACAGGCTGAAACTCTGAAACATCTGAAGACTACGCTATTGGAATTGACTGAAACCAAGAAGCGTCTGGAGTTAGATGTAGACTCAGTTAGTAGTGTGTTGTCCACCAAGAAGCAAGAGCTGGAAAGGGCCTACACAAAGCTAGCTAAGTTCAGAGAACACTGGGATCTCACTATGACCAAGCGCAAGGAGCGAGAAGAAGAGCTGAAGACACAGATTGCTCAGTTAGAAGAACAGGTCAAGGTGAAGAGCGAAGAGCTTGAAGAAGAAGCCTGTCGCCGATACGAGGCCGAGCGCAAGTTGACAGATGCCATGAAGAATTTGGAAGATTTCCAGTATAGAGCAGATGCCAAGAGACCCAAACCTGGGGATGGTGCTAATGATAAAGCTTGGGAAGACTTTGTCAGAGACATCCAGGGGACAGTCAGGAAGAGGGATCGACTGATAGAAGGTTTGATTTATCAACCAGATCACGCAGAGACAAAGAAGATGGTCGAGGACTTCCGCAACCGGACCCGTATTTGATTTCTCTTGTATTCTGTATGTTGAGATCACCACCAGGCATGTTGGCTGGGATCCTCCTTATCATATCAGCTGTATGGAGCATAGTTATGTAACTTCTGGACAAGACTGTTGTTCTAATCAATATATGAGGGTTTTTCCAAATATTGTCTCTATGGTTTATCTCGTCTTGCTACCACTGACACCGGAATTGGAGGGAAAATATCTCCAATGCACACATGCACGTTAGCATTTTTGTATTTCTGTTTGCATAAATCATATTGCATAGCATTTCTCTAGCAGGTCAAAGCACTGATCCAGCCTTTGTTTTCACCAGAAAGTGATTCTCGGGGAATTGTTTGAGGCAAGAGTGGAGTGTTGAAGACGACCAAGGGGTTGGAGCAGATTTAAGCAGAATCAAGCAGTGTAGTCCGTTGCAGTTTATTGCAGGAATTCCTTCAGAGATATGGAACAGAATCAGCTTGAGTTGATCGAAGTCCGAAGCCAGCTGGGGCAGATGATGAAAGACATGCAAGAGATGCGTCTGGAGCAGAAGATTCTCAAAGAGGAGAACAGTCAGCTGAAGACCCAAGTGAGCTTGATCATGGAGGTAGTCAAGAATGTGCTTAGAAAAGAGGACGATCAGCTATTTGAAGCCGCAATGAAGAAGCTCGTGCCACCTGTGCATGTGGAACCTGAGCAGCAGCAACAGAAGATACATCCGGCTCAGCGGAAGATCCAAGAAGGAAAGCCAAGGAGGATATTTGAGGCACCACCTATGACCTATGCTGAGCTCTTGCAGATCTTATTGAGGTTTAATCTGGTTGAGAAGAGAACGTTGGCACCACCAATGAAAGCACTTCCTCAAGGGTACGACGCCAGCAAGCAATGTGAATTTCATTCTGAGGGATTCGGGCATGACATCGAGGGTTGTCATGCTTTTAAGCACAAGGTTCAAGACCTGATTGACTCGCACGATATTGAATTCACGCCGGGCGGCGTAGCTGTGCACATTGTTCCTGTCTCAATCGATGCTAAAATGACAGATGTTTCTAAAGCTGCAGTGGGTCAGAAGCGTATCCTGGACTCCATGGTGTCAGAATCTCCAGGCCCACAACTGTTGCCTATTCCTGGGGCAGATCTAAGAAAGAAAATGGTTAAGCATAAGGAGGGCGTTAATCAGTACATTGAAGGTCAAGAAACCAATGTTGCATTTGATACAAAGGGTGTTCAAGGGTCAACCCGATACCAGCAGCAGCAGCCTCAGCAGGGGGCACAACAAACTCAACGAAGATTCCAGGGCGGCAAGCCGAAAAGAGTGTTTGAGAAGCCTCCCTCAACCTATGCTGATTTGTTGCAGACATTGTTGGGATTGAATCTAGTGGAGAAAAGAACTCTGGCACCGATAACGGGAACTCCCCCGTTCGGCTACGATGCGAATAGACACTGTGAGTTTCATTCTGGAGCCCCGGGTCACGATATAGAAGGCTGCCACGCTTTTAAGCACAAAGTGCAGGATCTGCTCGATAGTGCAGCAATCCGCTTCGGGCCAAGAGGTCCCCAAATCATCTGAATGAAGGAGGAAGGGCTCTATAATTTGGCTGGGTCGTTGAAAACAGATCAGGACAGCATCGAATTACCTCTAATAAAGATAGCTGGTTCAGCAGCAGGGCAGATGTGAAAGCCCGATTCTCAGAAGCTAGCATATTTTCTTTGTTTTAGCTTGTCATTTCTTTGCATTTGTAGTTGCTTTCCTGTTTGAATTTGTAAGCTTGTTTGTAAAACTTGTTGTTTTCATTCAAATTGATGATAATGAAATAAATATGCATGTTTTGATCGAATCCAGTCGTGTTCACTAACTGTTTTGCAAATATCCACCACCTGGTTAAGAAGAATTTGGGGAGGATGACGAAAATGACCGACATGCAACTACCGATATTGTATGCTTTTGAAATAAACCTGCTGATGATGTACAGGCATTGTTTCAAACCCCTAAACACCGGAGATATAAGGAAGATAATCCCTTGTCAACCCCTTTGAGCCTTGTAGTAGGAGTTTCTTTCTGAAAACGAAAAACCCTCAATCATAACCTGGGGCAGGGTAGGTGTTAGCTAATTTGACCGAGCGTCCGTTCAAGGATCCATCACACCCCTAGAGGTCGTGCCTAAAAGACCACAATGGTTCAATCAAGAGTGGGACAGCCACATCACTTCCCAAAGAGTCAGGCAACCAGTGTCACACGACTTGTTCGAAAGAAAAAACGAAAAAAAAGAAGAATCAAAAGCCCGATAAGTCAAGAAAACTTCAAAGCAAATGACTTAGGCAAAAAGGAGGGCATCCCGCTGGACTTAAAAAATCAAAAGAAACTCGAAAGGGGTCAGTCCAGGCAAAAGTTAGGGAGATGAAAAGAAAAGATAAAAAGGATCAAAAGAAAAATCCTCGATGGAAATACGAGTCGTGTGACCTCAAGTGTCAAAGACGAAAGAGTGAGTGGCTGTCACTCCAAAATCCAAAAGTTTCTCGAACTATCACTCCTATCTTTCAACCTCTGAGAGGTGAGCGCTAAGGTCAAATTAGCTGAACGTAGGATGGGAGAACATCAAGGAGAATGGGTGGGTTAAAGCAAACTTTGAGCCTTTATCCTTTCTTTCAAAACCATGAACCTGACCATGTTCCAACCTTCAAAAGTCCTAATTGAAGCAGGTTGTTTCGAAAGCATACTCCGGTAAAGGTCGCGTCGATTCTGACTCTTAAAAAGGTTCCTCCTACCATGTTGGTACTGATGTTGATAAATGTTTTGTGCATTATATGCCATAAACTGTTTTTCCTTTTCCAGTGAACAGATTGGATGTCAAAGCTATAATATGTGTTGCATTAATACATCCTTTATGCATAACAACTTGTTTTACTTGCGAGTAAGCGCTGGACAGCAGAAAAGCTTCCTACAATGGAAAGTATGGTCAAGATAGAACGCAGAACGCCCGAATGTTTCGAGAACAGGGGCAAACTTTATTGTGATCCCCAGTCAGGTCAGCTTTTCGAAGTCAGTTATTCTGGGGCTATCAGGTTGAGATTCAGGTGAATGCGGCGTAGTCGGAGGGCACTACTCTGAATCAGATAATAGGGGCAAGGTCATTGCAGTCAGGGGCCGACCATCTTAAGCACGCCGAATTTACTCGAGAAGCATTCAAGGTGAAGTATCTCTAGGAAGTTCAGAATGCTGAGGCATATCATATCAGACCATCAAGGAACAGATTTGCAGATTTCCTTTCAGGGATTATCCCCACAGATGTCCTATAGGCTGGGGCATATCAGAAGCAAGAGGATTGTTGTTCTCCGTATCAGCAAGGCCATTCAGAACTATTCGAGCAGATGCAGTCGATTTTCGAGAGCGAGATGAATGCGGGAAGTCATGTCACTATCCCTTGACTCTTCACTAAAAGGCTGTGTATTCAGGAAGATTGTTTTCCAGCGTCAGTTGTACCTGACCCATCACGGACAGCCTAAGAGCTCAAATCCATGTTTGCGATTACTGTGAAGTCCATCCGTGTTGGCACATCAATTTCCAGATCCGAGCTTCGTCAGTACGCGGGAAGACTCCCTCCATTTTCTACAGCAAAGTCAAATTTGCCATTGGTATGGGTAAGCTATTCCCAGAGGAGTCTAATCATATTCAGCACGTCTGCTATTTTACAACGGAGTTATATTCCCCAGCAGGGTATTACTTCGTCGAGGTGTTCGGTTAAGTCCTCAATATCCCCAGCATGGTTGATTTCACTCTCCCAGCATTTATTTTGCTAGGACGATTCAGTGATATCCGGGTTTATCCCCAGCGAAGTTGGCCTCGCCTTCAGCATTTATTCTGCTGAAGTAGTTTTCTGTATCCGGCCTTCTCCGGCAGCTCGAGCCTGCTAGCATATTGCATGCATCATCATATTTGCATCATACGTGCATATCATTTTCAGAATGCGTAGCATTTCCATCCAGAATGGAGCATTACGCTGTAGAAAGACTAAAGCATTTGCATATGCATACAAAGCATAAGTCAGATTTTCTATCAGCCTCATATGGCGCGTGGATTACTCTGTGATCAGTTCAGGGGCATTTATCCAGCAACAGTATTCAGAGGATTCAGCGGATTATTTGTATCTCAGATCATACAACAATTATGCTTTGATCAAGCAGTCATCTGATGTCGACAGACTTTTCTTCCCGTCAGTTCATATTGACGATGTGTTCCTTCAATAAATGGACTTCTCCGTCTATCATTAGACGTTTTGAGTGCGAATGTGGTTTTCTTTCCGTCTATCCATAGACGATGTGAGGTTGCGGGTGATCGCAGTAAGGTTTCAAGAAGGGGTTTCCCCAGGATATGCTTTCTTTCCGTCTATCAGTAGACGATGTGAAGTTTCAGGCAATCTTCAATGGAGTTCAAAACAGAGCTTCTCTAATAAGTGACTTTCCTTTCCGTCTGGCAGCAGACGATGTGAAGTTTTGGTTACTGTCCAGCGGGTTTCTTATTGCCAGATCATGCATATGATGAGGCGTTTCCCCAGCAAGTCTTCTCCGGCTATCCTTAGTTGTTGAGGGGTTTCAAAATGATTTTGGATATTGGTTCTCTTTCTGGTTATTGGATATGATGACATTTAAGAGAGACTTTTCTGACCATCAATCCCTATTGATGCCGAGGCTCTTCGAAGAATGTTCAGTCTCCGTGATCGTTGATTCTTATTGACGACATGATTCTTTAAAAGGTGGTTTTCTTCCCGTCAGTCCATACTGACGATGTGGCCCCTTCAAAGATATTGATCTTTCCATCAATTCCCGTAAACAGAAGAATTCTGAAATTCAAAAGAGAGTGTTGAATTGCATTATGGTGTCTTTCCGTCTACTCTTAGACGATGTGAATATGGAGATTAATGAATGCCTTTCCGTCTATCCTTAGACGATGTGAATGGTTTGTTTCATCAATCAGGATGATTCCGTCTACCCGTAGACGATGTGTGTATGGAGATTGAGTATTTCTGCCGTCTATCTTTAGACGATGTGAGCATGGAGATTAAGAATTTCTTCCCGTCTATCCTTAGACGATGTGAATTGATTTGTTCATCAATCAGGATGATCCCGTCTACCCTTAGACGATGTGAGTTTGGAGATTATGAATGTCTTTCCGTCTATCCTTAGACGATGTGAATTGTTTTGTTTCATCAATCAGGATGATCCCGTCTACCCTTAGACGATGAGAATATTGATTTGAATATCAATCAAGATAATGCCGTCTATCCTTAGACGATGTGAATATGGAGATAATGGTGACTTTCCGTCTACCCTTAGACGATGTGCATTTGGAGATTATGGTGTCTTTCCGTCTATCTTTAGACGATGTGCATATGGAAATTAACGGTGTCTTTCCGTCTATCTTTAGACGATGTGTGTATGGAGATTAAGAATTTGATCCCGTCTACCCTTAGACGATGTGAATATGGAGATTATGGTGTCTTGCCGTCTATCCTTAGACGATGTGAATTGGGAGATTAATGTCGTCTTTCCGTCTATCATTAGACGAGGTGAGTGTTCAATCAAGGTGTCTTCCCGTCCATCTTTGGGCGATGTGAGTATATTTCTCTTCCTGCCTATCAGTAGGCAATGTGAAAGAATCAGGTATGTTGTTATAGCCCTCAGAGTTTTGTTACATGGGGTATCACAAGCAACGGGTATTCAATCAGGAGTTCTTTATCAGATGATCAATCAGTTTGGTGCCGTAATGACTGGACTCGGTTTTCTGGACTTTATTCTCCAAGCAGTTGACAGTATATGCTCGCGGTTGGCAAATTTTCGGGTTTTATTTGTATTCAACCGTCTCGTACCTTTGAATGTTTGAAGGCTGAGCGCTCTCCAAACCCTTCAGGTCCAAGTCGCTTGAATAGGGGCAGCTGTTGCACCCTAAAATTTGACCAACCGGTTCTCCTATCTGACTCATGATTTAATTTCATATTCACAGCTCAGATGTATGATTTTTGTGCACAAGCAGGGGGATATCAGAGTTTACAGCTTGATTTTTGTCTATCAGATATGGCAGACCCAGTCCAGATTATCGGGGTTTTATTTTCGGGAAATTGTGCGCTCCTCGGTGATTTTTCAGTGATTTTGAGGATATTCTGATGCCCAGGGATCTCTGTCCGATTCGATCTGGTCTCGTGCGCTCTTTTACGGCGGTCATTTGCATTCATCTGCATTTTTTAGGGTTTAATAGGCTTTTGTGAATTTTTAATAGGCTTTATAGATTTTTCTGGAATTTAAATAGGGTTTTTAGAAGATAAATAAGATTTTAAATAATTTTTAGAATAATAAAGAAAAAGGGGAATATAGTTTTTATTTTATTACTAATAGATAATAATAGTTTAGAATTTTGTAGGTTTTTAAATAGGTTTAATTGTTTTTAAATCATTTTTAGAATTTTTCTATAGATTTTTAAATAGGTTTAATAGTTTTTTAGAGAATGTAGAAAATAATATAGTTTTTCTTTTATTAATAGATATTAAATAATATTAGATTTTTAATAGAAAATTAGGATAATATAGAATTAATTAGGTTCTTAATCACTTTTTAGAGTTTAATTAGGTTTAATTGACTTTTTAGGTTTAATTAGGATAATATGAGTTTAATCATTTTTTAGAGTTAATTAGGATTAATTGATTTTTATAGAGTTAATTAGGGTTAATGTTTTGTTTAGTGGTCATTAGTTTAATCAGGATATTAATCAATTCTTTTTTTGGGTTTTTTATTCATTTTTTCGTCTGGGCCCAAGGGAGGTGTTTTTTGGTAAAGCCCAATTGACTCAGCAAGTCCAAAAATGGTCCAGGAAAGCGTCCAAAGTCTAGCGCAGCCTGGAATATTCTAGAGAATTCCAGCGAACTGCAAGGGTATAAAAGCGCCACGTGTTGCGCAGAACGAGGCCCCACGCGTTTCGCCTCGAGAACGCCACACACTCAGAACGGCCCCACCTGTCCCCCACTATCTCTCCCTCTCTCTCCACGCCACCACACGTGGCACCCATGCAAACCCTTCCCTGAGACACTTGTCCTCCCCACACCGTCGCCTGAGTCTCGCCGTCAACCTCACCGGCGGCCATGCAAACGCCGTAGCCCCCACCGCCGGCCACCGCCAACAGACTCCGGCCACCGGAATCTGCAAACACCAGGAAATCACCAGATTATCTTCTTCTTCCTCCGATCGTCCCTCCGTCACCTTCATCATTGTCGCCGGAATCATCAAACCTTCAAGCAACATTTCTCCAGAAATCACTCAACCTTCATCATCTTCATCCGCCATCAATTTCTTTTCCAGAATCCATTCCAACCTTCATCCGTCTCCATCAATTTTTTCCAGAAACACAACAAGCTCCATCAATTTCTCCAGAAACTCTTTGTTCGCCATCAATCTTTTTCCAGAACGATATCAATCTTCATCAGTTTTTAGAACAACATCAATCTTCATCCTCAGCCAAAGAATTTCCAGAACGCCATCCTAAACCTTCATCATTCCTCGAGCAAGATTCTCAGAAACCACCTTGATCAACATCCTCCTCCAATTTTTTTTCCAGAACGTCATCTTCAAGAGCCATCCTTCAATTTCACCTTCGCTCCATCTTCGTACGCGACTGAGATCTTTGTTGAAGGGATTTCATTCTCCAATACGATCCAGTTCGCTCAAACATCTCCAGGTATGCTTGCTAAAACTCCTTGCATGTTCTTCTTCAGATTAAATTGCGCCTTCAACGATTAGGGTTTAACTGATTAATTGATTGAGTGAATAGTTGAGTTAGATCTTGAGTAGTGATTTCGTGTGAGGGATTGAAGTGTTTGGGTGAGGATTTGCTTAGTTTAGGGTTTGTTTGATTGGGTTGCAGAGAAGAGAGAGTGAATAGAGGAAGAAGACGAGTGAACGGCTAGGGTTTGTGGCATTAGGAGTGTGAACAGTGCCAGAAGGATGGAAGTGATTAAGTTTTGCTTGTTAGGGTTCGTAGTGGACGCTGGGCTTAGGCCCAAGCGTATTGCTGATCTGCACCTCTCAATTGCTTCCCCACCCCCCTGTTTGAGAGAGCTGAATAGTTGGATTGGGCCTTAAGCCCCAATTTACTTTCAACACCCCCCTGGGCGTAAGCCCAGTAAGAAACAACTGCAGCATTGCTAGCGCTGCACCCCCATAGGTTTTTTTCTGATTTGTTTGATTTCAAAATCTGGGCCCTGCGCCCAACTGCTATTGGCACTCCCCAATCAGGGCCCAGCTAGATAATAACCTGAGTCCATTGCTGATGGAACCCCCTCCATGTCATTTTCTTTTGTTTTGATTTTTCTTTTTATATTTTCATATTAGAAATTCATAATAAATTGTAAATAAATGTTTTTTCAACAATTCTTTTTTCAACCATTTCATGAAAAATGTTAAGAAAATTAAATAAAAATAAAAATGGCATTTTATTTTTATTTCCTATTTTTGTGCATATTTTCCAATTAATTGATTTTTGTTTAATATCTTCAATGCATGCATATCATTATAAAATTAATAAAAAATAGTAGATTTAGTCAAATAATTCCGTTCTTTTTTCTGTAGACTCGTGATTCAGTGTAGAATTTTATAGTATAAAAACATTAGCTTAATCATGCATTTTCATTTTAATTGCATTTTTTCACTGTTATTGATGTTGAATAATTGGTCTGTGGATATGTCTGTGCTGCTGATTTTAATTCTTTCATCTGGTGTTGAATTTTGTTCTGATTTTTCAGTATGTTACCCTAGAGCCATGTAGGTCTCCCATTAGATTTTTGATAGATTTTTGTAGGGTGTTCTGCTGTGATTTGTCTGAGCCTGAAGATAGGGGAAGTCTTGATGACTTCTGACTTTGGAGTTCAACTGTGGTTGAACTTCAGAGATAGTCTTTTGTGGTTTGTTGGCCTGTGGTTTCTTCTTGAAGGTGGGAGCTGATGGAGGTCCTGCTGGAGCTTGCAAAGTTGCATTGGATTGAGGCTTAGTCTAGGAGCTTGTTGTCTGTTTGTGAGGTTCGAGATCCCGAAGTTTGAAGGGAGTTTATGGTACTTTCCTGAGGAAGGCACTATGAATGACTTTCAGTCTTCCTCTCACCTCTTTCGTAAGTATCCAATGATGTCGGAGCCGACTTGTGAGTTTAATTCCTCCTGAGGAGGGATGTAAACTGATCACAGGTTGTTGAGCCACATGGGATACGATTCCTAAGTGGAAGCCTCCTAGTACTTTCCTGAGGAAGGTCCTATGGGTCTATTCATTTAGTTCCAGTAGTTTGTCTAGGACTTCTTAAGTATCCAGTGATGTTGGAGCCGACTTGTGAGTTTAATTCCTCCTGAGGAGGAATATAAACTGATCACAGTCGTTGAGCCACGTAGGATACGATTCCTAAGTGTCAGCCTCCTAGTACTTTCCTGAGGAAGGTCCTATGAGCCTGTTCACTTAGTTCCCCTAGTGCATATAGGTTTTTTTCTCAAGTATCCCGTGATGCCGGAGCCTTCATGTGAGTTTAATTTCTCCTGAGGAGGAATGTAAACTGATCACAGTTGTCGAGCCGCATAGGATATGACTCCTGAGTAGTAACCTCCTGGTACTTTCCTGAGGAAGGCACTATGAGCTTGTCTGCTTAGCTTCCTTTTCTCTGGTAAGCTTGTTCTGAAGCTTGGAGATTGGGATTGATTCCTCTTGCTTAGGGTGTTGTATAGAGTTTTGTTTAGAGAATTATTAGGAGATTGTTTCAGGTTTGTTAGAGGCCCTGCTCAGGGTTAGTCTCTTTGTATTGTTTGACTTGTGTGATATTGTGTTGCATTAGACTTAGGTGTTCATCTAGATAGTTCTGAATAGGTGCATCTTAGAAGTAGACTTTGTATGCATGAGAAGTTGAGGTGGTCCTCCTTCTGCTTGTTTGTTATTGCGTGGCTTTGCTTGTTGGTATTTGGTAGAGCTGAGCTCCCTTGCCTCTGTGGTTTGCGGCCTCTGTGCCTTGTTTGTCTAGATGTTGCATTCATGCATATTTTCAGTATTTCTTTACTGTGCAGTTTCTTGTTTGTATTTCAGTCCAGTTGCCATGATCCCTTAGGAGCTCTGACTTCTCCGCTGCGGAGTTGTTATGATAGACATTAGAATGGTTAACCAGGTGTGATAGCAATAGGTAGATTCCCCTGTTTCTCAGGTATAGTTCTAGGGTTTCCCTTTCCTTTCTGTAGGAGCTTTTGAGTAGCTTGGTCCGTAGTTAGCTGAACTACAGCTGCTCTGATTCTTCGTTCCAGACGAAGATATGTAGGCATAGGATGCGATATCCTAGCGAGCACACTAACGACTAACCTTCGTTCTCTCGCGGCTGTGCGATCGAGACTTTCCCGCTAACGACTAATTGTTACCCCTTTCTCTTGCCCGAGTGCATTTGAGACCAGATCGTAGTTGTAGGTTCCCGAGCCTTAGAGACCGGTTTGTTTTCTCACTGCTGTGTGAGAGCCCCTGTTTACCCGTAGTTAGCCGAACTACGTTTGCTCTGATCTTTCATTTCAGATGGAAGTACGTAGGCACAGGACGCGATGTCCCGGCGAGCAACCCTTCCCCCGTTTAGTCGTAGGAAGTCGAACTACGTTGACTCTGACTTTCCCATTGCACGAGGGAATACGTAGGCCCAGAACACCGTATGTTCTGTCGAGTCCTGTCCTTTTATTTTCTTTTCAGACCAGCCATTAGCGTAGATAGATAACACACCCTTTTACCTATGAACACCAAGCGTGGATCCCATCGAGTACGATGGACGTGAGGGGGTGCTAATACCTTCCCCTTGCGTAACCGACTCCCGAATCCAGGTTTTGGTTGCGACGACCATACCTTTTCCCGTCTTTGCGAGGTTTACTTCGAGCGTTTCCTTTCCCGCTCTGAGGGATAAATAACGCACGGTGGCGACTCTCCTGTCAAGCCGGCGCCGATTTTCGCAGTAGCGACAGGGTGTTATAATAAATGCTTAGTCCCACATTGGAAGAGGAGTAAAATTAAATAGCATTTATAAGGCAATTGGAACAATGTAATTTCCAAAAGAGCCAAAAAGGATAAAGTGCCACATAGTCACATGTGGTGGTGCCAAAACTTATGTCACTTGTCTCATACAAAACACCCCTCGCCGGTGTCGCCACCGGCGACACCGGCTCCGGCTCCGGAACCGGATCCGGGGGCGTGGGCGTAGAGGCGCTAGTGGCGGCTTGTAGACGGCACTTGAGCACTTAGGCTATTCGCGGCGTTAATGAGGCGGCGCCGGTGGCGCTCCGGCCTTCGGCCGGTATACTGCGAATTTAATTTTTAATTATCGCTCAGACTTATTCGTTGCCTAGAGTTTGATTTTGAATTTGAATTTGAAATACATGACACTTGACGAAGTGGTGCATGATATTTTATGTGAACCATTGCAAATGCTCATTAGAAAGTGTGTTTATGAAGAATTGCAAACTTCTGAAAAGACACATGCATGGCTATAAATATATGCTTCATAATTCGAAATCATTCACTCCAAATTCTGAAATCCTCTTCCATATAATTCCAACATTTTCCTTGCATTCGAAACTTCATCAGTCTTGTGCAGTTTCGAGAAAAAGGCTGACTTATCCTGGGTATTCAGACCGTTCCAACTCTAAGACAATTTGAGAGTGTGCTTGAAATACTTTTAAGGAAAGTGATTTCGTTCACGATTCAGTCTGGATCCATTCGACATAGAAGGATTATCTAACATTTTTTTTTTATATTTATCTCTTTTATCCTCCTTATTCTCTAACTTTAAAAAATTGGCTTGGTTAAGGTGCATTTGTTTATCACTTCATATTTGGGGTAATGGTGTTCAAATTCAACTGTTCCAAATGAAAACTGTACATCAATTTAAAAATTAAAAAAAATATAAAAAATAGAATATTATTAAATGTGTATGAATATCATTTTATAAAAATAGATTTAGATCGGAATTTATATTGAATTTTTAAAATTGGTCTAAACTGAAACGATCTTTTATATATATTATGTTAATGTAGTATTTAATGGATATTATTTTTTTAATATTATATTTTAGTTTGGTTTGATGTATTTATTCTCATTTTTTTAACCATAATCGGCCATTTTTATTTGCAATATTAATTTTTTATATTATATCAAATATTTTATTAATTAATAATTTATTAATTTTTACTAAAAAATTAATTTATAATTTAAAGATATAAAAATAGATTCATATTAAATTGTACTCTTTCCGTCTCAAAATATAAGAGAAAAAAATTTAAAAAAAAACTTATTGAAAAAAAGTAAAAATATAATAATTTAATTTATGATCTTATTGAAATAAACTGTTTGAAAAGATATAAAAACAATTATAATTATTTATTAACTATATAAAAAAAGAGAAAAATAGTAAATTAAATACAATATTTATTATTTTTTTTTAATATTTTGATACATGAAGAATATTATTTTTTTTTACTTATATTTTGGATAGAATTAAATTATATTTTTTTAATCAATCATGCAAAATTAAATCAAATCATAAATAAATTTATGTTTAGACAAGTTTTTCTTCCTCAAAATCATAAACTGCGCCGCAATCACTCTTAATTTAGGGTGACAAGGCTTTCTTAAAAATTAGAAATCTGTTTGTAACAACTTTGGAGGTGGACTTAGAAGCTTGCTTTGTTGGAAGTTATGAAATTAGAAGGATTAAAGTGCTCCTCGAACATGGGTTCCCATTGTCGAGGAAGTTAAGGTTTGTATGGGTAGCGATACATTCACCGTTTGGGCAGTGGAAGAAATTCCGTCTAAACTGTAGTATATTCTAATTGTGGTGTTGAGGTGGCCCGTGAATTAAGTGTCTCTACTGTTTTGGAAACTTTTTTTAATTTTAAATCAATTAAAAGATGAATTAATAATTAAAATATATTTATAATTCTCAAAAATATTTCAATTTCCATTTTAGTCTTCAAAATATTTCCTTCAAAAATGTTTTATAAATTTTTAAAACTATACTTTTGATTTCTCCTACAACTTAGCGACGATTTTTAGAACGTAAGAATATAATTAATAATAATTTTAGAATAATTTTTAATTTATTAACTGAATTAACGATAATTTTAATATTATATATCAAAAATCTAAATAGGAAATTTCAAAAAAATCATTTTTTAAAGAAAATACTTTAAGAGTAAAAACATTTAACTTTAAAATATATTATTTATTTTGAGTGATAATTTGATTTAGAGAAAAATAAAGAGAAAATTGGAAAAGTAACAAAAGCTCAAAGTCGCCATATTCCAATCCCTGAGTATAGTGAGATCTAGTGGTCCTCTTTCAAGTATTTTGGAGACTACAGATTGCATTTCTCCAACACGTAAATACCATTCGAGGCCCCAACTGTTGCCAATGTTGGTTATCATGATGTGCCTATTGGGTGGTCCCTGAGTGAGGAATAAAGCTCATACCTGGGCCCTTTTGATAGAGACTAAACTGTCCATTTATCTAAGATTTCGGTTTCTCACTCTACCCCAGCTGTAGCACGTCATCAAGGAACCAGGATGTTTACATCTGTCGCCTTCTCACTTTATTTATACACTGGTGGAATTCCGGTGCATTCGTACGGATTCGATCCCAGTGTATTACATGCATTTGTTTGGATATTCGTGCGTTCGTTCAGATATAAATATCTTACGCGCATTTATTTTTAAAATATAATAAGAATTTAAAAAAATAATTTTTTTTATCAAAATAGCTTATTATTCTTAATAGAAATATATATTTTAAAAGTGTTTAATTAAAATATTCAAAATTGATAATATAATATATAAAAGATTAATTAAAAATATTTTTATGAGTAATTAGTTAAATTTAAAAATATTCAAAATTTCTAAAATAATATAACTTAATTAAAATATCTTTAAGTGCCTTTAAATAGTTTATTTTTCTTAGGTTTTATATATCCAATTAGTCCATATCACATTCTACTTTTTCTTTTGCTTAGCATTTTAAAACTAATAGCTGCTATCTCACTTTTCAGACCTTTTTTTTTTTGATAAAAATATATAAAATTATAGCTGCTATCTCACTTTTCAGACCATATACTTTAAAATAATCGAAGATTTAAAAATTATTTCTAATTCAGTTCTACACCTTTAAGTTATACACTCCAGAAATTAAAACAAATATAAAAAAGAAGTTCAAATCTAGATCCTTAATCAACTTTATTATAAATTACATTACCACTTCACCTCTTCAAACCGTTGATTACAGCTTTAAAAACAATGCAAGACATATATAGTGCTATCATATTCATAAGCACTTGTTAAATTAATATGCATGTTATGTGACATTAACAATTTGTACATGCTTTAATCATTACGCACATCAAACACATGATGACAAATGCAAAACTAATAATAATAATAATAATAATAATAATAATAATAATAATAATAATAATAATAATAATAATAATAATAATAATAATAAAGGGGGTCTAGATTAAACACGGGCACAATAGTAGTTATGAATTTATATATTATTTGGTTGTTAACTATGTAAAATTGATGTACATTGAAAGAATTAGTTACTTTGACTAAATTTACATGTTTTTTTTATGCATATATGCATATGATAACTTAGATTATGCAATTGCCACCGAGAAAATGAATATGTCAGACTCAACGAATATCTCAGACTCTTTGTATGTAATCGCATCAGGATTGCAGAAGAAGCAGTAGTACATTCGGATGTCTGAACCCTTGAGCAACGTGTGTGCAATTGGTTTATATCATGATCGTCAAATTTGTTTTGGAAAAGCGAGAGCAGTATCTTAATAGATTTAGCTAAAATTTCTTCTTCTCTTCTGCCTGAAAATTGAAGTCAGTATTATATAAGTGGTCTTGAGGATCAATTAATGTCTTAATTGATAGCTTATTTTCATACAAATCATAAAGTAACACAGCTCAAGAATGACATCTAATATAGTAGCACAATAGAAGCTGTAAAAAATAGGTTTATTCTAATTTATTCAACATAAAGTAACATGTAGCAATGATGTAACTATTAGAAGCAACTACATATTCCACCAAATTTTTTGATTTGTTTCGTGTATATTTAAACAATTCGATTTTAAATCATTTTTCTTCAATCAATACTTGTGTAATAATCATAATCGGGTTTGACATGCATATTATCTAGTTAAAAATAAAAGATACATGATGGTCACAATTACACCTATAAAAGGCCACTAAATTATACACGCCACTAAAATACAATGCAATCAGAAATTGTAATACTTGTATAGTTTTACCAATACGCATGTCATCGCCGATAATTCCAGCAGTTCTTTGGCAGTGCAACTCCCACAACCATTGAACACCTACCTTTTGATAGTCAAAGAGAGTGAATCTATTGAGCATCAGCCTTCTGCAATAAAATAAACTAAGTGAATCTATTGAATATGAGCATAAACATAAATGAAAATAATAATACTACAACAAACTGAAATAATTTCATCGGCACCTAATAGACTTGGACAGAGGCAGCAACTATTCCAAAAGCACATCAAACTGAAATTATGTATTGTAACAAAATTATAATACTAAGGTTCTTGCATAAGCTTTGTTTTGTTCAATTATTGGTGATAGGCTTGGACAGAGGCAACAACTATTTCAAAAGCACTTGTTTTTATGCTTCTAAAGTTGCCGAAAGTCAAATTTGTGATTGTAACTTCGGGAAAAGATGGTTGCGTAATTCTTTAGAGAAGTGCTAATGGTTATTACATACAACCTTTTTATTTTTTTTTTTACGTTTGCGTTGAATATTAATTGTATAAACATATTCTTTTCACTTATTTTGCTTTTCTGGCAGAGGTTCCATCCACGGAAGAAGAAATGGATGTTGACAAAGTACCAGAATCTCTGGAAATACGAAAAAATAGGAGCGTATGCATCCCAACTTGCATATCATCTGTAATCGTAACGAAACTCGCATCACTTTTGTCTGAAATTCTGTTTTGCACATAAAAAATTACTCACATTTTCTTGTATCTAAATTTATAAAATGGACTGTAGTAGATATGAATTTCCTGTACTATTTCCAGTCGGCAACAAAGTTGTGAGCATAAGGTATAGGAACAATTTATGGTAGGTTATACATTGGAACAACGGAAAACATACCACCATCAGAGCTTATCGATACCACTGATGTCAGCGATGCATTCACGGGAGTTGTTCTGCATCTATTAAGATAGGTATATTCATCTTCTAAACCTTCTCTTAGCCTTTCTGCATCCATTAAGCAGGAGCTACACATCAAGAAATAGTAGAAAAATGTTTAGCCACAAATGTTTGATAATAAACACATACAATCATATCTCATTTGTTGGTTGAAAATTAATCAATGTCAAGAAAATTATAAATAGCATAAAAAGCACAAAAGAGTCTTTGAATGATCAAATACTTTCAAATGGTAGAATCCATGACTGAACCATATACTTTCAAATGTTTGTTCACAAATAAAAATAATAACTTCCAAAGTTTGCCTATTAATTATTTTAAAAGTATAGAGTTTCATGCTTACATGCTCAAGATATGACCTTCAATGGAATATGCTTCATATTGTTATGAAAAAATGCAACAGATATGACAAATACATTCAGATTTTAGGTTCATACTTCTTAACACATTTTCAACACGGAGCTGGAATTCGCAAACAACAACCAACTCTATCCAATAAAATGAACAAAAAATCAAACACATCAATCATAAAGGAA
Source organism: Lathyrus sativus (assembly GCA_963859935.3). Classification (NCBI taxonomy): domain Eukaryota; kingdom Viridiplantae; phylum Streptophyta; class Magnoliopsida; order Fabales; family Fabaceae; genus Lathyrus; species Lathyrus sativus. The sequence goes on from OZ012735.1 coordinate 939,440,155, forward strand.
AGAGAAAAATGTACCCTTCACTCTCTCGCATTTTCTCCGTGAGCTCTTCTAATTGCCTACTCTGAAAACTTAAATCCTTAATCTTCTCCAATTGCTGAAATCCATTTCTACAGAAAAAAAACAATAACGATTCAAAAAAATCAAAATGGATTTAGGTCAAATGGAAAAAAGAAGAAAAAGATGGAGAAGGAGAAAAAAGGAAAGAGGAAACTTGAAGCAATATTTGTGGTTAGTGTTTTTTTAAATTGAAGAAGAGATTGAAGAACAAACAGATGGAGAAAAGAGAGAGGAAACTTGAGTGAGTCTGAAACTTAAAAGTATTATCTGCTGAAGTTTCAGAGTACTTTTTCCAACACAACGCTTTCAAAATATAATAGTTACAATATAACTACAAAGAGTAAGGAATGACCTGACCATTTCAACAGCTTCCATATCTGTGGCTCTAAAGGCCCCATCAAGTTGTGGGAACCATGCCTCCTGCAAAAAATACATAATTCAATATATAGGTGATTTATTTGGCGCAACACATTAGGAGCTGGTATGAGACGAGAGACAAAATATCGATCCTGCGAGCTACCCTCCTGTTTTCAAATGTAAACTCTCAATTATATAGTTTTCTTTACAAGCAGAAGATGGCACGGAGAATGAAGAGTAAAGAAGAATATTAACCTTGAATGCAAGGATGCGAGGAGCTGGAAAACAGAACTCGGTCAGCTCTTCAGCCAATGTCCTGCATGCAGCCAAAGCAGCAGTACTTTTTCCTTCATCGGCTACAAGTTCCGCACCCTAGAAGATTCATCCGTAAAATATTAGGAAAATACGTGTATAGTATGCGAACAAGAAACTTACGGACCCAACTATTCGATCAGATCCACCACTAACCCTCCTGCCAACATAACTTGGCCAAAACCACCCTTACCTAACTTACTTTTTATCTTATGTACAGGAGATTTACCAACTTATACCTGCATAAGAGAGTTCATATAAAATAAGATACGACCAAATATATATCAATTGGATGTTAATAACAACAACCGCAATGCAGTACAGAATAACTCCAAGTCGCTTTGACCTTCTAGCTCCACTTCTCAACTCTGGCATTCTCTCCCAATTTAAATCATAGTCCACCTTATAACCCCAAAAACAAACTCTGCGACAAAAATAACAAAATCGAATAAACAAACCAGATCAACGCAATCATCTAGAAAACTTTTTCAGCTACAACAACAGAACCTCCAAAACAAACCAAGGAAGACATCACCCATGTGCCACTGTCTGACTCTAACTTATTGCACCACTCAATACTGCACATTATTAACAACTGTGACCATACCAGCTATGGTTTCTACATTCTATAATGCAATGATTTTTCAAGTCCATTATCATTAGAGGTTAAACAACAGAAAGCAAATTTAAAAACAATTTAACAATTTGCTGGCAGGATAGCAAATGCAGCATAATTGATTTAGATTGTTACCCAACAATAACCTCTAAACCATGAAATAACAATGACTGCAAAAATTTATCCACATGGTCAACTAAGAAAATTTAATGCTGGAAAAGATAAGAGGAGGCATATACCAGCCAAATGAAGACATCAATGCCATGATCAAGTACAACAGCAGTATCATACTGCATAGCAAGATCATAAGCCGGTAGCTCCTCAAAAGTTCCCCCTCCCTGTGCATTAGACAACGAGGAGCCACCATTCTGAGCGATAAATCAAAGGATGAAACTAATTCTACATATGAATATAATCAAAAACCGACATGATTTAGTCTCTTTAAATCGACCTTACATGGGAAAAATATATTATATTCTTTTCCATATTACAGAAGAGACGAGCACGGACAAAATAGACAAGTGTTGATGTTATCTACATTGTGCAAGCTTCAATATTGCAGCAGTTATGAAGATACTGAGAACTTTCTTGAAAACTTCACCATCAAATATGTTGCTCAAATTGCCAGAGTCGTTCCAAGCAATGATTACCATTGCCTAAATTAAAGAACATAAACAGTTCAATTTGTTAAACAGAATTGATGCAGAATGAAGTGAGTAGAGGTCGTAAACCAAAAACTGAACTGAGAACTACTATTACCTGTAAACATAGTATATAAAAGCTCCACATTCTGTCAAAACTTCTAAATACATGCCAAAATGAGCGGATCTCAACAAAATTAACTTTACCCATCCACCGTTCGTCATTATTGTGGAATCAAGATTATCAGAGATCAACATATGTTTTGATGAAGAAAAACCACTTAAAGAAGGCAAAGATGATCAACCACCAAGCATCAGGATAAATACACAACTTTAAGGATGTTTTCTTCAGAAGGTATAATGATAACGTCCATTAAGTATTTAAGTCCTAATTGCTCAAATTATTAAAAATCATTTACATTACTTTTCACACTAACACAAGCTTTTTAAAATGAGAATTTTATTTGTAAGTGCAATCGATTGCACTCTTAGAGCAATTGATTGCATGATCAATGTTTTAAACTCTTTTTTATTCTGTTTCAGCAAGCAATCGATTGCTGCCTTGGTGCAATCGATTGCATGATTAAAAATTTCTCTTTTTTCACTTCTGTTTTGAAGTGCAATCGATTGCTCTATTGAAAATTTTAATTTTTAAGTATTTTTGTGAAGGTGCAATCGATTGGGCTCTTTGTGCAATCGATTGCTCACTGAACGTTTTTGAAAAATATTTCTGAAAAATTGTATCTCTTCAATAGAATTTTTGTAGAATGTTTCCTTTGAAACATGACAACTGTTCATCAATTTTTTCTGGAGATTTGCATGTTTTTTTCAAGAGGTGTTTGTGTAATATAAATACCTAAATCTTTCAAAATTCAAATATACATCTCTTTCAATTCTCTTTCAAAATCTTTATCACAATTTCATCTTTCCACATCTAAGAAAAACCACTTTTCACAAAGAATTTTCTACATAAGTTTCATATCCTTTGAAAAGAAAATTATTGAGCAATAAGTCTTAGAAACTTGTGGAAATTCCCATTGAAAGAGAAGATCAATCTCAGCATTGATAAACAACTGTATACATTGTTACAAATCATTACAAAAATTAGATTGTATTTATTTCCCCTTGCTGTTCAGGATTGTTGAAAGCAAGTGTGTGCATTAGAGAGGATTGTTCTCATTTCACTTAGTGTTCAGATTTTAAAGGTGTTTAAGAGCCTTTGATCTCCCTATAGGTTAGAAAGAAAAGTTGTACACTGATCCTAACTATAGTGAAATCTCTTTCGAGTCGAAAGGGGAGTGGAGTACCCTCGGAGTGTGAAGGGAACCACTATAATTTCTTGTGTCTCTTTTACTTTCTGCCTTTACAAGCTTTCATATCATCACTAAACAAAAAAAGGGAAAGCAACATAATCCTCTTAAAACCAGAAATTTTCAAAAGAACCTAATTCACCCCCTCTTAGGCATAATTCTTACTTACAATTATAAGATTTGCTTTCCTGTTTCATCATTATAAGATTTGTTTTCCTGTTTTCCAAAATAAAGTGCAATTTGTTATGGAAATAACATGGAGAGATATTATTGTTGCATTTCCTGCTGAATAGTTGGCAACCAAAATATCATCATAGAAAACAATTTAGAAGAGCACATTACAAATTCCTAAAATAGCCATGTATGCCTAACTATAAATTTCAACTTAAATACTTCACAAAACAAGTATTTGATGTAATTAATATAGTAAGACGTGCAAATCTCACCAAAGGCTACTTTTGCGACCCAAATATTTACACCACTTTTTGTAGCTTCTAAATAGTTTCTTCATCACTTCGTTTAAAGCACGGTCGTCCAACTGAATATGAAAAGTACAGTTTGTAAAACGAAATAAATTTTATTATGTCCAAATCAGAAATAAAAATCTAAGCCATAGTCATTCACTAAAACAACAAAGAGAAGAAAAAAAACCTTGGGTTGTTGATCATGTTTTGGAAATTGGCTTATATGTACATTCGTAAGCAAAAGAATCAAGTGCTCCCTTTGATTTTCCACATTTCCCTTATGCAAAGGTACAAGGAGATAATATTTGAACGAAATATAAAAAACCAAATGGTGGTCATAAATCAATTTGGTCTCTACCTGGAAACCAAACATCAGCTGAAGCCAATCGAGAATGTCTTCATTAACTTTGTTACCGTGATTCGTCAGCCATGGCAAACCCCTAGTATTCCGCAGTGCAGAGAAGGTAGCTTGAATATGTAAATCAATAAATAAATGTAAGTAATCTAGTCACACACTCTGAAAACAATTAAAACATAAAGTATTCATCGGATAAAAGTTATAATGATAAGTTGAAGTCGGACTCTACAACCTGTAATACGATGAAAACAAAAAATATTTCTCTTTCCTTACTACTAAGCTTATAAAGAAAACATCAACATTAAGCAATATACCAATACTATAGAATGTTCAATGGTAAAACATCAAAAGCAGGTAGAGATGTAATAGAAAATTCACCTTTTCGCACTGAAGCAAGAAGAGACGGGTCTCCTTTGAAAGTATTGTGTCTGAACTCTTGCATCCAAGACAAATAACATATTCATCTAAGAAAAAAGTGTAAAAAACTTCAATCAACAACCAAGAGAGAAGGGGGAGGGACGTCGTCAGAACTCCTTTTGTGGCTGAACTCTTGAAGAAGGTGGTGAAAGTCATGGTTGCGCTAGGGTTTGCAGAGAAAATAGAGAGAAGAGATAAAATGGTGAAATGAAGCATACGGTAGGGAGATGAGGGAGAAGAGGGGGACGCCGTCAGTTTAGGGATTTTTAGGGGAAAAAGAGATGAGAGAGAAGAGAATGAGGATGAGGATGTTGGGGAAAAGAGAGGGAAAATTGAAAAGAGGGAGAAAGTGAGGGAAAGAAGGAAGACAAGAGTTTTCAAAAAAACTTCTGCCACTTGGCAAAATTGGACCATGCTATTGGTCAATGTTTTTGTATTTAATAAATTACCAAAGAGAGCATGGTATAGTCTTAAATAAAAATCAAGTGAAGGGTAAATTAGTAAAAATGGTGGCATCACTACGCCAGAAATGACATTTAGCAGCGCATACAAAGACAACGCTTTTAGAAAAAGCGCTGCTAAAGAGGAATAAAAAAAAAGAAAAAAATTGATAACCAAAGACAGCGCTTTCTCAGAAAGCGCTGCTAAATGGGGTCCTAAGACAGCGCTTATAAAAAGCGCTGCTAAAAGGGGGATCTAAGACAGCCCAAAGACATCGCTTTTTAAAAAGCGCTGCTAAAGGGGGGGTCCTAAGGCAGCGCTTCCAAAAAGCGCTGCCAAATGGGGGGTCTAAGACAGCCCAAAGACAGCGCTTTTTAAAAAGCGCTGCTAAAGGGGGGCCCTAAGGCAGCGCTTCCAAAAAGCGCTGCTGTAGGTATGGTTTACGAGAGCGCTTTTTTCCATAAAGCGCTGCTATATGAGTTACATTAGAAGGTCTTTGAGAGCGCTTTTTAAAGCGCTGCTAAAACTATTAAAAAGCGCTGCTATAGGTTTATTAGAATTAATTTAAAATACCCACCAGAATTTTTATGAGAAACAGAACAGTCATATTACGTTGCTTTCTTTCTTTCTCTCTGGCGAACAAAGAGTGTTGCCCTATAAACCACCGTTGCCGTCCAACCGTCGCCGTCCGTCTAACTGTCGCCGTCGCCCTCGTCTGTTGCATTTGCAGCCGTTCACCGTCCCTCTGCTCGTCTGCATTGCATTTCCGCCATTGTTACGGTATTTGAAGTTTTACTCTGGTTTTCTTTTTTACGTATATTTTCACCATTGTTGCCGTAATCTTTAAGACAAACTGAATATGTTTTTATTATTTGAATGCAATTAAGTTAAGTCATTTTCTGTCATCTTGTTGTATGGATATCTACATGTTAAGTCTCTATGTTGCATGTTATATATTTTGTATTTTAATCTACATGTTAAGTCTCTCTGTCATTGTTACGGATATTTTGTATGTTTTAGATTGACAAACAAGAGTTTGGATTGAAACTAATGAATTGCCTTGGGAACTGTTTGTTGTTTTTATATATTTTGATTCAATGTGATAAATTCAGAACAAGAGTACAATTAGAAACAAGGTGAATAGAACCAATACACTACGATAGTGAGAGATGAATAGAATCAAAAAAGTGAAGATAGTGTATAATTTTTATTTAGTTATTTGTGTTAAATAGTATGTATGGTTGCTACTGAGAATTGATTTTTACTGCTACTGTCATTTCTGTTTTAACGTGTTAAGAGTAAGTAAATTCATGGATTTTGACATCGCCAATATGCTGTTATGCTGCGGATTTTTTCTTTTGACATATCAATATAACTGCTGCTTCTATGTGTTTGTTGTCACTGTTTTTCTTTTGGTATTTTTGGTAGCATTTTTTATGAGTACTGTTGTCTTGTTTTGGGTGAGTAATAACATGAGAATACTATTAACTTATAATTTTGTTTTTTTTTAGTTTTATAATATATAATAAACTCTCAGTTTTAAATTAATGTATATGTTTACTGTTTTGTTAAATTTGAAGCTTTCACTTATTTATATATATATATATATATATATATATATATATATATATATATATATATATATATATATATATATATATATATATATATATATATATATATATATATATATATATATATATATATATATATATATATATATATATATATATATATATATATATATATATATATATATATATATATATATATATATATATATATATATATATATATATATATATATATATATATATATATATATATATAAGTTTTAAGATTTCATTTTTCCAAGTTTTAAGCTTTCATTTTTAAAGTTTATACATGTCGCCGGTTTATTTAATGCTTCCGTTTTTCTATTTCTAACACTGTTTCTATTTAATTTATGTCATTCTATATACACTTTTATTAGTTATGATAGGTACCTTTATTTTATTAGTAATACTATATATACTTATTTTATTAGTAATACTATATATACTTATATGTTGATATGTTAGTATGAATTTCTCAATGATTATATGATATGTTATTATGGTTTTATATGTTTAGTTAGGATTTCTCAATATTTAGTAAGGGTGTCATTTTGGTTTAAGGATATCAATGATTATATGATATGTTATTATGGTTTTAATATGTTATTAGTAATATGATTTTTAATATCTAGTATTTTCAATATGTTTAGTATGATTTAATAAAATTTATATTTTGTCTGCTATAGGGGTTACCTGTGAAGAGCAAAACTGTGATCGTTTCCAAGCATCCTATTGCGTAGCATTCTTAGAAGTTAGTGATTTCCTTACAGGTATTCTCTGTTTTGTTTAACTTTTATAGTTTAGTGTAGATTACTCAATTAGTATGGATAAAAAATGGATGTCTGGTAATCGATTGTCTTATTTATACCATGTTTTTGTTATTTCTTATTTATACCATGTTTTTCTTATTTACACATTTCTTATGTCTCATTTGATACTTTGGTTTTTCTGAATTACAGGTATATATATTATGGCCAGCAACGAGGAAACAACACATGATGGAAAACAAACAACAAAAGACGTGGAAGGCGATATTAAAAGAGGCATAACAATTATGAAAAAAATCATCCGTGCGAGAGATAAGGGAGTAAAGTATGATGTCCATTGGAATGAAAGAGACCAGTTAGTTGAGCCTAACGGTGCGTTGCTAACAAGTTACATCGGAGCACTTGTACGTTCGCAAGTTCCGATTACTTGCGATAATTGGATAATTGTTTCTTTACAACCGACTAAAGATAAGATTTGGACCGAGATTCAGGTATAATATTGGAATTGTTTAATTATTATTGGCATTTACGTCATAAAATTAAATATACTAACATGTTATATGTATGTGTGTTTGTTTGCAGAGATCTTTCAATATTGAAGATCGTAGGAGAAAATATTGTATTCAATTGGCCGGAAAACGCTTGAGGGGATTTAGAGCGTTTTTAACAAACAAGTTTCTAAAAGATTCTGAAGGAAACTTTGTTGACTCAGAGCGTCTGATGAAGTACGCGGATTTGATTTCGGAGGAAGAATGGGAGACGTTTGTTGCAAAGCGAAGATCAAAAGAATTTGAAGTAAGTACAAAAAGGGCATCAATAGTATATACTTATTCCATGTACAGGAGTTCTGATAAACTTATTTTTTCAGGTTGTTAGTGGCGTAAATCGTCAACGGGCATCAAATCCCGCATATCCATACAGAAAGGGCCGGTTGGGATATGCACGATTAGAACAAAAAATAGTAAGTACATATAAATGCTTTAATATAATATATTTACAAAAAATAGTAAGTATATATAATAGGATACAATGCTTTATTATCCGTCTTAATGCGTAGTTGGAAGAGGAGAAGAGTGATGCGACATTTCTTCCGGGCCATGTTGTATGGAAGGCTGCCCGTGTGGGACGAGATGGAGTCGTTCAGGAAGAAGTTCAACAAGTCTTTGAACAATGTGTAAGTACAACGTTATCTTTGTCAATAACTGATCAAAAGTGTGTAATATATTTATATATGTTTTTATCTATATTTCAGGAGACTCTGTCCCAGACCATAACTCCCGTCGAGGACAATGATTGCAGGAGCTTACTGAGCCGGGTGCTGAATATTCCTAAGTATTCTGGGCGTGTGAGGGGTAAGGGATTTGGTGTCACTCCATCCAAACTGTATAAGCAGCCAAAGAAAAAAAATCCAACCAATAAAGAAGTGATGGAGACTTTGGAGGAATTGAAAGCGCAAATCCGTGAATTACAGAAGGATAAGGAGAGATACATGGCGGAAAGACGCGCTCCAGAGGGTAGAGCTACTAGTGACAAAGATAGTACCGGTTGTCCACAGAAGCTTCCAGAGGTAATTGTATATATTACATTGAAATTAATTTAGCACACTTTACTTAATTGACACATTAACTGATCATTATTTGTTTAAGGCATTTCACTTTGCCGGCTATATTTATCGTCACCTACTCATCGAATGGTTGGCAAGGGAAAGGTGCATAACTTTCTGGGAGACTTACTTCACCACAAACCGCTCCCTTCTGGATTTTTGAAAGTATATATTGATATTGCATTAGAGGGGAGTGCGTTGTTGCCTATACCAGATGATATTTCAGGCGCAACAGTGGTGGGAGACGCAGTAGGATCGTATGTGGCATGGCCGGCAAATCTGATTTGCATAGATGATGAGGTAGGTTGAACCTTTTAATACTCAAATGTTTTATGATTCATACATGAAAGTTATTCTTACATCTACATTTTCTTATTTACATGATGATCTTAGACTCCTACAAAATCCAAATCAAAAGATGATAGAATTATTGTGCGGGATACCGATTCAGCTGCATCAAAGAAACAGGTACTACTACAGTTACATGACTATCTTGTTATACAATATTAATTACTGAACTTATATATGACTTTTAGGTTCATGATCAACAGTCGCAACAAGTCAGCAAGAGTAAGATGCCTGAAACTTCCAAGATTCCCAGAAAAGCAACTGTTCCTCGATTTAGGATGTGCCTTGAAACATATGTCGGAACATCAGATGTGCCTGAGGGTGGCGTCCGTCAAATACATATGGAGGCAGGTATTTTCGGTTTTGAATATCCCGAAACAATTGCTAAGGAGGATTTTGATCAGGTTTTCAACCATTCTGAACTGGGCGTCGGTGTTATGCATTCATACATCAGGTACTCCGATCCATTTTTATTAAATAATTGAACATTTTAAAATTTGCTCGTTTAACTTAATATTCTAATGTTGATTATGTTTTTTTAGGTTCTTGTATGACAAGTTATTGGTCCCGAATGAATTGACTTCAGTATTCGCATTCTTATCTGCTAGCTGTGTCAACTCACGTATAATAGACCAGTCACCAGATACAGTCAAAGAGTACACAGTGCAGAGATTTATGCACGCGACTACGAAGAAGTTGTTCTTGTTGCCATATAACACTGGCCATGGGTTAGATTTTATTCTAAATTCATTTATTATAATTGTTCGATTTTTCCCTTTCTATATATATAACATTTCCGTCTAAACTGTTGTCTTATTTTATAGTGGACATTGGTTGTTGATCACAATTAATCCGACGAAAGAAATAGTGTATTATATAGATTCATTGGATGGCGATACAACAAAATATGAAAATCTGAGGAACTTTGTTGATACGTAAGTGATGACATATACTGTTGTCTTTAATTATATATCTTTATTTATTATGTGACATTGTTCTAAATATGCGTTTATATTATGTTAGAGTTATACAAATATTCAGAGCACAAAGAGATGCAACGGTGCCAAAAAGGAAGGCTAACAACATCAACTGGATCAGAGTAGAGGTATATTCTCGCATGTTTCTACTTGATAAAACTATTTCAACTATATATCCGGATAAATGTTCGTTTGTTTTTTCCATTTACAGTGTCCTCGGAAGCGTAATGGTATTGACTGTGGATATTTTGTATTGCGCTTTATGAGGGAAATTATTCTTTCTAGTCAACTTGAGATTCCAGTCCTGGTATGGATCAATTCATTATATAAGTTATATGATTCATTTTGATAATTATCCGATACTTCATCTGAGTAATTAGTTTTAAACTTAGATCTTATTCGATCTGTTATATTATGTAGTATTATGATGAATTCAAGTGCGCTACTTACACGAAAGCAAAATTGGAAGAAATTAAAGAGGAATGGTGTCAATTTATTCTTGGGTTGAGAATTGTATAGAGTTATCGGATTGGAAGACTTGTAATTATATGTGAATTGAGTGTATTTGTGTTGTTGTAATTCTGAGAATTGAATGTATTTGTGTCAATTTTTGTTGTAACATATTTAAACAGGTTTATGTGTATATTAAAATGTTTATGAACAAAGTCATGAGCTACATCCAAAGTTTTGAATTGTACATATAAGGCCAAAGTTTGAATGGTATATTTAAGGCCAAAGTTTGAATTTTATTTATAAGGCCAAAGTGCTGAAATAAAGGCCTTAATTATAAGCAGGTTTGTGTAATATAAGCAGGTTGTTGGTAAAATATACAAAACAGGGTGAATATTTTATAAAAAAAAAATTTAAAATCTAGGACATTAGACAACGCTTTTACATAAAAGCGCTGCTAAAGGTCACAAATATTACGCTACAAAAGCACTGCTAAAGGTCACAAATATTACGCTACAAAAGCACTGCTATTGGTTTGGAAGGGGGGGGGGGGTCTAAGGCAGCGCTTGTAAAAAGCGCTGCTAAAGGGTGGGCTATGGCAGCGCTTTTGCAAAAGCGCTGCTAAAGGGGGGGTCTAAGACAGCGCTTTTTTAAAGCGCTGCTAAAGGGGGGGATGGTTGGGGGAATTATGCAGCGCTTACAAAAGCGTTGCTAAAGGGCTAAAAAAGCGCTGCTAAAGGTGCTGCTGAAGGGAGCTTTTAGCAGCGCTTTTTCATTGAAAAAAAGCGCTGCCTTTACCTTTAGCAGCGCCACTTTTTACCGCGCTTTAAAGCGCTGCTAAAGGCCAAAAAAAGCGCTGCTAAAGGTCTTTTTTGGCATAGTGCATTTTCATTAATGGGTAGGTAGTTGATGTAATATCATAATATATATAATACTCTATCATAATTTATAATCTCTATAAATAAAAATATTCCTAAAAATAAAAGATAAAAATATTCCTAAAAATAAAAAAATTGGTTTGTGTGCTGTCTTTTCCCAAATATTTAAAAAATATATATATTATGTATCGTATTTTTGTCCTTCTCTCAAATATTCGATGATCTTAAATATTTTATTAAACTATTCATAATGAATGCATTTAAGATGAATGATTCTCTGACAAATTTTACATAACTATTCATCGAAGTCAAAAAGTCAAATTGAGATTGCTTAGTGAGGATTATAGAAACACTTTTGTATGGTATGGATTGCACCGACGCGTTTGTATATTCTATAATAATTTAAAACTTATATAAATATGTATGATATCTTGTTAACAAAAACGCTCCATACGGAAGCAATACTGGTATATAGCATTCGTTTACTTCAACTTCATAAGACCTCCGATTGAATTTAGCATTACATAGGACACACCTCTAACAAATCTAAAATCCAACCAGGTTAACCTCTTACACTACACCGACAATCAAAGAGTACTCAAGATCGAGTATCGTTCACCTACAATTGATAATGAAGGGAAGATGAGGTTCGATAAGTTTGAGTTGAAAACGGATGAAGACGTAAGGGTTATGTGGAGTACATTTCATTAGTATGTAACCAAGAATCCAATTGAAGTGGATGTGACACATACGAGATAATTTGATGACTTTTTAAAGATGAAAATCCTTAAGCCATTTGTAGGTGATGCAATGTCATGTTCGATTTATGCTAAGTTAATGTTATGTTATTCTATCTTAAGCTTTTGTTATAATTGATCTATATTAAGGTAATGTTATATTTGATTTATGTTAGTTATATCATGTTCCACTATCTAATGTTATTTTAATTTCAACATAGAATAATTAACAATAAAAGCAAATAATGCCATATAGTGTAACAATAAATAACCATAACAAAACTAAACTGATCTACCATAAAAAATGTATGTTTTCTGTGATATCATAGTATAAACCTCGCAAAGTAGTTATAAGATAGAAGAGTTATCATCTTCGTCTGTTGTAGACCTATCACACCATGTGAAGGAGACAATAGAATGTCATATGAATGTCTTCTAACAGAAATGGCTTTAGCATCATCTGTATGATCATTTGAGCTATAAGAGATGATGTGATACTCTATATTACCACTCTAAATAAGTATCTAGACATTGTCTAGGAAAAGACACAACCACTACATTTTATCAAATCACATTTGCACTGCTCAACATGTTATCACAGAACCATCCATCAATGTTAAATGGTATAATTGGGACTAGTTTAGATATGTCATGGACATATACGAACTGGTGGAGACACCTCTCAGATAAATGAACAATGAAACTAATCTTCCACCGGAGATTGCCTGAAAACATTATAGTGTTTTTGAACTCTCGATGTGCCATATGGCTAGTGTATGGTGTGTAGATAACATCATCTAGGGCCAGAGTATAAATATTATGCTTATACTTCTGCAGTCTGCTTGAATGAGAATGTTTTAAACCATAACCTAAAAATATTACAGTGTCTTTAAGATAGCTAGTGCAAAAGAAAAACATATGTTTCTATATTTATAATCATAAACATAAATTATTGGTAAATGAAAACACCTTATTTAATTGTAGTTCCTTTTCAAAGTTTACACTTGAAACCATGAATAAATCAACCAATTGAGAGATGACTCCAAAATGCAACTACTCATATATGAGGAAGGAACATAGAGATTAAACTTATAATATGAATGTCCAATGACGGTGAGATAGGAGCTAAGAGACAAAGGTGAACGACAGTGATAAAATCCTAAAGGTGATCAAATAATTTGATATGTTATCTCTCCAAGTGATATATATATATATATATATATATATATATATATATATATATATATATATATATATATATATATATATATATATATATATATATATATATATATATATATATATATATATATATATATATATATATATATATATATATATATATATATATATATATATATATATATATATATATATATATATATATATATATATATATATATATATATATATATATATATATATATATATATATATCATCATCATTTTCAAACAAAACTAATATAAATTTTCATGTAATACTACAAATCATACAACTCAAACTATTGCTTAATAATACTGTAAATGTGAGGTGCTTTCTAACTTCGCCAATCATCTAATTGGGGGAGAAAACTCATTTGAAAGAACAACTATTATTAGAAAGATCGTTTGGTCAAGCAGTCCTAAAATAGTTACAAGATCAAAAATAAATGTTCTACCATTGTAACATATTCAACAAGTTCTCTAACCAAGACAAAACATCACTTCGTTTATACACATGTCTGGCTCTGTTCCTATGCAAGCAGTGCTACAACATAGGGCCTTAACAATTATCGAGCCCATATTAATTTTTCTTTAATATATTAAAGGTATTAAAGGTTATATATGTTAAATGTTAGTTCAAGGTAGTGTAAATTATTTAGATTTAGAAAAATAAAGCCTTCAGAAAGTGTGTTGCACATTCTATTTCTAAAGCACTTTTTAGTTGTATTTTATAAAGTTGATGTTTATGTTATGCAATGAAAACAATTTTTCATATAATGCATATATTTTTTCTCAACATACTTGATTGATTTATTTATTTTTATCAAAAGAGATTATGACATGAATTTTTTTCTATCCACCATTCTACATCTTTGAGATTATAGATCTTTGTTATTTTTTCTGATCTTGTTTTAAAATTGTAAACAATATTTTTGTGAATTATAATAAAAGTTATCATAAAATGAACTCATTTATTATATTAATTTTAATAAAAATATAGATTATATTTCTAAAAATGAATTATTGAACATTCTATAATAACATGTTTAAAATTAGAAAAGTATTTTTATTTTTAAAATCATTACGATTAAATAGATAATAATTTAATACTCTCACTATGCCAAAAATGGCCTTTAGCAGCGTTTTTTTGGACCTTTAGCAGCGCTTTAAAGCGCTGCCTAAAGTGGCGCTGCTAAAGGTAAAGGCAACGCTTTTTTTTATGGAAAAAGCGCTGCTAAAGGTATCACTTTTAGCCGCGCTTTTTTACCCCTTTAGCAGCGCTTTCAAAGCGCTGCCTATTCTCCCCCCCTCCCCCCTGTAGCAGCGCTTTATGAAAGCGCTTTTGTAGACCACCCTTTAGCAGCGCTTTTTTAAAGCGCTTTCTTAGACCCCTCCTTTCCTAACCTATAGCAGCGCTTTTTTATGCCTATTTTTCTCCCTTTAGCAGCGCTTTCTTGTAAAAGCGCTGTCTATACTTCACGTTTTTAATTTTTTTTTTTGAAAAATCACATTTTTTATATATTTTTAGACAAACCTGCTTATAACAATTAAATTCCCTGCTTATAATTCAGGCTTTAAACATAACTTGGCCTTTAAACATTGTAATTCAACACTTGGCCTTTAATTCAACACAATATAACTAAACATTGTACATTATACAATAACACTTTGCAATTTACACATAATTAACTCAAGTATAATTTACACATAATTTAAACATTGTACATTATACAATATACAATATACAATATACAATATACAATTTACACATAATTACAAATCCAATATACATTATAGAATTCTTAACTCAATCATAAATTGACACCATTCTTCCTTAATTTCTTCCAGTTTTACTTTCGAGTACGTAGCGCATCTGAATTCATCAAAATACTACATAATATAACAGAACAAGCACGATTTAATACTAATTACTCAGATGAAATATTAGTTAATTATCAAAATGAATCATATAACTCATGAATTGATCCATACCATGATTGGAATCTCTAATTGACCAGAAAGAATGATTTCCTTCATAAAGCGCAGTACAAAATATCCGCAGTCAATCCCACCACACTGACGAGGACACTGTATTAGGAAAAAAGCGAACGAACATTTATCAGGATATATAGTTTAAATAGTTTTATAAGTAGAACCACTATAACAGTCAAACATGGGAAAATATACCTCCACTCTGATCCAGTTGATGTTGCTAGCCCTGCTTTTTGGCACTGTTGCATCTCTCTGTGCTCTGTATATTTGTATAACTCTAACATAATATAAACACATATTTAGAACAATGTCACATAATAAATAAACATATATAATTATTCAGAACACTATACATCATCACTTACGTATCAACCATGCTCTTCAGATTTTCATATTTGTTTGTATCGCCATCCAATGAATCTATATAATACACTATTTCTTTAATCGGATTAATTGCGACCAACAACCAGTGACCACTATAAAATAAGACAATAGTTTAACTTGAAAAAACAAGTTTAAGTCATATCAGTTTGTTTGTGGAATAGGTATATATACTATACATTGTACATGATAAGTTGTACTTACTTCAAATTCTTTGGTTCTTCGCTTCGCAACAAATGTCTCCCATTCTGCATCCGAAATCAAATCAGCGTACTTCGCTGGACGCTCCGACTCTACAAAAGTTGCCATCAGAATCTTTAAGATATTTGTTGGTTAAAAACGCTCTAAATCCCCTCAAGCGTTTTCCGGCCAACTGAATACAATATTTTCTCCTAGAATCCTCAATATTAAAAGATCTCTGCAAACAAATACACATACATATAACATGTTAATATAATTAATTTAAAGATGTAACTGTCAATATAATTAAAAATGATCAAATCTCATACTTGAATCTCGGTCCAAATTTTATCCTTAGCTGCTTTTAATGCAGGAATTCTCCAATTATCGCAAGTAATCGGAACTTGCGAACGTACAACTGCTCCAATATAACTTGTCAGCAGCGCACCATTAGGCTCAACCAACTGATCTCTTTCATTCCAATGGACATCGTACTTTACACCTCTATCTCTCGCACGAATGATACTTTTCATTATCGTTATGCCTCTTTTAATTTCGCCTTCAACGTCTTTGGGTGTTTCTTTTCCATCATGTGATGTTTCCTCGTTGCTGGCCATAATATACCTGTAATTCAGAATAACAACAACAACAACAAATATCAACAACAATAACAACATCTATATCAAATATAAACCATCTATACAAACCATCTATATAAACTATCTATATCAAATATAAACCAACAATAACAACATAAACCATCTATATAAACCATCAAATAACAATAAAAAATATAAACCATCTATACAAACCATCTATATAAACTATCTATATCAAATATAAACCAACAATAACAACATAAACCATCTATATAAACCAACAATATCAAATATCAAATATAAACCATCTATACAAACCATCTATATAAACTATCTATATCAAATATAAACCAACAATAACAACATAAACCATCTATATAAACCATCAAATAACAATAACAAATATAAACCATCTATACAAACCATCTATATAAACTATCTATATCAAATATAAACCAACAATAACAACATAAACCATCTATATAAACCATCAAATAACAATAACAAATATAAACCATCTATACAAACCATCTATATAAACTATCTATATCAAATATAAACCAACAATAACAACATAAACCATCTATATAAACCAACAATATCAAATATCAAATATAAACCATCTATATAAACCATCAAATATAAACCATCAAATATAAACCAACAATAACAACATCTATATCAAATACAAACCATCTATATAAACTATAACAAATACAAACCATCTATACAACACAAATATAAACTATAACAAATATAAACTATAACATAAACCATCTATATAACACAAATATAAACCATCTATATCAACTATAACAAATACAAACCATCTATATAACACAATATAAACCACCTATATCAAATATAAACTATAACACAAACCATCTATATCAAATATAAACTATATCAAATACAAACCATCTATATAAACTATTTTACATCAACAACAACAACAATATCATATATATCTCATATATCATATTAACACAACAACAACTAACACAACAACAACAAAAGCCATCATTGAAAAGATAAAAATCATCTATATATCATCAGAACAACAATGGTGAAAAGATAAAAAAAAACAAGAAAAGCAGAGTAAAGCTTCACGTACCGTAACAATGGTGGACCGGCAATGCAGACGGATGGATGAACTCAAAAACGGACGGTGAACGGTCGGTGATGGTCGGAAGGATGATCGGACGGAAGAAGTTGATGGTCGGACGATGAACAGTGGTCGTTCGTTCGTTTTCGTTCGCCAGAGAAAGAAGAAATGTGTTGCGTGACTGTTCTGATTCTATTAAAATTCTGGAGGGTATTTTAAAATTATAATATGAATACCTATAGCAGCGCTTTTAAAGGCCTTTAGCAGCGCTTTTAAAAGCGCTTTCATAGGGTGCCTTATCAATTCCATATAGCAGCGCTTTATATAAAAAGCGCTTTTTAAGGGTCCCCCTTTAGCAGCGCTTTTGAAAAGCGCTTTCGTAGGCCCCCCTTTAGCAGCGCTTTTTAAAAGCGCTTTCTTAGGCCCACCATTTAGCAGCGCTTTTTTAAAAGCACTGTCTTTGGTAGGCGCTTTTTTTCTTTTTTTTTACTGGCCCTTTAGCAGCGCTTTTGTATAAAGCGCTGTCTTTCTATGCGCTGCTAAAAGTGATTTCTGGCGTAGTGTCTTATAATTGACATGATTATGGATGTCTATCAATTAGAAGATTTCATATTGATTTTCTATTTATTATATATGTTCTATAAATGGGGCTCATATTGTATTTAGTACTCATTCATAATAAAAATAATATAATAAATTTTCTTCTTCTCTTTCTCTTCTTCGTCTCTACTCTTCTATTATATTGTTTCTTATTAAATGCATAACAAATACATTAAATCATTATGCATAAACAATTTTAACAACATAATTTAATCTTGTCTAACTTATTAATTGTAAAGTTTTATAACATTTTTCACTAACTTAGTTTTTCTTCATGTTATTATTTTAACTCTTATTAAAATATATTATTTTTTAAATGAGAAATACTAATATATTATTAAAAATATATATTAGTAGGAGTAAAGTATCAAAATTTGTATGTGAAATTTCAAATAGATCTTGTTGTGAATTGATGTTATCAAGAACAAACTAAAATATGAGAAAAAGATTTAAGTTTCTTGAACAAACACAAGATATTCTATTGAGTTTTACAAAAGGGAGAGAAGAAGAAAGAAGAAGAATATGTATTGCTTAAATCTGTTTTTCTATTCACTTTCTCAATAAAGGTTCAAAAATTACAAGTGAATACCAACAATTAACCTCTCTCAACAACCTGAGAGAACTAGTTTATTCATAAACTACTAAGTTAAATTAGGATACAAGCTAACTTAACAATTGGGATTAGAAGCAATACTCAATTCGACATACTAAATTACAAGTTAATATATTTCGACATTATGCTCGAATAGACTTCAACTACAGCATACACAACTCTTGTCGAACCATGAAGCTATCCTTGTCGACACTAGAGTTTGATTCAAATACCACAAAGCTCCACCTTGGAGCAAACTCCATAACAAGGGAGCAAACTAGATTTTATCATGAAACTTTATCAACTGCATACATTAGAAAAGCTTGCTACTTGGCAATGTCTTGGTGATCATATTAGCAACATTGTCATCAATTGAGACCTTCAGCACTTGGACTTCTGCGCTGTCAATTATCTCTCTGACAAAGTGCAACCTCACATTGATGTGTTTGTTTCGCTCATGATAGGATGGATTCTTTGATAGGTTTATTGCACTTTGACTATAACATTTAACAATGATAACTCAATCTTGAAGTTTCAGCTCCTTAGCAAAACCTTCAAACCACAATACTTCTTTCACAGTTTCAGTGAGGAAAATATACTTTGCTTTTGTGGTTGATAAGGCAAAAACCTTTTGAATTGTTACTTTCCAACTGTTTGTTATGTCTAACATAGTGAACACATATCCAGAAATAGATTTTCTAGAATCCATACAACCTGCATAATCAGAGTCGACAAATCCTTCGATTTCGACTTTGCTATCATTACACAAGCCCCACCATAAATCAAGACTCTACTCAGAGTCCCATTGATGTGCCTAAGAATTCACTTTAATACTTTCTATTGTGCCTTCCCAAAATTGGCCATATACCTGCTTACAAGGCCCATTCCGTATGTTGTGTCTGGCTTCATACATACCATAACATACATCAAATAACCTACTATACTAGCATATGGAATGCTAATCATATAGGCTTTTTCTACTTCAGTACTAGGAATTTGATTCGCACTCAGCTTGTACTGAAGATTATTCCGTGTTAGAATAGGCTTTGAATTCGACATACCAAACTTGTCGAGAATCTTCTTCAGGTATGTCTCATGAGATAAGCATAATCTCAACTGCTTTCTATCTTTCTTGGTGTCAACCCCAAGAACTCTTGAGGCAGCTCCCAGATCCTTCATGTCGGACTCCTTATTGAGTTCAATCTTCACCTTCATAACATCTTCAAAACGGTTGGTTTCTATGAGGATATCATCCACATAAAGCAGCAAAATAACAAGTGAATTTCCAGGTCGAAATCTAAAGTAAACAAAGTAGTCAAATTGGTTCCTAGTGAAACCAATGTGTGCCATGAACTTTTCGGATCTCCTATTCCATTGTCGAGGTGATTGTTTCAGGCCATACAAAGACCTATTCAGCTTGCACACATAATCTTCCTTTACCTTTTCTGCATACCCTTCAGGTTTTCTAATCAGGAATGCTTCATCTAGATCACCAAACAGAAAGGTTGTCTTCACATCCATCTGCTCAAGTTCTAGGTTGAACTTTGCCACCATGGCTAACAACATTCTAATGGATCCATACTTTACAATAGGTGAGAACAGATTATTGAAGTCGACACCTTCTTTCTGAGTGAACCCCCTAGCAACCAACCTTACCTTAAAACGCTTTGACATTACTCTTTCAATTCCTTCCTTAACCTTAAAGATCCACTTACAGCTGACTAACCTGGTCCCTGCAAGTTTCACGATCAGCTCCCAATTATTATTATCATGAAGAGATTTCATATCATCATCCACAACTTTCATCCATTTCGTCTTATCTCGACTCTTTATAACTTCCTTATAGTCTCTAGGTTCTTCGTCCATAATCTCACTTGCAGAGATTAAGGGATACGCTACAAGATCTGCATAACCAAGTCTCTGAGGTGGCTTGATGACTCTCATAGACCTATCTCTTACCAGCAAATAGTCATTATCAATCTCCTCATCTTCATCAGCAACTTGAAATTCTTTTTTGAATTCGTCTTGGTTATGCAATTCAACATCACTATGCTCCACCTCAACATGAATCTCTTCCTATTCCAACTCTTTTTCAGAGGTCTTTGAACTTTGACCAATGTCAGCAGTTTTCTTGAAAGTCATCTTAACTTTATTGAAAACTACATCTCGACTTGTAATACACCTCCCGTGACCTGGCTCTAGACTCCACGGCCTTTAAGCTTTGACTTCTTCAGGGTATCCAAGAAACATACATCTCAGAGCTCTAGGTTCGACCTTGTCTTGCCTAATATGAGCATCAACTAAATAACAAAATATTCTAAGCTTGTAGGAACTAGGAAGACGTCCCGACCAGACTTCTTTAGGTGTCTTCATTTTGAAAACTCTCTAGGGACGCATATTAATCAGGTAAGCTGTAGTCATGACTGCCTCAATACAAAACACCTTCTCCAATCCTGCACTAACTAACATGCACCTCACTTATTACAAAATAGTCTGATTAAACCTTTCAGTCAAACCATTTTATTGGGGAGTACCTGTAGTAGTTTTGTGCATTGAAATACTAGATGCAACATAATAGATACCGAAAGCCTTATTACAAAGTTCAAGACCATTGTCGGTCCTCAAACTCGTGATCTTTCAGTAAGTTTGATCTTCGACCAAAGTCTTCCAACTTTTGAAATTTTCAAAAGTTCATCCTTAGTCTTCTAGATGAATACCCATAACTTTCTAGAGTAATCATCAACTATGGATAGAAAATACTTTATACCTGATCGGGAAGGATTCCTTTCAGGACCCCAAAAATCAGCATGAATGTAATCAAAGGATCCATGTGTCATTTGTTTACCTTTGTTAAACTTCATTCTACAGGATTTTCCAAATACACAACGTTCACAAAACTCTAGTTTTTCAACCTTGTCACCCCTCAACAGATTTTGTTTCGATAATTCAACCAGGCCTCTTTCAATGGCATGGCCAAGTCTCTTATACCATAGCTCAATCTTCGGCACAAGTTTCGTGACTGCCACATCTACTGAACAACTTACAACCTCAACCTCAAGGGTATACAAGCCTTGTTTATTCATGCCTCTCAAGACTTCCTTCGACACCTTTATTACCCTTAGGATACTTTGCTCTCCTTTGAAAACATATCTTTTCTTGTCGAATTCACCAAGATAAATTAAATTCCTCTTAAGATCGGATAAATACCTAACATCAATCAATAGCCTTATTGACTCATCATGGAGCTTGAAACTCACAAATCCAATACCTGCAATTTTGCAAGCTTTATTGTTTCCCAGTAGCACTGATCACCATCTTGATCACACAATTCCTCTAACACATCTTTGTTTGGATTCATGTGCCAAGTACACCTTAAATCCATAATCCCCTCCTTGCTAGAGTCGCTGCTTGGGACCACCAAGACATCAGATGGTACATAATCATCTTGCACAATGGCTACATTACCATTATCCTTTCCTCCATGATTGTTCAAACGATTAGGGCACACTTTTCTAGTATGACCATCCTTCTTACAAGGATAACACTTTATAGTAGGAGAATTACCACCATAAGAATTATGTAGAGCTTTACCCTTCTTCTTCTCAAACCTACAATCTTTCTTCAAGAATACCCCTTAACGGAAAAATCTTCACCAACAGAAGATGGTTCGTACTCCTTTCGTTCGTTCAAATTCTTAGAGTACAAGGAAGATTGAACATCTTCAAAGGTCAATGACTCTCTTCCATACAAGAAAGTTTCTTTAAAGTGAGCATGCGACTTAGGTAAATAACACAACAACAGCAACACTTGATCTTCATCATGAATCTTGACTTCGATATTTTCAAGATCAAGAATCAATTTGTTGAACATATCCAACTGCTCAGCCAAGGATTTGTCTTCACTCATATTGAACAAATCAAAGCTTGCTTTAAGTATAGACGATTTTGTTATATACAAACCTTCAAGTTTCCTCCACACACTAACTGCAATTTTCTCCTTCAAAACCTGTCAGAGAACCTTATCACCAAGGCTCAACACAATGACACTGTGGGCTTTTTCGACCATCGTTGTCTTCTCCTTCTCCGATAGGGCAACATCCGTCTTCTATAATCCTTTAAACACTTCTAACAAACCCTATTGAACAAGAAAGTATTGCATCTTCAAGCACCACAAACTGAAATCATTCACACCGGTGAATTTCTCAATGTCATACTTTGTTGACGACATATTCTCTTCCACGCTCACTGTACCAATTTGTTGTGAATTGATGTCGTTAAGAAAAAAGCAAAATATGAGAAAAAGATTTGAGTTTCTTGAACAAATACAAGAAACCCTATTAGGTTTTACAAAAGGGAGAGAAGAAGGAAGAAGATGAATATGAGTTGGTTAAATCTATTTTTCTATTCACTTTCTCAGCAACCTGAATATCAAAAGTTAACCTCTCTCAACAACCTGCGAGAACTAGTTTATTTATAGACTACTAGGCGAACTTATGATACAAGCTAACTTAACAATTAAGCTTAAAAGTAAGACCCAATTCGACATACTAAATTATAAGTTAATATATTTTGACATTATAATTGAATAGATTTCAACTGCAGTATACATAAATCCTATTGAACCATAAATCTACCCTTATCGACGCTAAAGTTTGATCCAAATATCACATATCTTTAAAATAATGTCTTAAAATCTTGCAAGTCTCATAATTGTAAAACCATTTTTAAAATTTAAAATTGTAAATATAATTATTTATCCATAGTGAGTTGACACACATTAAGAATAATCTAGTGACAAAAAGTTTATTAATTGATAAATTCTATAAGAAAAAAATATACCAAAATAATACTTATACATTTTAAATTACACTTGGAGTATTTATTAGTATTTTTTAGTTTTTAACCTTATTCACAATTTAAACAGTAACAGAAATATGCAATTGTGAGGAAAATCCTAGAAGAAACTTTAAGATTACACCTTGTTACCATCATCCACCTTTTTAAGATCCTAGAAAAATCCTCACTTTTAACTCCAAACTACATCCAAACACTAACTCCAAATTGCACCTTTGTACCCTTTGAATCCAATCTTGAGTAGTATAAATACCAGAATTACCTGCGGATTTTCTTGCGGAAAACATTCCGCTGGAATACCTGCAACTTTACCTGCGAAATTATATTGTGATACATTATTTTCTATGAGAAACTGAAGTGCAGCAAATTTCGCAGGAAGTTCTGAGATCTTACCTATGACTTTTGGTTTTTTAATAATAAATCAACTTTCCTGCCAATTTTACTGCGACTTCTTTCGAAGGAATTGGTTATCCTTAAAAACCTTAAAATTCTTTGTAAATTTTGCAGTAATTGCTGCGAAATTTGCTGCGGAATTGGGCGGAATCTTCACATCAATATTTGCTGTGGATATTTTTACTAGTTTTTTATTTTAATTTTGTGTTTATATTAGTTATATTTTTACTCTTAATAAATGAAATTATAAAACATAATTTACATATGGAATCCAAAAATATTTTTTTGAGACATTTTTTAATTTTATATTAAATCTTATATTTTTTAAAAATAATTTTGCTATATTAAATGGGTTTTTTAGTTATTTTTTTAAGAAAATTTATTTATTTAATAATTTTTTTATTGTTGCTAAAGTTAAAAGAATTAAATTTTTTTAAGGATGGAGTATGATTAGGTACGTAATTCCTCAATGTGTACATTTTCAAGACTACGAGAAAAAGACTAAAAGTTTCATCTCATCTGCTGCATTCACGAATTCACTAAGACACGATAAATCATTTGTGGTTATAAAATGATAATTATAAATTTAGATTAAAAAAATACACATTCATCACTAGAAAAATATTTAAAATTAATTTTATTTTTAACACTTTCAACCTAAAAATGAGAATAACTATAACTTGTTCAAATTGTTTTTTCAATAGATAAAAAGATATATTATATTTGTTAATTAGTTGAATTTAATATTTTTTAGAATTTTAAATCAAAATAAAAAATAATTAAAAGATACTAATTTAATTTAATATAAAAGTATTGATAAAACAAGATTTAAGATAAATAAAATGATTTAGTTTTATCAACTGAGACAAATTTTATTTACCATAAAAAAAAGTTTTAATGTTCACTAAAGTAAAAATAATTACATTTTTCTTAATATTGTTCACATAAAATGATATCAATTATAATCCAAATTTTTTTGTCTGACCTTTTTTTTATTTGATTATATAATTAAAAAATAATATTTTAAAATTCAACAAATATATAACTTTTTTTAGGGAGGTGTAGTTAAAAAATATAGAAAATATAAAATTTTAAATATAAATCTAAAAAAAATCGATAGAATAGTAATTCAACTCTGAATCTCTAAATAATAAAAATTACTATTACTAAGTATTGATGTAGTTGAGGTTAAACTCTAAACCTTCCAAATAATAATAGGTAGCAATTAGGCCCGGGATACCACTAAGCCAACATGTTTTATTAAAAAATAATTGAGATATATATTATATATTATAAGTTTAATTCTCTACTAAAATAAAAATTGATAATATTATTCCTCTCAAAGAGGGAGAGCGCCTTTGCAGCTTTCCTTAGTTTTTTCTCTCAAAAAGCACAAAACTCAACCCCTTAACCTAACAAACATTTGTGAATTTTTTTTTTAAAATAGCCAATTTTTCTGAGAATAATACCAAACAATTTCAGGTTTCCAAGAAATTACCAAAGCAGCTATAATTCAACGTTCAGTCGCCATTTGAAATGGCGACTTAGTTCAAATGTGAAGTTTGGCCAGAGGTGGATTCGCCACCTGGAATGGCGACTCTGTTATGAGCCATGGAATTCGCCAGCTCCATTGATGACTCTGTTTGGCGAATTAGGGTTTTTGTTTTTCAATCATTTCTTTTTAAATTTAATAAATACGTTATATTTAATTACTAATGTAAATTAAATTTCTATTAAATCAAATTAAAATTTGATTATGATTTAATTTTAGTTTTTTTTATAGTTTATATAAATATTTTAATAAATTGTTTGTGTAAATATTTGAATAATTTAATTCAAATAATATTTAAATAAATTGTTTGTGTAAATATTTTAATTTAAATATTTTAAATTGTTTGTTGTTAAATTTATACACATTTTAATAAAAAATTTAATTAAGTTTTAATAAATATATGTTATTAAATTATGTTATTTGTTTTTCATAATTAATTGAAATTTAAATAACATTAAGAAAGTATTAAATATAGAAATGTTAAAAAAAATATAGAAATAATAAATTATATTAATTTAGAATCTAATGAAAATTACAATTACAATTGAACAAAAGAAAAAAACTAATGACCGGCTCTATCCAAGTGATCACCGGTGCCACATTGCGGGGGATGCGCGTTGCGACGAGGTTGCTGTGGTGTGTCCGGTCTCTGTGTGTTGAGTTGTGGAGGAGGGTATGGTTGGGACGATCCTGACGTATCAGATAGGGTTTTCATCATTTGATCCCAATAGCCGGGAGGTCCACTGTCAACGGTGCTTCCATAGTCAAGCCCGATGCCCATGTTTTCGAAGGATTGTCGGGGAGGTTGGGTGGAGTATGGACGGTATGGTTGTCCAAATGTGTACATGGAGTTGGGTTGGTCTAGGTGTGTTGGTTGTTGCGGGGTGTGGTAGTCGAATAATGGATAGTTTGAGGGGTCGTTGGAGGGGTAGTTTGAGGGATAGTTGGAGGGATAGTTGGAGGGGGTAGGATCGAATGAGTTGTCTGGGCTATAGGTGGAGGGGGTAGGGTCAAATGACGTATCAGGGCTATATTGGTATGGTGGTTGAGGCTGGGTGGGTTGCATATACGGGTCATGGTAAGACTGTTGATGGGGGTCATGGTAAGGCTAGTTTTGGGCATTGAACTGTTCTTGTGTGTTGGACGAAGAAGCGCGTTGCCTTGGGTCAACCAAATAGGTTGGCTCAGACAGAAATGACTGAGGTATCGTGACAGACCTAAACCAAGTCATATATTGAAGACTTGGCCTAGCCCCGTGCATAATACGGTCGGTCAAGACGTGTCGCATTCTTCTCTTCCAGTGTTTACACAAATCCTTTGCAAACTCCTTCCAATGACTGACACTCCATTGTGAGTCCACCCGCTTTTGATGCCACTGCCCCAAGTCTACCGGAGCATCTGGAATATCCTGATGCATCCCAAACTGTAGCTTGACCCGGTCACTTTGGTGCATCTCCACCGTAGTGAACCTAATTATAGGTGTTCTTGATGTCCACACAACAACATCATTGCGGTTGGCCTAGTGGTCTAGACCCTCGTACGGCATCCAGACAAACTACAAAAAAGGTGAATACATTTAGTCAGACAGAGATAAAGAAGTTTATTCATATAATTTCGAAAGATTGGAGGTAAATAACTTACATCATCTGGCCCAAGGTGGTCGATGAGGTTGCGGTATTGAATTATAGAGTGTCTGGGACATCTATGATAATTCATCCCTGGAACAGACCACCTAAAAAAAAGAAACAGATATAAGTTAGCATCTAGCATCTAAAGCAATAATGAACAAATTTGGTTGCCAAATAATCTTGAAAAGAAACTTACTTGTTGGCGTACGGGAATGTAAAAGGGTTCCAGTTTATTGGAGCAAGCGTCGGCATCCTAGACCAACCCCACGCTTGTAGAAGATAAGCACAACCATAAAAAGTACATGAATTTTTTTTTTGAAGTTTTGCAAAGTGCGCTATACAGATAGGCGAGGACAGCTGATCCCCAACTATATTCGTGCACTTTGTTTATATTTTGTATAAAGGGCAAATACATAATATTTATGGTATTTCTAGTTCCCTTCGAAAATAAAAAGTGCCCGAATAAAATCATAATATAGCACCGAGTTTTGAGTATTTTATCAAACTCGATGCTATCATCACTTAGAACAATTCCATTGTATTGTTCTCTAAGGTATTTTAAATTTATTCCCTGACCCCTCGGGCGGCCCTCGCTTTCCGCCTGAGGTGCGTCCGTACAAAGAGGGGCGCTCAATAAATCTTCGCAAAGTCGGCCAGGGACACCAACTTTGCCGTTGACGGCCTTACTATCGATGTGTAGGCCGAGCAACATGTAGACGTCCTGAAGAGTCACAGTATACTCACCAAAAGGTAGGTGAAATGTATGTGTCTCCGGTCTCCATCGTTCTAACAACGCTAGAATAAATTTCATGTCGAGGGAGTAAGATTTGATTTTGATCAACTCACCAAACCCACAATTAGTAAGGTACCCCGTAATGAGCGGGTCGTGTGGTATGTAATCATGCACACAACATCGAAACCTTGATACATCCTGCAAAATAATTAATGTTACGTTAGACAAGAAGTAAAATAACTAACGTTTTGTTAGACAAGATTGTAAACATAGACAAGAACAAAAGACTTACAAACTCAGCGATGTTTTCAGTCGTCCCTCTGTGAGAGTCCCCCATAGTGAGTAAAGACATTGTTTTTTGTGATGTTGAGATGTAGAGAGTTTGCGAGTTAGAGTGTTTGAGTGTTAGATAGTTTTATAGTTTGAGGGTTTGAGGGTTTTTGAGTTAGAGAGTTAGAAAGTTTGATAGTCTGAGAGTTAGAGTGTTTGAGTGTTTGAGAGGAGGAGAGTTTAATTGTGAGCAGAGTTTGCTGGGCAAAGACCCTATATTTATATTCCACGAGTGAATGTGTGTTGTAAATGTATGCGGACAAGTGTACTGATGCATGTGTGTTGTAAACGCATGCGGGACAAATGTCCTGATGCATGTGTGTTGTCCCGTCTCATCAAGCATGCTGCTTGCAGTATCACATGTGAAAAGCAGATTCCTTCATTGCCCCGTCTCATCAAGCAGGTTGTATGTCATTTATTGCATATTAAAGCAAATTCCTTCATTGACTGCATGCAGAAAGAGAATCTCGTAGGCTTGCATGGTCATTGTAGTCATGCAGGGTCACATGTGAATGGCAGAGTTTTGCATTGTTCTGTCTTATCAAGCATGCTGCATGTCATTGACTCACCAAAGGCATTGAATCGTCTTATCAAGCATGCTGCACATTTAAACGGGTGGGTGACAATCAAACACTCAGACTATGTAATAAAGTCTTTAACTTTAAACAATCAAACAATCAAACACTCAAACACTCAAACACTCAAACACTCAATACACTCAAACACTCAAACACTCAAACACAATTTTCGCTATGTCTCAAACACCACAATATATGATTTAGGCACACCTTAACGGTGAAGTTTTCGAGTGTGAAATATCTGGTTACAATTTCAGAAACACTGACGTTACAAGATTTTTAATTGACAGAAGGTCTAATTTTTTACACCTGAAGTCAAGAATAGAAAAAAACTGCAATGTGGTCCAGTTGGTCAAATAATATACAAAAACCCAGTGTTTTTTGGCGGCCATGTTGAATGTAAATTTTTCCCGTTAAAGGTGCGAGACGAAGAAGATGTGCGAAACATGTTCCGGAGTCACGAGTATTTTAGCTTCTCAGATATCGTGTTATATGTTACGTTACAACAACAACAACTGTCTCAGCAACTTGATTCTTCTCAAGTTTTTTGCGATTTTGACGATGAACACCCTGAAGTCAATGTTGTTGACCAAGAAGAAGAAGCAACTGAAGTCACTATTGACGTTATGGTGAACAACCAGGAGGACGGGGTTCCACCCGACAATGTTTACTGTCCACCTAAACACATGAAAAATATCGACTTGGGTGATGATGAACCCTCGACGGATGTCTTCTACAATCCCAACTATGCAATAGAAGGGCAACTAAAGGAGGGTGACGAGTTTCGTACCAAAGAAGATTGTGTCCGAGCAATAAAACGGTATCACATGGGGTTGTCAGCCGATTATAGAGTTGATCGGACAAATCCGACGCGGTATACAATCTATTGTCGTAACGAGGAGTACCCCTTCTGATTAACAGCGTCTTTCAGGAAGAGAAGTGATTCCTGGAAGATAGGGTCCATTGGTCCGTTCCACAATTGTATAATCTCTAATCCGATGCAAGACCATCGTAAACTCAGCTCTCGATTGATTTGCGATGAGATTCTGTCAGTCGTTAGCGATAACCCGTCTTTGAAGGTGAGTACCATAATTTCACATATGGTTCAAAGGTACAATTACACTCCTTCGTACCGAAAAGCCTGGATTGCCAGGACTAAAGCGGTTGAAAGGGTGTTTGGGAATTGGGAGGAATCATACAAGGAACTTCCAAAATTCCTGGTGGCTCTTAAACACTACTCTCCGGGAACTGTTGCGATATTGGACACAATGCATGCGTGTACACCAAACGGGACTTGCGTTGGTGGAAATGGAATTTTTCACAGACTCTTTTGGACGTTCGAACCATGCATCAAAGGGTTTGCATATTGTAAGCCTATAATTCAAATTGACGGAAAATGGTTATAAGGGAAATATAAGGGCACACTTCTCATGGTTGTGGCACAAGACGGGAACAACGATATTTTTCCAATAGCCTTCACTATAGTGGAAGGGGAGACTGCTGGGGGTTGGAGTTTTTTCTTAAAAAACCTCCGCTCATACGTGTCTCCATAACCTAACTTATGTTTGATCTCTGATCGACACCCATCAATCGAGAGTGCATACAACAACCATGACAACGGTTGGCATGATCCTCCATCTACCCACGTCTATTGCATAAGGCATATTGCCCAAAATTTCATGCGGGAAATCAAAGACAAGACCCTACGGAAGAAGGTTGTGAATGCAGGATATGCACTAACTGAACCCACATTCAAATACTACCGTGACGAGATCAGACTAACAAGCGCGGATGCATTAAGATGGGTTGATAACATTGATAGGGAGAAATGGACGCGGGTATACGACAATGGGGTGCGATGGGGTCACATGACAACTAACCTCGTCGAATCAATGAATTTTGTTTTCAAGGGAATCCGAAACCTCCTAATAACTGCATTGGTAAAGGCAACCTATTTTAGGCTAGGATCACTCTTTGATAGCAGACGTACGAAGTGGGGTTCGGTATTACAATCGGGTCAACTATATAACAATACTTCAATGAAATTCATGAAAGAGGAAGCTGCCAAAGCCAACACACACGTGGTCACAATCTTTGACCGAACAACTGGTTGGTTCAGTGTTGCCGAGTCTATGGATCACAACAAAGGAAGACCTAGGGGATGTTACCGTGTTGAATTAGATAAGAGCTGGTGTGATTGTGGAAAGTTTCAAGCATTTCGTATGACGTGCTCTCATGTCATAGCAGCATGTTCGAAGTTGCGCTAGGACCCAACCAACCTTCTTTCTGCAGTTCACCAAGTCATTAGTCTATGCAATGTCTACACGTGCAGCTTTCAAGTGGTGGCAAAGGAGAACTATTGGCCTCAATACGAAGGCGAAATTGTTTGACACAATGACTTGATGCGCAGACAGAAAAAGGGTCGGCCTAACAGCACGTGCATTCGAACTGAGATGGATACTGCAGACAAGCTGGTGAGATTGTGTAGTTCGTGTCGGCAACCAGAACACAATCGAACAAAATGTCCTAACGTAGGATCAAGCAGCAGATCATAGTTTCAAATGTAATCTGTCCCGTTAAATCAATATCAACTTTCATTCGATTAATAGCAACTTTTATTCCATTAATAGAAAATTTCATTAGAATAATACCAAGTTTCAATCAATTAAAAGCATACTTAACTGACATAACAACAACATGAAAACATAACACTGCACGAAGGCAACATAAATTAAACAAACATAACAACAACGTAAAGACTTAAAGCATAACACTGCACCAAGGCGTCTACGATATCACAACCATCAACTTTATCTTCTTTGGTGTCAACATCATCACAAGGACATCGACATCATTTTCCACTTTTCTCCATTCACGAGTCACTCTGTTTCTCCCGGTTTCCTCGACTAGCCTCTCGATTTTCCTAATCTTTTCTCCTGGAGCAATATCTCCTTCTAGCCAGCGGTTCAGCTCCCTATGCAAGTGCTCCAACGTCTGCGTATTCCAGAGGAGCACCTTCATCGGAGGCTTGGTTGCTGAAAACACCACTACAGCGTTTCTTTTCATTAGATCGAACGTTGGAAACGGTTCCTCCGATGCTGACGACGACGACGACGAAGAACGTTGATTTAGAAATGCAGACATTCTAGACTTCACTCCACTCAAAATGCACTAACGTAGTCTTTTGGTATACAATGTTGTGAAAACATATATGTGTTTGCAGTCGTATTTATAGAAAAATACAATACTATGTGCCCCATATGAAATGTCTTAAATACTCTTACAAAATTCATACACTTTATAATTCAATGGTTAATCAGTTTTTACGTTTTAAAATTTATAATTTAAATCAATTTATATGCTTTAAAATTAAATTGTTCTTCAATTTTTTTTTTGTGTTTAAATTAATTTATAATTAAAAATTTTAAATAATTTATAATTTAAAAACAATAATTATTACTTATTTCATAAATATTACTTAAATTTTTATTAAACCTTATTTTTTATAATTACTTAAATATATTAAAATCTTTATTTTAAATAATTATTTAAATTTATTAAAAACTATATTTTAAATAATAAAAATATAATTATTTCATAATAATTCAAATTAAACCATTAACTAAAAAAAAAGTGAAACCCTACAATATACTTGAACTAATTCGCCAATTGATCCGGCGACTTTGGTCTATTAACACCAAGTCGCCATTCCAGGTGGCGAATCTACCTCTGGCCAAACTTCACATTTGAAGTAAGTCGTCATTTCAAATGACGATTGAACGTTGAATTATAGCTGCTTTGGTAATTTTTTGGAAACCTGAAATTGTTTGGTATTATTCTCAGAAAAGTTGGTTATTTTAAAAAAAAAATCAAACATTTGGAGTTAGCTCAAAACAAAATCCTAGTAACAGAGAAATTGGGTAATGGCTCGAGCATCGATCACGTTTGGAGTTGACAAAGCCTCTCCCGTTACACCATGACCAGTCTTCTTCACAATGATCTAGACTCTCGCAATCACAACCACCAATCGAATCTCCGAACCTTAGCTTGTATTTTTCCCCTTTCAACTCAGGTAAATTCATCTCTTTGATTTTTTTTATTTCTATATCTATTATCGAGCTTATCTGATTGTACTGATTTTAAGTTAGATTGATTATAAACTTAGGTGATTTTTGTAAATGCCATAGTAAGTTTACTTATGTTGATTTTGCTTTTTGTTTTTATTTTGTAGGTTATCTTGTTTCAGTTGATTCCTCTATGAACTTGCAGATACAATTCTAGATATACTCATTGGTGTGGTTTTTATGACAATTCTTTTTTATTGGTACTTCTTTGGCTTTGTTGCTATAACTACGACAAAATGCTTCTTAAGAAATTAATCACAACTTATTATCAGTTTTCAGTAGAAGACTCAAATTGATCACAACTTATAGAAATTGACTTATCAAATCTCATGTTGCTTGTGTTTAATTAGTATATATATGTATTGGAATGGAAGATTTCTACAGTTTGGTATACACAAAAGTGATATGAAAAAACTTTAAGAATAGTTACGCTTCGCCTCTTATAATTATTTCAGTCATGTTCTTATTGAACTTTTATCGTACATCTTTCAGACAATGTGCCGTATCTAAAATGGAATTATGATCAGTACTGGTTCTTCACTGTGAAGGTTCAAAAAACGCGGTAAGGTAACATTTTCAATGGACACATTATTTGAACTTAAACAATGATGATGAAAAAAATTGATCTTTGCCAACAAAGTTTACAATGACAAAATGCTGCTGCTGGCTGAGAATTTTAACATACACTGAATTTTCTAAAGGACCTTATAAACTGCAACAAAATGTGAAGCATTACACAGTGAGACACTGTCCTAAATATACTTGTTCTTGGTTGCAGAAAAAGACTCCTTATGGGATTGTGCCCACCATTATGTGAGTAACTAGTTTTCTTTTAATTAATTATATGCTTCCTCACTGCCTGTTGATTCTGATTGCAAGTATATGGAGATGAGCAAGTGTGCTATCTGCTGTATGTTTTGGACATTAGCCTTGTAGCATTGGCTCCGTTGTGTCCGTGCTTCTTAGAATCCAAATGATCCCTTGCATTTGATATTGAGAATGCAACATGCAAATAAACTAAGTCTTCAAAGCCTTGGGAGTGAGTTTTAATGGGCATGTTCATATTGGAGGTGAAATACTAGACTGTTTTTTTGGTTTCTTTTCTATCCTAATTTGGAGTATATTATTGTGAAGGTTGACACTAGCAATCACAGTTGCAGACAATGAAATAGAAAGAAATACTAGACTGTTTTTTTGGTTTCTTCAGGATCTTTTAAGAGAACTTGAGCTATTAATATCACAACATTGGTGCAATTCTGATCTTAGTAATTGTAGAGATTATCATAGGTGTCATAAGGTTTGTGAACTTCATTTCAGGACTCCCAAACTGTAGTAATGTATTTTGTGAGTAGCTTCTTGTTAGAAACTGAATTTGTTTTATGTTTTTCAGGCACAATATACATTATACATGGCTCCGAAACTTCTTGTAGTTCATAGCTTGTAAATTTCTTTGAACACATAAAAATGTTCAATGCAGTCCATTTAGTAAATAAAAATTTAAATCTAATATAATAATAATAATAAAAATACTGAAAAAAACATTTTTATTCCAATATAATAATAATAATAATAATAATAATAATAATAATAATAATAAATTCACATTATAAATAAATAAAAATATATATTACTAACCTGTAGGAGTTGGTAGTGTCTTACTTGATTCTCCGATTGTAGCTCCAAATGAAACTAAAAATAAAAAATTTAATGAGTGAGCTGCCAATATAGATAGATATATAGATATATGTGCTAGAAAGACACATGGTCAAACAGACAAAAAAATAAAACAAAATTTAAATCTTAATTATTTTAGAACTTCAATGCTAGTGTTTTTTACAGATGTATTTAATTCAATATTTTGAAATTTGTATTAAAGATTAAATTGGCGAAATTATGGTTTAATCAATTGAATCAAATATCTAATAAATAAATAAAACGCAAGTAAGTATTAACAAAATACAATTTTAAAAAAGAAAAAAAATAGTTGAATCAACTTTGCCTTTGGTTTGATCCAGCTCTAAAAGACTCCCAAGTTCTAAAAGCAACTATCCAACCATGTGTCATCATCATATTTATAATTAAGATAAACCATGTGACACAATTATGATATGTGATCTAATGTACAGTATCCATATAGATCAATTAAAATAGGTCTTAATCAATCTCCTATTTTTTTATTGTTCAATTTTTTTTCTCATTAAACCGAATGACTCCTTACACCCTATGGATTGAGAATGAGAATGTTTCCGTTAAAAAATTAAGTGAATATGGATTGAGAATGAGAATGTTACCTTTAACAAATTAAATGTATTTCCATATGTAAATATGTCCTGCAAATTTGTTAGATTCAAGCTTTGTTTTGTACTTTAAAATTTCGGAAAGTTACACCAAGGAACTTCCTCTACACTTTCAATAAAACATCATAAATTCCTATCCGTTGATTGTAAAAATGTCAAAGACAATACTTAATTCGGATCCAGTAAAAGAGTGTCGGGTAAGAATGCTTGTACTTTTTGAACATAAGTCTTACTAAGATTTCTATCTTATTTGTTTAAATTTATATTGTAGCTTAACAAGACAGAGGTTATAGGTGGTTTTCACATAATGAGGTCATTGAGTAATTAGTTTAACCATGTAGTATGGAAAGTAACATATGTTGATTTCATTTTTCAAAAAATATATTTAAACTAGTATAGAATATACATATGGGTTGGGTGGTTCACATTGTCCATTAGATTCTCCTATTTTCACAGTTTCATTTCAATAACTAGGGATTTTCTTAACTTGGACTTTGTACGATTACTCATTTTATTAAGTGATGTCTTATAAAGGGATTTTACTTTACCAATTTGAAGGTTTGTTGTATGAGTAAGCTGAAACTCCTGTTTGAATGGTGGATATTTAAGATCTTTGTTGAAATTTTTGGTTGATGATGGCTTACTCAAAACCTGTGAGTTCAGTGGGAGATAATATGTCAGTAGCTACTGCACCAACGAAGCCTAGGATTTTACTTGCTACTAGTGGGAGTGTTGCTGCTGTTAAATTTGCAAATCTTTGTCAATGTTTATGTGAATGGGCTGAAGTAAGAGCAGTTGCCACAAATCCATCCTTATATTTTATTGACAGAACAGCGATTCTCAAGGATGTGATTTTGTATACGGACAACAATGAATATTCTAGTTGGAAGAAACTAGGAGATAGTGTGCTTCACATTGAGCTTCGGATATCATGGTCATTGCTCCATTATCGGCAAACACTCTTGGCAAGGTAATTGATCACCATAATGTTGTTAGAAATTAAACCAGCTCTATAAGACTTTCCAATTTCTACAGTTCCAACATATTTGCGTGATGATGTGTTCCTATGAATTCTATGATGTTTAGTTTTTGTATGGATGTGTTCCTATCAATTCTATGATGTTTAGTTTTTGTATGGACATCTTTATATAGGGTTTACATGCATGTTTCTATTATATTTAAAAATTTGACAATTTCCACTTTATTGGTTCCTGTAACTTAAATATATGTTGTTATAGATTGCTGGAGGCTTGTGTGACAATTAAATAGAAAAGAAAGTGCAATAAATTTAGGATGTATGTATAGAATATTTGTTTGTATTCTAACAGTTTTGTTTATTCACTTGGTTTGAAAAAAAACTAAAACTCTAACCAAGTAGCAGCTCCTTCAGTTCAAAGCTCCAGTGAGTATCCCGATCTCTTATTCTTCCACACCTAGTTCATATTTTGTTCCTCTTTTGATTTTTCTTGAATTTAATTCTCAGCATGTGGATATTAATAAACATGTTATCAAAGTTGAATTAAAAATAGTAGGTGGTATTTACCATTGTGGCAAGCCTGAGAACCGCTATGTATATCGCCATTGCGGCCATGGCGCCGCAATTTGATAACACTGCTTACTCGTATATAATAGTTAATAAAAAAGATACTTTATTTTATATGCAACACTACTTTCGCCATTTAAATTAATATTTATTTGTTTAAAATGTCTCTTTTTCAAATTTGACCGTCACAAACTGGTAGTTGCAGA
Source organism: Lathyrus sativus (assembly GCA_963859935.3). Taxonomy (NCBI): domain Eukaryota; kingdom Viridiplantae; phylum Streptophyta; class Magnoliopsida; order Fabales; family Fabaceae; genus Lathyrus; species Lathyrus sativus. The sequence continues at coordinate 939,477,372 of OZ012735.1, forward strand.
AATTGCTCACATCATACGTACTCATTTGAACAAGAGAAGTTAGAGATTAAGCAACAATTGCAACGACAAGAAAAAAAAGATGATTGAAACGAACAGTAAACTTTTATTGTTAATGAATCATTTAGGATTTGCTGCATCTTCTTCTCATACACTTTAAGCCAATAATGAAACTGATAATATAAGTGAAGATGATATTGATGAATCATATGAAAACATTAGTGAACACATTAGAGTAAATTTTGATTTGGATTGTTTTTTCATGTTAACTAGTTTGAAATTTGCATTGTTTTTTCTTATTAATTTGGTTGAACAAATGATTATTAGTAACTTAATTGTGTCATTTTTAGTAATGTAATTCTAAAAGTACTTGTTATTGATTTTATAGTAATGTTTGGTTGCTTTAAAAATTTGAATGTGATTAGTGTTGCATTGTCTTATTCAAATTAGATTTTTATTTTTATATTATTGTTACTTTGATATTTTATTAATTATAATATTTTAATTATGAACCAAACACAATTAACAATAAGAACTAAAAACCTAAGAGAGAAATTATCTGTGAGTTTACCTGCGGATTACCAACTCCCTTCGACTTTTCCTGCCAAAATTTCAATTACCTGCGGTATTATCTTCGAGTTTATCTGTTTTACCTGTGACATTTTTCTGCGGCTTTACCTGCTAAATTAATTACCCATGGAGGTTTTAGCTGAAAAAAGAAAATAGCAGGAAGAATCGCAGGTAACACTGTAACACTTTTTCTGCGGAAGTTTTGTCAAATTCCGCAGGTAAATCCGCAGAAAATGAGTATTTTTATTAATGTCTCCATTCTTAAGCATATGGCTAGAAGCTATTCACATAAACAAAACTCACGTGTTACATTTAAACTTTGCAAGGAAAAGCATCAAGCCAAAAGATTGATCTATTGAATTTTACCACATCAAAAAAGAAGGGGAAAGCTAGAGCGTATCAAGGTTCTTATCATCATGTGGCCGCTATTACTCCAAATCAACCTTTATCTATACCTGCAAGCCAACTGGATGTTCAAGTCCCCTACCAACAACAAGCACCTCAACGTCAAAGCTATTATCAGGGTCAGCCAAGGCAAAGGAGACCTGAGAAAAAGTTTGATCCTATTCTGAACACCTACACCAGGTTGCTTCCATTTTTAAAGGATCTTTAGTACAGTTGAGAGAAATGAAGGCTCCCTCAGTTGTCCTACCTCCTGGCTATGATGCAAATGCCCGTTGTAAATTTCATTCTGGAGCTCCCAGACATAATATTGAAAATTGCAAAGCTTTGAAGTACGTGGTACAGGATCTTATCGACTCGAAAGTTATCAATTTCACCAAAAACACTCTCAATGTGACTAATAATCCAATGCCAAACCATGCTACAAACATGATTGAAGAGTCAAGAGGGAAGAAGTTGGTGTCAGAAGTTGACAAGATGAAGACCCCCTTTGTAGCTGTTAAAGAACAATTGCTAATGAAGAATGTTTTCCTAGGATGCACCGCAGAATGTCAATACTGCTTAAAAGATCCCCAAAGCTGTCATGTACTGAAGATAGGCATCCAGAGGTTGTTGGACCAAGGCATCATATTGGTAGAAAAAATATCAAATGCTGAATAAGTGGCAACTCTGGACATTCCATATGACCCGATTGATATTCCCTATGATCCGATGGAATTTCTTTATGATGAAGAACTGTTGAACAATCCATATGGTCAAAACCGTGTACTACTGAAGATTCCGTATGAGCAGCCTCGTGTGCCTCTGACAATTCCATGTGATGAAGATTGGTATCCAGTCCAAATTCCATTGCAAATCCCGTATGATGTTGTACCACTAGTAGTTCCATGTGATCAGCCTCATGTGCCTTTGGAAATCCCTTGTGATTATGATTGGCATCCTCTCCAGGCCCTATATAATCAAGCTCGTGAACCACTGCAGATACCGTACGATCAAGTAGAGATCCCACTGTCTCCTCCTTCACTCGCTCCGTTAGTGATATCTACGCCTGCTTCTTTCCCTTTTAAGAGCACTAAGGTTGTCCCTTGGAAGTACGAGCCAACTGTTTACATTAATGGGCAGAATGTGGAGGAGGATGTTGTGAAAGCTAACAGCTCTTAGAGAACATTGTTGGAACAAGTGGAATGACTAGAAGCGGGAGTATTTTGCACCCATAGCACCACCAAACAATACAAATGAGAAGCAGACAGTGATTGAGCAGGGGCAGACCTCTACTCAAAAAGGAAATTCTGGTGAAGACGTTGAAGGAGTTCTTGATGCGTCCGCAAGTGCACGGAAATATCGAAATAATATAAAAGATTGTCGAACCCACAAAGACCAATGTCAATCTACCGTTATCTATTATTACGGTGTAAAGCTAAGGCTAATGGAATTAGGAAAGCTGAATGCGAATGAAATTAAATGCAAAGGAAATAAAGATAATTGGTTTAAAGAAAAAGAGGTAAAGGGATATCGGTATGCAAGGAATTAGTTATCGGGGATTCGACAGTTCGCCGGTTCTTTTTACTCTTTGCAAATACTTTTCAGGAGAAAATACTCGTTTAGAGACCTCTGCCTCACGATGGTTGTTGACTCGGGTCATAATTCTAAGGCGGAATGTACGCTCTCGCAGTCCCATTCGGGGTTAAAACTACTTTTTTGAAAACAAATAGATTCTGATTTCTTTTAAAGCGCTTTCGCTGTGTTTAAAATCAATGCCTAGTTTTTACTATCTGGTTTGAATCCCAGCTTTCGCGTGCCGATTCGTGCCTTAATAAATTTCCCACTATCGTGGCGAAACTACTGTAAATAATTTCTCACTGTCGTGACGAAGGTTTATTTAGAAATTAAGATTAAAAACTACGGCCAGAAAGGTTGTTTGTAAAAAGGGAAGGTGCCGGTTACTATCGAATCCTTTCCTACTAATTCGGTTACATACCGATAAAACTAATTTAGCTAGACATGATAATTAATGCAAACGGGAATAAATATAAACAGCAAAATAATAAAACATACATTATGACAGAAAATAAAGTAATAATTCAATTAATAAGAACCTGTAAATCGTACTGATCTCGAATCCTTGAGTAGTCCTCCACAATGTCGGCAGGATTCTACTTTGGCGAGAATTAAAAGGTACAGGAAGAAAATACAATGTTCTGAACTAAAGGAAAATGGAAATGAAAATAAAAGAAAACAATAAAACTGGGAGAAATAGCTTCAGTAGAAATCTTGGCAGCACTTCGATACCTCGAAGCCTCCCCCCTAAACTGTGAATCTAAGGCCTATTTATAGGAGATAATTCCTTCTTCAACTTCCAGAGATCATGGGTGAGTTATGGAGGGAATGAGAGTAACTTCCAGTAGTGGGCAGTGAGTGGAGAAAGTGTAGGAAGAAATCTTAGAGAGAGTGATCGTGGCAAAAAAAACTGATTTGAACGTTAAATGATATTTCGTCTGCGTGAAGCTCGTAATGGAACGTGACGGTCGTCATACGCATGACAGTCGTAATGGACCTGTGACGACCGTCATATCAGCAAAATCCATTTTTCTGTTTTTCTTCTCTCTTTTCCTTCCATTTCTTCTTCTTTTCTTTCTTTAATCCAAATTCTCCCCAATCTGCAAAACGAAGTAAATTAATCATATAATAGAACATAAATCAAGATAAATTAATAATAGTCACAAATAAATGGATGTAACTCAAGCCAAATAAACGATATGATTTCGCGTTATCAAACACCCCCACACTTAAACCATTGCTTGTCCTCAAGCAACCAACCAACACGGTAAAAAGAAATAAGCATAGTTCGAAACAAAAACATGATGAGACTCTAATCATATGTGGCTGCTAGGCTAATGTTAGATTGATAGGTACTAAATATCAATACCAAGGATACCGTAATGACACAATTTCAAAAACTCCCTACTTATGTAAACCAATCGGAATCATGCCATTATAACTCAACCTATATCTCATGCTCTCTTTCACCCCATTTCATTATAGTGCAATCACATTAAGCCCGTTATCCATACACATTCATGGCAAGTAAACCTGTTAGTGACTATGATCTCGATGCTATTTCATTTTTTCTCTGCAAATATGCTTAAGCATCAATTGAACTTAAAGAGTTTGTACCGTTAGGCTAAGTGCTCGGGTGAGGAGCACCTAACTTAGAAGGAACATGTCTTTTTCTTCATAATTTTTTTCTTTCTTAATTTCTCATTTTACACTAGAGATCATACACTTATTTGCATCGGTTTCTTACATAGTGTGTTTAGGATGGTGCTGACTGCTTAAATAAACTACTTAGGGATTACTACAAGAACCTGGAGCTTTAAGGTTTCGGCATAATGGGTACTCAAATTGATTTTGCATATTTAGGGGGTTAAGAGTGTCAGGGCGGTATCAATTTTATCAAAACTTTCCCACGTTTTTCTAACATAGCCTGGACAGCCTATATACTTTCAGAGAACCATGTCATGAATCGAAGCAAAAATTTGTTGGAGGTTAGAATTTTGAAATTTTAAAATTTTTGGGGAAATTGAATAACAAGTGAAAACCACGCATAAAGACTCGACAGCACATGCAAAGACTTTGACATAATGTTAAAAATAGATAAAAATTCCTAGAAGCATGAAATAAAATGTAAAACAATAGATAAAAATTCCTAGAAGTATGAAATAAAATGTAAAACAATAGAGTTCCTCCCCCACACTTAAACCAAACATTGTCCTCAATGTTTTAGTAAAAGGTGGAAAAGGAAAGATAGAACCTGTATGAATGCTACTGCTCTTGCTATCCTTGTCTTTGTTGATCACTTCTACTTCGGCGGCGGGCATTTTGAGATACCTTTGTTTGTGTAATTCTTGAACCAGCTCATCATGTTGCTCGCGTCAAGAGGAAGTACTCATCATCAGTGTTCCCACCAGCAGCGACACTCGTAGGAATGTTCGTGGGCATAGCTCATCTTCTCAGATCGTCATCTAGAGAGTTTTCGCTTAGATATAGCTAAAGAGTAACAAGCGATACATTTCTTTATTTTCTGCAAATTTAAACAAACAAATTAAAATAAAGACTTTGTGGGTTGCCTCCCACACAGCGCTTTGTTTAACGTCGATAGCTCGATGGCCAAGGAGTGCAAGTACTCATGGTGGTTCTTTCGAGAATGGTTCCTCGATCAAACTTTGAATGGTCTTCGATTTCCATGGCCCCTTATTAAGCCATCTCTCATATCCCTCACCTTTTCTTTTCTTTCTTCTATAGGGTGGTTCATTGTTTTGAACTTGTGGTGGTGGTTCTGGATCTATCCTAAGTATCAGTTTTTCAAATTTGGGCTTAGTTATTTCATCCACCACCTCAAAATTTAATCTTACCCTTTTAACAGTAATGATGACCCTAGTTTCATGGTCCTTGAATTTTCTTTTGTTATGAAAGACCTTAGACAAAGGTGCATTAGTGTGGATATTTTCCAATACCTCTACATATGTTTTGGATTGGGAGTTTACCTTAACTTCCACAACCAATTGTGAGAAAGAATTAGGTGGGGTATAGGGAGGAGGAGCAACAATGGGTGCTTCTTTCTCTATCTCTTCGACAACCTCCCTTTCGGGTGGTGTCGGTGGATTTTTCTCAATAATTATGCTTGTCTCACCAAAACTCTCCTCAGATTCATCATCACTCTCCATAGGATCTTCTATTTGTTCTTCATTACTAGTGGTTACAACATTCACATGGTTCTCAAGGAAGGGTCCTAGAGATGTTCGTGTAAGCAAAGAGGTTTGAGTCTCCAAAGCCTTGCTGTGAGTCGCGAGGGAATCGACTATAATTCTCATCTGCTTAAGGTCTTCATCAATTTGGAGATGTTGTTTTCTAAAATCTTCATTTTGGAGAGTTTGTGTCTCCACAAAGCGCTCCATCATACATTCTATCCTAGAGTGAGTAAACGTCTCTTCGAATTCTTCTAGTAATAGTTCAAGGTTGGATGTATCGAAATCTTGCGTTTCCTTAAAACATTTGGAGTCGTCATCGTAGAGGGAATTTGGGTGAGAATGCGTCGTATTGAAATCTTCTAATAATATTTCGAGGTCCGATTTAAACGGATCTTGTGGTTCCTCGAAATATTGGGGGTGGTAGTTATAAGGGAAATATGGGTTATACATAATGATTTAGATAAGAGTGCCTTAGTCTATACTATGCAACAACGGAATCACAATATTGACTGTTGGTCCCCGGCAACGGCGCCAAAAACTTGATGCGTCCGCAAGTGCACGGAAATATCGAAGTAATATAAAAGATTGTCGAACCCACAGAGACCAATGTCAATCTACCGTTATCTATTATTACGACGTAAAGCTAAGGCTAATTGAATTAGGAAAGCTGAATGCGAATGAAATTAAATGCAAAGGAAATAAAGATAATTGGTTTAAAGAAAAAGAGGTAAAGGGATATCGGTATGCAAGGAATTAGTTATCGGGGATTCGAGAGGTCGCCGGTGCTTTTTACTCTTTGCAAACACTTTTCAGGAGAAAATACTCGTTTAAAGACCTCTTCCTCACGATGGTTGTTGACTCGGGTCATAATTCTAAGGCGGAATGTACGCTCTCGCAGTCCCATTCGGGGTTAAAACTACTTTTTTGAAAACAAATAGATTCTGATTTCTTTTAAAGCGCTTTCGCCGTGTTTAAAACCAATGCCTAGTTTTTACTATCTGGTTTGAATCCCAGCTTTCGCGTGCCGATTCGTGCCTTAATGAATTTCCCACTGTCGTGGCGAAACTACTGTAAATAATTTCTCGCTATCGCGACGAAGGTTTATTTAGAAATTAAGATTAAAAACTACGTCCAGAAAGGTTGTTTATAAAAAGGGAAGGTGCCGGTTACTATCGAATCCTTTCCTACTAATTCGGTTACATACCGATAAAACTAATTTAGCTAGACATGATAATTGATGCAAACGGGAATAAATATAAACAACAAAATAATAAAACATACATTATGACAGAAAATAAAGTAATAATTCAATTAATAAGAACCTGTAAATCGTACTGATCTCGAATCCTTGAGTAGTCCTCCACAATGTCGGCAGGATTCTACTTTGGCGAGAATTAAAAGGTACAGGAAGAAAATACAATGTTCTGAACTAAAGGAAAATGGAAATGAAAATAAAAGAAAACAATAAAACTGGGAGAAATAGCTTCAGTAGAAATCTTGGCAGCACTTCGATACCTCGAAGCCTCCCCCCTAAACTGTGAATCTAAGGCCTATTTATAGGAGATAATTCCTTCTTCAACTTCCAGAGATCATGGGTGAGTTATGGAGGGAATGGAAGTAACTTCCAGTAGTGGGCAGTGAGTGGAGAAAGTGTAGGAAGAAATCTTAGAGAGAGTGATCGTGGCAAAAAAACTGATTTGAACGTTAAATGATATTTCGTCTGCGTGACGCTCGTAATGGAACGTGAGGATCGTCATACGCATGACGGTCGTAATGGGCCTGTGACGACCGTCATATCAGCAAAATCCATTTTTCTGTTTTTCTTCTCTCTTTTCCTTCCATTTCTTCTTCTTTTCTTTCTTTAATCCAAATTCTCCCCAATCTGCAAAACGAAGTAAATTAATCATATAATAGAACATAAATCAAGATAAATTAATAATAGTCACAAATAAATGCATGTAAATCAAGCCAAATAAACGATATGATTTCGCGTTATCAGTTCTACGAATCATCCGAAAAAGTGATTACAAGGTGGTTGACCAGCTCAACCAAACACCTTCCAAGATTTCCATGTTGTCACTACTAATATGCTCCCCTATCCATCAGGAGTCATTGATAATGTTTTTAAAGACTGCTCATGTTCCCCAGGAAATATCTGTTGTGCAGTTCGAAGGAGTTGTGTCAAATATTGCCTCCGCGCATATTCTAAGCTTCAATGATGGAGAGTTTCCCCCCGAGGGGAAGAATCATAATAAAACTTTGCACATTTCCAGCGAATGTGTTGATGTTGTTTTGTCAAGGGTGTTGGTAGATACTGGATCATCATTGAACGTCTTACCAAAGGATTCTTTGGCCAAGATGACCATCGAAGGAGTAATGATGAAACCTAGTTCATTGATAGTGAAACCTATTTCTCAAGCAACATGTACTCGAGAAATTTTGTTCTATGCAGAGGTTATCAAAGTATCAAGAGTTTGGTTCAAAAGTCAGGATCATCGTAATCAAAGGTTCAGTGGTGGTTCATCTGTGGTTTTAGGTTCCTCAATATGGATTCAACAATTAGCACAGGATTTCAAGTTAATTCAGATGGTTGTTGAGAATTCTTCATGGTAATTTATTCAGAGGTTTGCTAATGAAGGCAAGATTGCGTTTGAGTAAGGAATTGAGATTTCATGGTCTGTGTTGCTGGAAATTCTAGTCCATATCCATATCCAAAAACCATATCCAAACTTATCCATTTGATTTTAATCCACTTTTATTTTATTCATTTCCACATCCATTCCTATTAATTTCTAATCCATTTCTCAACTTCTCTTTTTAATTCTTATCCTTATATCCTTTTTATTTATTATTTATTCTTTTTAAAAAAAAAACCCATATTCAAATCCAAAATTCATAATCCAATAATTTTTCTTTCCAATCCATTTAATTCCAAATAACCTTTTTTTATAACCATAAACCATACACAATTTTAAAATCCAAGTTGTAAGGAAAACAAGCTCATTGTCCTAGAAGCCCAAAATCATTTTTTGTCCAAATCCCTTGTTAGTATGATAGGCCCATTGAAATACCTAGCTACAAAAGAAAGAAAACATTGGTTAAGGAGATACAAGGGTGACGGTGGAAAAATATGAAAAAAGAGAAGAACATGAGGGCACCGCCCAAAATCCACCATATCTCACATTTTTTAAAAGAGGACCATAGTCTTTAAATCTCTCTCTCTCTCTCTCTCTCTCTCTCTCTCTCTCTCTTACCCTTCCTTCACGTTCTCAATCACCACCACCAACAAAAACATAGCTCCCTTAGTTCTTTCTTTCATTTTTCGAAAACCCTTTTCTTTTCCCTTAATGTCTGCTTCAATTTCATCACTCACCACCACCATTTCCCTCCCTTTTCCTTTTTGAGATGGCTTCAACAAACCGTATGTTATCATTGGACGAGCAAGATAAATCCATGCTTCAAAATGTTCTCGGCGCTTGCGCTTTTCATTTCCTTATAACAAATTGCTTATCCAATGAAACTATCTTAATCGCTGCTGGTGCTACTGCTATTTCTGATCTCTTCAAAACAAACCTTCTGATCTTGTTGAAAACTCTTCCACTTTCAATTGGAACTACTGCTATTTTCTGGCAACTTTCTCAATCAAAATCCGACAATTATGTTCTTGGTTGAGGTGATGGATGTTGCAGAGAACCAAACAAAGAGGCAAGAAAGATACAGTACCTTCATTCTTTCTTTCAACCTCTGTCACCCATAAACCCACAACCGACACCCTCAAACCAGAAAATCATACAAATCAATTCAACCTCGAGCTCCGAACAAAAAACCACCAGTCACCCTAACATTTTTCCAAAATTGCAAAACCCAATCACTAAACCTATATACCTTGTTCATCTACTCTTCCATAATCGCCCTTCAACCAAAACCACTCGCCAACCTAAATCTTCTTCTTCGATTCATCTCACCCCTTCAAACCTTCAGCAAAGCCTCCAACCCCAAATCACAATCATAAAACCTCTTCCACCTAAAAATTTTCAATAGTGTGTCTCCTTCGTCCATACTCCTCTTCGGACCACCAACAACAAATCACCATTAATCCAAAGTGAGAGAGATTGAAGATGAAGAAGAAGTGAATCCAAACCAGGGTCGTGAGAATCTAAACAAACCTAAACATTTAAAACGGATAAGAATACGCAAGCAGATCGAAGGGGTTGCGATGAGCGTTGAGCAAGTGAGTCGGAACCGACCGTGACGGTTGAAAGTTGTTAGGTAGCGGAGGAAAGGTGATTCACGTGATATCTTTGGACTGTGGGTTCTCTTCTTTCTGCGTTGACCATGGATGTTTTTCTCTCCGTTTTGGCTTTTCCGATACCAACTAGTGTTTGGTGACTTTGTTCACCTTTCATTATGACCAAAGAAGAACATGCCCTTGTGTTACTTTTCTTTTGGGCTTGAGGCCCGTTCATAATTTCTAAAAAAGGAGGAGAAGAAAATTGTGTCCGATGGGCTCATTAGGATCCCATTTAGTCCACACCTCTAACTTTGTTTTACACCCCCTTCCTCTTTCCTTTTTTATTTTAATAAAATTAATTTTTAGAGTTTTACAATGTTTTTCTAATCAAGTTTTAGAGTTCTATAATGTTTTTTTCTAAATAAATTTTTAGAACTCTTTTCATATTTTTCTAATTTTAGTTTTTATAGTTTTTAATATATCTTTTTAAAGTTATATTTTAGTGTTTTTATTTATCTTTGAGGTTTCATTTTCATATTATTTCGTTTCGGTCGATGAAGAGACCTCAAAATTGTTTTTCGTCAAATTATTGATGAAAAACAATAAATCCGAGACCAAACTTCTTTTTAGCTTTTCTTTTTCGATTTTTATTCATTTTTATTGTTTTTCGGTCAATGACGAAGTTTTATAAGTTTTTATCATTCAAATTATTGATAGGTGACAATTCATCTGAGGCCACATTCTTTTCTCTTTCAGTTTTTTCCTCATTTTCGATTTTATTCAATTTTCCCGATCTATGAAGTCTTTCGATTCGTAAGCGTCAATTTATCAAAGTCGATAACCTTCGCAATTTAAAATCTATGGAAATGACTATTTGGGTCATTTTCTCTACTTTAGGATTGTGATAGGCTACCTTTGATTAATTGACATGATGTTTACGATTAAGATGAGATCTCACCCTTCTTTTGTCTGTGCGACACGATTTAATCAGAGAATGATCCTCAATATCATTTCTCTATCTTGTCCATAGCCCGAATATCAATTTACGCGACCTCCTACAGTTCGACTTCCATCATAAGTCGAGCTACGGCAGTTTAGTGTTACATTTTATCCCGATTCAATTTGCTAACAAACTGACCACTAACTTTACTTTCCGTCAAATATACAATTGCTTTATCTCCAATCAAATATACCACTGTTATTTTCAGTCGATATTATCTTGTTCATATACTCATTGACATTTATTCTTATATATTATTGTGAATATTCTTGTATATATTGTTATATATCCTGTATATTATTCATACCTTGTATATATTCATACTCATTTCTCCTCTTATTCACATTCTTTCAAAACACCTAATAAACTATCGAAACCATAAAACCCTAAATTGATGGATTGTTGTTTGTTTGTCCGAGTGACAGATCTTTGGACATTTTCAGGAACCTTAGCATGGAGTTGTGCCCGACTTTTGCTCAAGGCTTAGTTTAGGACACATTGCACACACACGCCTTCCTCTTGGGCTACCTGACAATGAGACTTTTTATTTTGTGCAATCAAGTGTAATTTGCATGTACCCCTCTCCCATTTCTGATGTACGTATTTCATACTTCTTTGACTGCGGCTTATCTTCTAGGAGCACCCCTAGGGACTACTATAACCGTTTTCAAACTAATTCTCGCTTCTTCATCGAGCCATTTTCAAACACCCCTCTGTAAGTCGAGTGCTCGTCCGCATTCACCATCAACCTATTGCACACACTGTTGCACTTCATTGTGAACTCGATATTAGCAGCACCCATAGGGACTAGTATCGATTCTCACGCCTAAACCCCGACTCGTAGGAGAGGTATTTTCAAACTCACTTCCATTCCACCATGTTTTTGCACAAAAATACAAGTCAAACCCTTGATCCAACGTCAAGCGGATTTTCTCAACCAACTATCAAACCAATTCACAATTCTTCTTTTACCACTTTACTCCTAAAACCTTGGTCTCGTACCAAATGCATTTTCAAAACCCTTTTCCCAATAAAACTTGAATGGTCGTGGAGTGGTTAGGCGTAGGCTTTCTCCTATCCTGAATGCTTGACATTACCTTTAGGGTTCACTGTCGCAAAACACTTACCATTCAAGATCAAAAACATCTTTAATAAAAAGAATGAAGTTCTCTTGGTGTTGAACTAAAGAGAGAGGATTAAGTGCAGACTTCTTCTTCTCTGAGTGTCAAGATACTCACTGTAGAGTGTGTGGTCTCGATACCCGTCTTTCAATACGAAGACGCGACTATATTCACCACACCTTTTCACAATAAATCTTTGAGATAAAGAATTGGGTATTACCCGCAAGAGGTTACTATCCAAGGACCTATTTCACCCCTAAAAAACAACTCCCACAAATCAAACGTGACATCTTGCCTCGATGGCAAAAACTAATCTTTTCAAAAAGGATATGTTACGTCCGTTCTACCGCAAACAGGTAACGCTAAGACTCCACAAGCGAGCTGCAATACACCTAACTGCTAGAATGTACACGTTAGCATCATCCACAAAACACCAGTTAACCGTAGCCTGAACTACGTTTTCTATGATTTCTCATACCAGATGAGGATATGTAGGCACAAGACGGTGATGCCTTGGCGAGCAACCTTCCCCCCATCACCCATAGTTTCCCGAACTACATTAACTCTGACTTTCTCATATCTATTGAGAATATGTAGGTCTGGGACTGCGAAGTCCTACTGAGTCTCTCTTCTTTCCCTTTCTCTTCTTCCCCTTTATCTCTTCTTCCCCTTTCTCTCTTCTTCCCCTTTATCTTTCCTTTCCCTGTTTCTAACCTTTCTTTCTCCCCTTGGAACACTCTTTATAGCAATACCCCTTTAGCAGATATCTTCACACATAGATAAACAAATGGTTCCCATCAATTACGATGGATGTGAGGGGTGCTAATACCTTCCCTTCGCATAACCGGCTTCCGAACCCGTTCTCTTGGGTGCAAGACTATCTTATCTGTTTCTTTCTTGACGTTTTCTCGATGTTTTCCTTTCCCCTCATGGGATAAATAAAGTTCGATGGAGATTCTTCTGTCTTTCCATTCTCACCTCTTCGTCGTTGCATTTTCGAGTAGCGACAACTCTCTTTAATGATATGATTCATAAAGAGATTGAAGTCTACATTGACGATATGATTGCAAAATCCCAAACTGAAGAGGAACATCTCACCCACTTGGAAAAGTTGTTTACAAGGCTGAGAAAGTTCAGGATAAGGCTCAATCCGAATAAATGTACCTTTGGGGTAAGATATGGTAAATTTCTAGGTTTTATCGTGATCCAAAAAGGAATTGAAGTCGATCCTAACAAAGTAAAAGCTATTCAAGATATGCCAACTCCAAGAATAGAGAAGGAGGTTCATGGTTTCTTAGGGAGATTAAACTACATTTCCAGATTCATATCTCACCTAACAACCACCTGTGAGCCAATATTCAAGTTGCTTCGCAAGATCAAGCAATCGTGTAGAATGAAAATTGTCAAAACACATTTGAGAAAATAAAAGAATATCTGCACGAGCCACCGATCTTGTGCCTCCCGTGCCAGGAATACCTCTCATCATGTACTTAACCGTTCTGGAAGGATCTATGGGATGCATGTTGGGGCAACATGACGAAACGGTTAGAAAAAAGCACGCTATCTACTACTTAAGAAAAAAGTTCAGTGAATGTGAAAAGAGATACTCGATGTTGGAAAAGACATGTTGTGCCCTCGCATGGGCTGCCAAACGCTTAAGGCAATATATGTTAACCCATACCACATTGTTGATATCAAAGATGGATCCAGTCAAGTACATCTTTAAAAAGCCTGCTCTCGCAGGACGAGTAGCCCGTTGGCAAATGGTACTGACAGAATATGACATCCAGTACGTCTCACAAAAAGCTATCAAAGGGAGTGTGTTATTTGAATATCTTACCCATCAACCCGTGGAAGATTACCAGCTCATGCGCTTTGACTTCCCTGATGAAGACATCATGTTTTTCAGAGACTATGAAACATTAGGCCCAGATGACGGACCCAAACCAGGATTACGATGGAAGCTCGTGTCCGATGGCGCCGCAAATGCTCAAGGCAATGGAATAGGGGCAATTATCACATCTCCTACTGGTTTTCATATCCCATTCACCGCAAGATTATGTTTCGAATGCACCAATAATATGGCTGAATATAAAGCATGTATCTTCAGAATCGAAGCCGCTATTGATCATAAAGTCAAGATTTTGGAACTGTATGGGGATTCACATTAGTCATTAGTCAAGTCAGAGGCAACTGGGAAGCATGTGACAACAAACTAGTTCCATATCGGGATCACATGTTAAAGTTAATCCCATACTTTGATGAGATTACTTTCAATCACATTCCTAGAGAAAGCAATCAATTGGCAGATGCTCTTGCCACGTTGTCATCCATGTTCAAAGTTAAGTAGAAAAATGAGGCACTTGCTATCCGCATTGAACATCTTGATGAGTATGCCCACTGTCTAGAAGCAGAGTTAACAATCGACGATCAACCTTGGTTCTATGATATCAAAAGGTATCTAGAAAAGCAAGAGTATCCAGAAAACGTTTCCATCATAGACAATTAGGATTTAAGAAGGCTCTCGGCCAAATTCTTCTTAAGCATAGATGTGATTTACAAGTGAAACTATGACTCGATCCTACTCAGATGCGTGGATAGACAAGAAGTCGGCCGAATCATAAACGAAATCCGTGAAGGCTATTTTGGTACACATGTCAGTGGACACACGATGGTTAAGAAAATTTTGAGGGCTGGTTATTATTGGATGATGATGGAAACTGATTGCTATCGTCACGTGCAAACATGCCACAAATGTCAAATCTATGCAGATAAGATATATATGCCACTAGTTCCTCTAAATGTCTTGACATCGCCTTGGCCTTTCGCCATGTGGGGCATAAATGTGATTGGACGCATCGAGCCAATTTCTTCAAACGGTCATCGTTTCATCTTAGTGGCCGTTGACTACTTCACTAAATGGGTGGAAGTCGCGTCTTATGCCAATGTCACCAAACAAGTAGTCGCTCGCTTTATCAAGAAAGAAATCATTTGCCGTTATGGGGTCCCAAATAAAATCATTATTGAAAATGGTTCAAACCTCAATAACAAGATGATGAAGGAATTATGTGAAAATTTCAAGATCGAGCATCACAACTCATCATCATATCGCCCGAAGATGAACAGTGCTTTTGAGGGAGCGAACAAAAACATCAAGAAGATTGTTCAGAAAATGGTGAAAACATACAAAAATTGGCAAGAAATGCTACCATTTGCTTTGCATGGCTACAGGACTTCAGTGCATACTTTTACTGGGGCAACTCCATTTTCTCTTGTATAAGGTATGGATGCGGTACTCCCCGTTGAGGTAGAAATTCCCTCCCTAAGGATTTTGACAGATGTCAAGCTCGATGAAGCAGAATGGGCACATGCGAGATTTGATCAACTTAATCTTATTGATGAAAAGCGCATGGCAGCCATCTTCCATGGCCAGCTATACCAAAAGCGGTTGAAAAGGGCGTTTGACAAGAAAGTTCGCCCTCGAGATTTCAAAGTGGGAGACTTGGTATTGAGAAAGATTATGCTAATCCACATAGACTCAAGGGGCAAATGGGCACCTAACTATGAGGGTCCATATGTTGTGAAAAAGGTTTTCTCTAGAGGAGTCGTGATATTATCCAACATGGACGGTGAAGATCTGTCATCCCCTGTAAATGCAGACGCAGTCAAAAAATACTATGCTTGAAAGAAAACCTGGTGGACAACAAAAAGAAAAAGTCTAGGAAAAATTTATGGTTAAAATGAAAAAACAATAATACCTGATAAGTTAAAAACCCTTAGGGGAAACTTGGGGAAAAAAAGGGTATCCCGGTAGACTGAAAACCTGAAAGGGCGGTCTGGGCAAAAGTTAGGGACCTTAAAAAGAAAAAGACTGCAGTATGGGAAGATTCGGTGAGCTCATCATCAGAATAAAGAGAGCTACACACGGGAAAGATCAATCCAGCCACCTTTCTCAGAGGCAATGTACGAGAAGCTTCAAGTCCATAGGGATAATAGCAGAATTGGAACTCAGTGGAAATCCGTTTTTTTTTTCTCATTGACACTGTAATTTTTGTCATATTTTTGCAATTACCTCTTTTAGAAATTGTATCCTTATGTAAAACTACCCATTTAAGGGTCACTTTATCATCAATAAAATTTTTCTCATCAATTCGTGCTTCACATTTTTTACTTTTAATGTTTGTTTGCAAAAAGTGGAATTTTCATTCTTAATAAACATTGCATTGAGAATTATGGGATGACAATAATGACAAAAGAAAGCATAAGGTTGCTCTCTGATCAAGGTGTACGAAGGATAAACACGATCTCTAATAGGTACACGTGTACACAAAGCATCGTCGAATCACAAAGTTCACCTAGATTCGACCAAGTCAGGGGCAACCTAACTAACCAGCATAGCTTGTCTGTTAAGACCATCTGGAGATGATCCAAATTTCGTCACAAGGATGTCGGGAAGTCAAACTTGACGCCCCAAACCAAAGCCCAATCACTTGGCATAAATCATCACCTATAACCTCTGTGTCCTTACGTCCTTGACATTTTTGCATACATCCTGCATCATTGCATGCGTGTTTAGCCAGTCATTCTCAAAGATGCGGATTTTCTGGGGACATCCTTGTTGGATCCTTTAGGAGTATTTATCCCCTCACTTACGTTATGTAAGTCCTTCTGAGCCTTTTACATGAGATATTTTCTCACCTTATCTTTCGTAAGGGGTTTCATTACCTTTCGCGTGAAATCTTTTCCTTTCGCTTTCCTTTTGTAAGCGTGTCTTCACTGTCTTTTACACGCGACAAAACTTTGTTTTAGGTATTTTCAATCAATTTGGACGCTTGATGCATGTGTGGCCAAGATTTGAATGGTTGCCATACTTAAAGAATATCATCTCTGCCTTTGTGCCTGTGAGGTCAAATGACATTCTAGTACCCTATACAAGTTTCCTCTACCTTTTGCAAGAGGATGGTTATTGCCCTCAACTTACCTTTTGTGAGTCATTTCGTGTCTCTTTCATGAAGTATCTCCACCTTACCTTTTGCAACAGATTCAACCTACCTTTAGTAAGACCTCCCGTGCCTTTTGTACAGGTTCTTGTCATCTTACCTTTTGTAAGTATCCTCTCTACCTTTTGTAGAATGAATTTTCCTCTTAACCTTTTGGTCAGGAGTCTTTTCTGCTTTTTGCAGAAGAAAGTATGATCGTCCTCTTCTGAGGGAGTCTCCTATCTACCTTTTGTAGAAGGAATTATCTCTAAACCTTTTGTTCTGGAGTCCTCTCTACCTTTTGTAGAAGGAACTTCTTCTCCTAACCTTTTGTTCTGGAGTTCTTTCTGCCTTTACAGAAGGAAATATGATCGTATTCTCCCAAGGGAGTCTCCTCTACTTGATGTAGAAGGAGTTACCCTATATTCAAACCTTTTGTTTTGGAGTTCTCTCTACCTTTTGTAGAAGGAATATTTTCTCCTAACCTTTTGTTTAGGAGTCCTCCTTACCTTTTGTAGAAGGAAACATTTTCTCCAAACCTTTTGTTCGGGAGTCCTCTTTTCCTTTTGCAAGAGGAAAACAAATTTCTAGAGTCCTCTCTACCTTTCGTAGAAGGAATATCTCACAATCCATTTTCTTGAGTCCTCTTTATCTTTCGTAGAAGGAATATCTCACAATGTTTATTTTATAGTCCTCTCTACCTTGCGTAGAAGGAGTATCTCACATTTCTATATTTCCGAGTCCTCTCTACCTTTTGTAGAAGGAATATCTCCTGGCCAATTATAATTCTCTATTACGAGGTGTCTCCTCTTCTGGCTGGCAAAACACTCATGTTCAATCTGCATCGCATCTCAAGCATATCATCATATCCCCCATAACCCTTTTTCACTAACAGACACCTTTTTCAAGCCATCTCACTGACTGTTTACTTTCATTCCACACCTCTCTAGTTGAAAATCTCGAGTATTCTAGTATTTAATTCTCTTCTACCATGAACGTTCGAACACCTTTATCCTCTAGACATTCAGGTCCAAGAGGATTAAATAGGGGCAGCTGCCACACCCTCATTTTCTCCTTTAGCCTTTCATATCCTACATTCATCATATCATAAATCGTTCTAGTACATATCGAGCATGTGGGTTTACAAGGTAAGGATTGGGTCGGTTCATTGTTTTCCATTTCAAATAAGAGAAATTTCATATGATGGGCTACATTGAAGAAAGGTTCATCACCTAACGTTTGATTCAAGTTGGAAAGTTTACTCATGTAGATTTCTTCAAGGAGAAGTTAGTTGGAAAATATTGAGGTATTCAAGGTCAATGTTTCTAATGAACATGATTTGCAAGGCCTAATTCAAGATTTCTTCATCCAACTTTGTTTCAAATTCTATGTTCAAGTGGAATTCAAAAGATCACAAGTTCATAATTCAATACTTCATCCCTTTCAAATTCAATAGTATAAGGGAGATCCATCATTTCAAATTCAAGATTCATGAATTCAAGATTATATCAAGAATATTACAAAAAAGACAAATTTCATAACATTGTAAGAATGTCACATTTGTTACAAAGTTTCCAACTCTAAGCAATGCTTAGAAAATTAAGCTATTTTTAATCTTAATTTAAGTTTCTAATCAAATTCATGCTATGGTACCCTTCATGCCTCATCAAATCTCCATGTGCTATGTATCACCCCAAATTTAATTGGAATATTTTAATTTATTTATTTAATTCAGAATATTCATTTTTCGGTGATTTTCAATAGTTTTGTGGATTATTGGGAAATTGTGCATGTTGGGATTATTGATTTAATTAATAGTATACAATATGGAAATATTAGTATTATTATTAGTTAAAATAAATATAAGTGAAATAAGGTTAATTTGGGCATTAAGAGGAGTTAGTGAGGGTATTATGGGAAAAGTCAAAATTGTGAGGCCCAAGACTAGGTTTAACAAAAAGGAAATTTATGAAGGGATTAGGATTCATTTGTTAGACCGTGAAAAGAATTGAGACCAGAGCTCTGAGGAGGGAGATTGGAGGCAAAAGCTTTGGAGGATTCCCGAAAATATTTGAGAAGGCTCTGATCGACAATTAAGGTATATGGAGTATAGCCTTTCATATTTTCCATGTGTGACTTTCAATGTAGTTAAGGCCGATTAAAGAGTTTAAGGGTTTTGAGAAGATTTATGGGAAAAAGGGAATTTGGCCTTCGTGGCCAAATCCTATTTTGAGGTTTAACTTAGAACTAGGCCTTCGTGGCCAAAAACTGTGATTTGACATTAGTCTAACCCTGTAGGGAAATTTGATAGTGAGAACTCTGATGATTGTGGTGTAGTGGTATGTATTCCTGACAGTTAGAGCATAAATATGAGAAATAATGATCTTTGGCCTTTGTGGCCTAAATCTGTTATAGCTGAATCTAACCGTGGAATCCGTTGGGGAAAAGGGAAGGGTAGGCCTTCGTGGCCAGAACCTTGAATTATTATATGTCTGACCCTGAAGGGATAGGAATATTTGATAGTGAGTAACTCTGATGCCTTAGGGTGTAATTGTAGGAAAATTTGTGATTTAGGACGTCAATATGTTACGGGATTGGCCTAATAAACCGTAGGTTTTGTGCCTTTGTCGCCGTAAGACCTTAGGGATGATTTAGGGATGTTTTGGGGGCATTGAGTAAGTGAATCGTAGAGCTTTTTGAGTGATTTCAAGTTCTGGTGCGTAGCAGAATTTGCTATCATCGCACTATTCGCCTAGCGAAGAATGTTTTTCCAAGCGAAAAATTGTGTTCCTAGACTCGCCTAGCGAAGAAACTCGCCCCAGACTCGCCTAGAGAACATGCCAGCGAACATAGCAGAGTTTCGCGAATATTGATCGTGTGCAGCGATGCTTTGATGTTTGATTCTGTGATTTCTGTGATGAATTAACATGAGTAGGACTGTGAAGTTTATGTGATTACTAGGAGATAATATGAGGATTACCGTGAGTATAATTATGAATTAATATGTGATAATATGATGAATTAATATGAGTATGAATGTGAGCGCTATGTAATTTGTACATGATTATATGATGATTTCTATGATGACATGATATATGATGGCATGATGTGTGATGATATAATGTATGATGATGATTATTATGATGAGCTATGATGACATGATGTATGATGATGATTATGATGATGAGCTATGACGTTTGATGATGATGAATATGATGAATGATGATGCACCTATGATGTTGTTATAAGGATGATTTGTGACGTGTGCATCATGCATTCATGTGCATCCGGACTTTGGTTCAGGACCTCGATTACTTTGGCTTCAATCTCATTGTGTGGATGTGAAGTGGTTTGATGTGCTCCGGTTCTCAAGTAGAATCGATCCTATTGATAGGGATCTATGGAGGGTTGATCACCCAGTGTCCATCGCGCTGTGATGATTGGTACCACATGCACTGAGTCTTATTGCATTTTGCATTTATGAGTCTTTTGGTATAATTTATGATGTTGTGGCCTTGGAGGCATATTGAAGAATATGAATGTGTTGAATATGAAAATGATGCCGCTTATATTTTAATTTTTATACATTGATTATTATGAATGGTTTTACTCACCCTGCTTGTTTGAATGTTACCTCCATGTGGGTAACATGCAGATGACTAGGTTTAGCAGTGGACGCTGTTGAGGACTTTTGAAGTTTCGAGTTGTTAGCCCTTGGTTAACTTAGAGGGTCTTGCTCTGATAGTGTAACATCGGGTTGGGGTCTATGTTTTATCTGAGTTATTTTGATTATCTTTCCGTATAAGGAAAACTTTGGATAATGCCTTTTGAGTTCTGCTGCCTTTGAGTAATTTTTGATATCTTTTGGGAAAACCCATTGTACATGGAGCATTGACTTATTTTGAGTTATTGAGAAATATACGCCCTTTGAGGTGATTTTTATTGAGTTAAATATTTTACTCTGATATCTGTGTTATTTTTCCATAATATTTGTGGGGTAGAAAAGGGTGTTACATTAGTGGTATCAGAGCAGGTCGGTCAGTCCAGCCAAGTTGTCTAATGTTATTTGTTCCCTTGTATGCGACATGTGTGTAAAAACACTGTCGGTACACGTTTGTTTTCTGACCTTTGTCTGCATAGTGGGAATGAAACAAGTAGGGGAGAAGCTTGTGCTTTTCCAGGATGCTGCAAATGTGGAGTGGTGGCTCAGTGTGTCAATGAACGCTCTTATAGTTTGGTAAAGATGGTTTATGCCCCATCATGATTTTCGCCTGTCTATTGACAAATTGAGGAATTGATCACCCTTAATCTCTTGTTGGTAGTAGGAGAAGTCATGTTGAGGGGATAGACGTGTCTTGCAAGCTTAGATGACGTGTGTAGTGAATTGTTTTGAGTTAAGCTAAGAGCTTGCGAATTTTTTTGATGAGTCGGTGCAGAATGGTGTTGAGATGTTTATTTTGTTGGGAACCTTGAGTGTTGATGAAAGTGGGGAAGTTGGTGGTTTTCCAATTATTTGTGATTGTCTGGAGGTTTTTCCTGGTGAGATAAGTGATTTATCGCCGAAACGTGAAGTGGAGGTTGTGATCGACTTAGTTCCTGGAACTAGTCTTATATCGATGGCCCCATATTGCATGTCTGCATTGGGATTGAAAGAGTTAAAGATTCAACTTGAAGAATTGCTTGAGAAGAGATTCATTCGTGTGAGTGTGTCACCGTGGGGTGCACAAGTTTTGTTGATTAAGAAGAAAGAAGGTTCTGTGAGGCTTTGTGTGGATTATAGACAAGTGAACAGGGTGACTATCACGAATAAGTGTTCACTTCCAAGGATTGATGATTTGATGGATCAGTTGGTTGTTGCAAATGTGTGCAGTAAGATAGATTTGAGATCTGGGTATTATCAGATTTGTGTGAAGGCTGACAACAACTCATGTTTTGATTTTGCAGAATCTGGCAGAACCATTGTTGTATATTGTAATGCTTCATTGATGGGATTGGGAGGTGTGTTAATACAACATCAGCATGTTTTGGCTTATGCTTTAAGGCAACTTAAAGTGGATAAGAGGAATTATCTGACGCATGATTTAGGGTTGGTTGTTGTTGTGATTGTGTCGAAGTTTTGGAAGCTTTATTTGTTTGGTTCGAGATTTGAGGTGTTTAGTGATTATAAGAGTTTGAAGTATTCCTTTGATCAGAAGGAATTGAATGCGAGGCAGAAGAGATGATTGGGACTTCTGAAGGATTACGGTTTTGGTTTGAATTACCATTCGGGTAAAGTAAACGTGGTAGCTGGTGCATTGATTTGGAAATCTTTGCATATATCGATGATGATGGTAAGAGAGTTAGAACTGATTGAGCAATTTCGTGATATGAGTTTGGTTTGTGAAGAAACTTCTTATGGAGTTAAGCTGGTATGTTGGAGCTTACTAGTGGAATTCTTGATGAGATTTGAGAAGGTGAAATCTGGTTGAGTTGGTGGATCGGTTGAATTTGATGAATCAAAGTCAAAGAGCTGATTTTCGGATTAAGGGAATATTATCATGAGATGTCATGGTAGAGTTTATGTTCCCGATAGTGTGGATAAGAGTATTCTTGAGGAAGGACATTTAAGTGGATTGAGTATCCATACCGGTGCTACGAAGAGGTACCAGGATTTGAGGAAATTGGTTTGGTGGCCAGGGATGAAGAAAGAAATGGCCGAGTTTGTTTATGATGGTTAGACTTGTCTGGAGTCGAAGATTAAACATCAAAGACCGTTGGGTCTGATGCAACCATTGAATATTCCAAAGTGGAAATGGAATAGTAATTCCATGGATTTTGTGTCGGGTTTGCCGAAGACTATGAGGGGGAATGATTTGATTTGGGTGATTGTGGATAGATTGACTAGATCAGCTCATTTCTTACCAATGAGGATTACTCGTTCTATGCTGAAGCGGGCTAAGATGTATATTGAGGAGTTGTGAAGTTGTATGAGATACCGTCAAGTATTGTGTCTGATGGAGATCTGAGATCTTCATCGAGGTGTTGGGAGAGTTTGCAGACGCTTTGGGTACCATGTTGAGATTGAGTTCTACTTATAATCCACAGACGGATGGGCAGACAGAGAGAACTATCCAATCTTTAAAGGGTTTGCCGAGAGCTTGTGTGTTGAATCAAGGTGGATCGTGGGATAGTCATTTGTCGTTGGTTGAGTTTACCTACAGTAACAATTACCATTCTAGTATCACAATGGCACCGTATAAGGGTTGGTATGGTAGGAGGTGTAGGACTCCATTGTGTTGGTATGAGTCAGGCGAGAGTGTTGTACTCGGACCTAAGATTGTGCAAGAGACGACTGAAAATATCAAGATGATCCAAGAAAAGATGAAAGCGTCGCAGAGTCGTCAGAAGAGTTACCATGATAAGAGGAGGAAAGCACTTGAATTCCAAGAGGGAGATCACGTGTTTTTGAGAGTTACGTCGGTAATTGGTATTGGCCGAGCTTGGATGTCTCGAAAGGTCACACCGTGTTTTGTTGGTCTGTATCATAGTGGCGCAGCGGAAGCGTGGGAGAAGTAGCATGTTGGATTCTTCTACCGTTGTCGCTTGTGAATTTTCATGATGTGTTTCATGTGTCTCCGTTGAGGAAGTACATTCTAGATCCGTCGCATGTGATTCAGATGGATGATGTACAAGTGAGAGATGATGTGACTGTTGAGGCATTGCTAGTTTGGGTTGATGAACGAGAAGCAACTTTGAGGTAAAGAGATTGCCTTGGTAAAGGTAGTTTTGGGAGGGCTAGTTGGAGAAGGTTGGACTTGGGAGCGTAAGGATCAGATGAGGGAGTCGTATCCGACTCTGTTTCTTTGAGGTAATTTTCGAAGGCGAAAATTCTTTTAAGTGGGGGAGAGTTGTAACACCCCAAATTTATTGGAATATTTAATTAATTAATTTAATTAAGAATATTCATTTTTCGGTGATTTTCGGTAGTTATGTGGATTATTGGAAAATTGTGCATGTTGGGATTATTTATTTAATTAATAGTATACAATATGGAAACATTAGTATTATTATTAGTTAAAATAAATATAAGTGAAATAAAGGTAATTTGGGCATTAAGAGGAGTTAGTGAGGGTATTATGGGAAAAGCCCAAATTGTGAGGCCCAAGACTAGGTTTAACAAAAAGGAAATTTATGAAGGGATTATGATTCATTTGTTAGACCGTGAAAATAATTGAGACCAGAGCTCTGAGGAGGGAGATTGGAGGCAAAAGCTTCGGAGGATTCCCGAAAATATTTGAGAAGGTTTTGATCGACAATTAAGGTATGAGGAATATAGTCTTTCATGATTTTCCATGTGTGACTTTCAATGTATTTAAGATCGATTTAAGAGTTTAAGGGTTTTGAGGAGATTTATGGGAAAAAGGGAATTTGGCCTTCGTGACCAAATCCTATTTTGAGGTTTAACTTTAAACTAGGCCTTCGTGGCCAAAAACCATGATTTGACATTGGTCTAACTCTGTAGGGAAATTTGATAGTGAGAACTCTAATGATTGTGGTGTAGTTGTAAGTATTCCTGACAGTTAGAGCATAGATATGAGAAATAGAGATCTATGGCCTTTGTGGCCTAAATCTATTATAGGTGAATCTAACCGTGGAATCCATTGGAGAAAAGGGAAGGATAAGCTTTCTTGGCCAGAACCTTGAATTGTTATATGTCTGACCCTGAAGGAATAGGAATATTTAATAGTGAGTAACTCTGATGCCTTAGGGTGTAATTGAAGGGAAAATTGTGATTTAGGACGTGAATATGTTACGGGATTGGCCTAATAAACCGTAGGTTTTGTGCCTTTGTCGCCGTAAGACCTTAGGGATGTTTTGGCTGTATTGGGTAAGTGAATCATAGAGTTTTTTGAGTGATTTCAAGTTCTGGTGCATAGCAGAATTTGCTGTCATCGCACTGTTCGCCTAGCAAACGATTGTGTTCCTAGACTCGCCTAGTGAGCATGCCCGAAAACGTAGCAGAGTTTCACGAATGTTGATTGTGTGCAACGATGCTTTGTTGTTTGATTATGTGATTTCTGTGATGAATTAACATGAGTAGGACTGTGAAGTTTATGTGATTACTAGGAGATAGTATGAGGATTAATGCGAGTATAATTATGAATTAATATGTGATAATATGATGAATTAATATGAGTATGACTGTGAGCGCTATGTGATTTGTACATGATTATATGATGACATGATGTATGATAACATGATGTGTGATGACATGATGTATGATGATGATTATTATGATAAACTATGATGACATGATGTATGATGATGATTATGATGATGAGCTATGACGTTTAATGATGATGAATATGATGAATGATGATGTACCTATGATGTTGTTATGAGGATGATTTGTGACGTGAGCATCATGCATTCATATGCGTCCGGACTTCGGTTCAGGACCTCGATTACTTTGGCTTTAATCCAATTGTGTGGATGTGAAGTATTTTGATGTGTTCCGGTTCTCAAGTAGAATCGATCCTATTGATGGGGATCTATGGAGGGTTGGTGGCCCAATGTCCATCGCGCTGTGATGATTGGTACCACATGCATTGAGTCTTGTTACATTTTGCATTTATGAGTCTTTTGGTATAATTTATGATGTTGGGGCCTTAGAGGCATATTGAAGAATATGAATGTGTTGAATATGAAAATGACGCCGTTTATATGTTGATTTTTATACATTAATTATTATGAATCGTTTTACTCACCCTGCCTGTTTGAATGTTACCTCCACATGGGTAACATGCAGATGACCAGGTTTAGCCGTGGACGCCGTTGAGGACTTTTGAAGTTTCGAGTTGTTAGCCCTTGGTTAACTTAGAGGGTCTTCCTCTGATAGTGTAACATCGGGTTGGGGTCTATGTTTTATCCGAGTTATTTTGATTATCTTTCCGTATAAGGAAAACTTTAGATAATGCCTTTTGAGTTCCGCTGCCTTTGAGAAAATTTTTATATCTTTTGGGAAAACCCGTTGTACACGGAGCATTGACTTATTTCGAGTTATTGAGAAATGTACGCCATTTGAGGTGATTTTTATTGAGTTAAATATTTTACTCTGATATCTGTGTTATTTTGCCATAATATTTGTAGGATAGAAAAGGGTGTTACATGCTACATTAAGCCTTCACATAATTCACAACCAAATAAGCCCACAAACACCCAAGGAAAATAATTAAGGTTCAATTCAATATTGGAACATTTCAAAATTAAGACCATTTGTGCTTATCCATGGGCAATTTGAAGACATTTTCAAGTTAGTCCAAAACAGCCCCATGCATGTCCCAAGCAAGAAATGACAAATTATCTCATAACCAAACAATTCATGTCACAAAACCAAAGAAATGAACCCATAATGATGCATCTAAATATCAGAATTTTGAAATGCTGTCAAAGGTATAAACTTGGACCACAAGGACAGTCCAAGCACAAGCAAACAAATGGGTTCGGGTTTGGGAACAAGACAAAATGCAGCAGAAAAGAAAACAGGCGAGGCAAGTGTAGCAACAAAAATACAGCAAAGCAGGATTCATGGAAATGGAAAGAATTGGGCTTGACATCAAGAAAGTGATGAGAAGCATATCCCAATGAAAAGATTTTGTAGCAAACAAGTGAAAGAAACCCTATTGTTTGACTATAAGGAGGATTGAGAACAAGATAGAGGGAGAAAACCAGAAAAATAAGAGAGAAAAAGTGACATTTAGAACAAGAGAGTTTTTTAGAAAGAAAAATAGAAAAAGGAGGGGTAGAAACATAGAGTGTCAAAGAAGAAAATACATCCAACAAAATAACAGTGGTGATTAGAAGGAGAGTAGCAACTCTTGGGTATCCATTTCTTTAAAACTCACTCTCTTTATATTTCATTGTATATACTTTTGTATGCTTGCATTGTTGTTGCACACTTTATTATTGTTGTTAGTTAGGATAGTATTTATGGATACATATGTTTGTAATGAGGGTTCAAGAGTGATTAGGTATTGTAGAAAAAATAAGAGTGAGTTTTGTAGAGAGAGAGAGAGAGATGAGAACACTTTAAAAAAACACTCAAAGTGCTGTCATGTTCGCACAACGAACTTTGGCACCTTTCGCCTCTGCTTCTGTGAATAATGCGTATTCTGGGCAAATTCAGCATGAAGTTCGCACAAAGAACTTGTTGATGTTTTTTCTGGGCAGATTCGCTGGCAAGTTCGCACAGCGAACTTTGGCCCCTTTCGCCTCTGTTTGTGAATAGTGTGTATTTGGGCAAGTTCACTAGGAAGTTCGCACAACGAACTTAGTGATGTTTTTCTGGGAAAATCAGCATGAAGTTCCCACAGCTAACTTCTTGCCCTTTTTTCAGGTTTTTTTTTTTTTTTTTGCTTTTATGCTTTATTTTTGCTATTTTCTTGTTTTCCTTAAGGTTTTTTTTCGTGTTTCAAATTCTTTTAGGTGAAATGACAAAAAAAATGATAATATAAAAAAAAGAAGAAAATAGTTTATTATTTATATTTATTAATTAAAATATTAATTAATTAAATATCCATACTTAGTTTAATTTATAATTTAAAAGTACAACTTTGTGAAATTTAACTTGTGTCCTTAAACCAATTAACTTGACCTTGTCTTATATTTCATTGTATGTTTATATTAATAATGACATTCCAACTTGTGTTGCCAAAACCCTTTTCAAAACAAACTCTCGATTCTCATCGAGCCATTTTAACCTTGTAAGTCGATTTCCTTATGCATCATCATCAACCTTGTTCGCATCACCTCAAACCTTTTTTAGTAAGCAATAAAATCCTTGACCCAACATCAAGTGGTACATTTCTCAAAAAATGCAAAAACACAATAAAGATACGATTAGGTTTACATGCCATGGGCTTTAAAATGATGGAGAAGGAATGAGAATGGAACCCCTCCTACACTCGTTCCGAATATTTTGAATACAAGGCGCTCGACTTGGATATTCGAGATATTCATCTCTATCCAAAGTCTTTAGTGTGATCCTAATCAAGAATAACTTCTTCTCAAAAATCCTAAAAAACATCAACTCATCAAACTTATTTTTGCCTTAGGGCATCAATCCAAAAACCCTTTTTCAAGGTATAAAAACAACCGAAATACAATCATTTCGCAAGCCTTCAAACTACGGAGCTCTAATTCTTTACTTCTTTTAAGTGAGGATACATAGGCACAAGTGCCACAATCTTTGGCGAGCACTATAATAAAAAACCAACCCCTCTTTTCCTTTAAGCTGTCGCTACTGCGAAAATCGGAGTCGGCTGAACAGAAGAGTCGCCACCGTGCGTTATTTATCCCAACGGAGGGAAAGGAAACGCTCGAGGTAAACCTACCGCAAAACGGGGAAAGGTATGGTCATCGCAACCAAAACCTGGGTTCGGGAGTCGGTTACGCAAGGGGAAGGTATTAGCACCCCTCACGTCCGTCGTACTCGACGGGATCCACGCTTGTTTTCGGGTATGGATTGTTATTTCTATCTACTCTACAGGTCAGGGGTTAAAAAGAAAATAAAATGACTCGGCAAAGTATCGCACTTTATGCCTACGTATTCCCGTCTGAAACGAGAAATCAGAGTCAACGTAGTTCGCCTACCTACGGGAAAGGAGGGGAAGGTTGCTCGCTAGGATATCGCATCCTATGCCTACGTACTTTCATACAGCATGAAAGATCAGAGCAAACGTAGTTCGGGCTACGCACAACACAAGTCTGTTTTGATTGTTTTTATTCCTTCTGAAAAAGGGTTTTTCTGATTAACAGTCCAAGCGGACAAAAATGACGTTTTGATGAGTTCACATTCTTTTACGGAAGAAGTGTCTTTTATTGTGTTTGAAATTTTATGGTGTTTTTCTGTTTGTTTTGAGAAAGAAGAGACAGAACTCTAACCTACGGTTGAAAAGGGAATCAAACTAACCTAATGTTATCATGCATGGGTTAAGACCTAATGTCTATCATGCTCCTCTCTTGCGCAGAGAGAAACAGAGATCCTAAGGGAATGGACGGAAACAGAAACAATAGCATATATACAATAAAGCAGTAAAATGCATGGATGCAACAATACAAGCGAGGCAAGGGAGTCCCACTCAACCTCGAACCTAGAAAACAATAGGAAAAAATGAACAGAATTCACTTTCAACCTAACAGGTTAAACAGCAAGCAATACAGTCAGGGAAAACCAATCAATACATCAAGAAATTATAAACAGCAAAAGAATAAACAGCCACAGCAGCTCTGCATCAGCATCTGTCTTCAAGTCATCTCCAAACAGCTACAAGCTTCAAGCAAGCCTCAATCTCCATCTCCACAGCCTTCAAGCAAGGTCTCTGTCATCAATCTTCCATCTGCAATGGCTTTTCTTCAAGTCCCAATCTCCAAGCTGAGGAACCAATCACAAGAATGAACTGGGTGTTAAGCCATTAGTTGACCACCAAAGGTGGCAAACAGACTGCTAACAACACATATGATATTTTCTCTCAAGAGTTCTATCTCTTAGACATTGGCACCAAGCCTTCCAAAGGAAGGGGTGAGTGTCTTAGAGAGACTCTGCATCACAGAGAGGAATGGAGGCAATCAAGACCTTCCATGTTTATGAATCAAGTTTGCTACTCTAGAGCTCTGCCTAGCTCCTAAATCCTATACTCCTCAACAGCTGCTAGCAAAGGATACTCCTCATCTACTCTGGAGGTTGGTCTTCAGTCTTTAACCTTCAAATGGGCTTCCTCATCTCAGGTCTTCAGCTCTCCCCATCCCCAAGCAAACCCAATACCCCACACAGACAAATGAAATAACCCTAGAGAGGGCACACCACACAGTCAAACAAATATAAGCAGTATACTGATAGTAATAGTTGAATCCTAATAATTTCTAAGGGATCTATTATCTACCCATAATCCCTATAGTCCCATACCCCAAGAATTCAAACTACAACTCCTAAGGGAAATGATTTAATTCTCCTATGTTATCTCCTAAACCTTAGTTCTGGTTCTTCTAATCACACCTAAACAAATCACCTAAAATTAAATCCTAAAATCATGAACTAAATTTTATATACAAGCTAACATTCTATACTAATCAACCTAAAAAGAATGGATAAAAAATATAAAGGCATTTAATCAAACTAAAATCACCAAATTCAAGCATCAAACTACACATTATTTAATCCTATTTAAAAGAAAAATATGCTAAAAATATAAAAATAAAATGAAATTGGAATTTTTTGTGTGATATTTTTCTTAACAAAATTATGAACAATATGCAAAAAGAACCAATTAAAATCATGCATTTTTCTATTATTTATGATTTTTTAAAGAAATGAAATGAATTAAGAAAATAATGTGAATTAAATAGGAAATGGGGTGCAGCAAGCAATGAATTCAGTTACAATGCAAGGATGGGTCCAGACTGGGGGGCGCGCATAGCAAGCGCGTCTGGGCCCAATGCATTCAGAAAGACAAACAAAAAGAAAAAAAATTGAGGACGGTGCATTAAGCAAGGTTTTTAGTTCATTTTAGGTTTGGGCCTGAAGATAGGGGTGGCATTAGCAACAATATCATGAGCCCATCAGATTGGGTTTAAGTGAAACGGTGCGTAGCACCCTTAGGATTTCCCTCCGTATTTCATTTAAATCGTAGCCATTGGATCAGGATTTGAGTCATGGTCAACAGATGGATCCAACGGTTGTCCATCATCTTCAACCTCAAGAAACCCTAGATTCTGAAAATCTCTTCTCCCATGCACGAGTTCACCACCTCTGTTCTCCCTTGCCTCTCCATGAAATCACACGATTCAAAGAGCAAAGTTGCTCTAATTTCTTCCCTCTACACAGCCATATCATTAGCTCCTTCTAAAACTCAACCAATAAGTGAACCCGATAGGTGCAATAACTCGGTTCCACCATTTTCACCTGTCATCAACTCTTCCAATTCTCTCCAAATCTTATCCTAACCTAATCTATACTTCACACTGATCATTTTAAGCCATATATGCAAGCTGGTAGTGTCATATTCTTGATGTTATAAGCTTTAACAGTTTTGATACACCATTGATAACCTCCATGAAACTTCTCCAAACTTTGTGAAATCAATCCTCTAACCTATCTTAACCGTTCTATGCTAACAATTCTCTATGATCCTAACTAAATTAAGCAATTCGAAGAGGAAACTTACCTGGTGTAAATGGTGAAAACAGCTATGGAATTCTCTTGATCCAATGCTTTCAATGCTCTGAACTTGATCCACACACTCAAATCTTGATTCTGTATGCAAAGATTCTTGCTCAATCCTCTTGAATTTTGTAATTGAAACTTTCTTGCACCTTGGATGATTAACTTGTATGGCACGAGTTCTCTTCAATTCAACCAAGTTCTTGTGTGAATTGTGATCTATGAATGATGGTGATGATGATCAAATCAAGAAATGTGGAAATTGATAAAGATTTTATGGAGTTTGAGAAGCTTTTGCAAATTGGAAGAATGGTGTGAAACTTGGTATCATGCACAAAATGAATCACCAACCATGGAATGGAGCCACTCAATGAAATATATAGATGAGTTTAGAAAGTCCTAGAACTTTGGAGAAACTTCCCATGCACACTTTCCCTTGGATTTGGATTATGTAACTTTCTTTGTAAGTAACCAAGCATAACTCTCAAATCTTGAACCAAACTCAAAATTCTACTTTTGCCAATGTTCTTAAAACATTTTTTCCAATCAAAATGACCTATAATTTCATCCCATTTGGCCAAATTATGAAAAATCTCAATTTTAGGTCATTTTTCATTCATTAAATTCACCAATTTTGAAACCTTGTGCTATGAGCCTTTACAATCTTTCATGGTCACTTTTATAGACTCAAAATGTCATTTGGAGCAAGTTTGATGTTGTGAAGTTTTCCATTTGAAGCTTCCTTGTATGAGTTTTGGGCATAGGCTTGAAATGACCTGTAATTCTTAGATGACCAAAATACCCTTTGCTTGCCAAGACCATAAGTAGAGTTACACAAATCATATGAAGGCATACCATACCATTATAGAAAGCTAAGACAATAAGGAATAACTCTTATGTTGACCATAAATTCATTTGAAATCTCCTTGAGAGGTAAACGTTGCTTGGAAGACAAGTAACTTTCACAGACAAAATTTCAGATACCTCAGATGACCTGTAACTTGCAAGGACCATAACTTGAGTTCTATAAATCTACTTGATGTCTTCCACCATTCAAATTAAAGTTCTTGAAATCCTCTACAAGTTTCATGTTTACCAAGGATCCATTTGAAGCTTGCATTTTGACTTATCTTGCTTGGAAATTTGACCTAAACTAGGGGATTTTACACAGAAACCCTAATTTAGAAACTCCTCTTCTCCTTGATTTCTCTTGATTTCTTCTTAGCACATCACCATATACTTATCCATATGCCAAATGGTTAACCCCACATCTCTCCAATGGACCTTGATGCCTTTCAATCAATCAATTGACCTAGGATTGACCCAGGATTGACCCAGATGAAACCCTAGTTGACTGTCTTCAACTGCAACTCTTGTGATCATATCAATGACTTATTTCCTTCTCCAAATGACTTTCTAAGTCTTCCATGATGTCTACATACTCTCCATGCTCCATCCACAACTCACAACTTCTTTGATGATCTTCCAATACCCTCAGATAGGAGATAGATGCACTGCTTGATCCTCTTACTTCTTAGCTTTCAAATTCTTTCTGATGACTTGGATATGCTTGAATTTGAATAATAACCTCTTGATAGGCTCATAGAGATAAGAATAGTGCTTGGTCCCTGTTGGATGACTTGCTATGCTATGCTTTGTAGATGATTAGACTATGTTCATGACTCTATATGCAAATGCTAATGCCATTGAACCATAAACCAAGTGATATAGGTTGAGCAAATTTTAGGGTGCAACAGCTGCCCCTATTCAAGCGACTTGGACCCGATTGGGTGAAGAGCGAACGACCTTCAAACATTCGAGGTACGAGACGGTTGAATACTAAGAACCCGAAAATTTGCCAACCGGAGAAATAAACTGCACCACTGCTTGGGGAACGACATCCATCGACTGAATTTGGTTGTTACGGCTACCCACTGATCCATTAGCGACCGTGCTGGGGGTTATTTTCATCTGCCTGAAAAGGATTCTATCATTTGAAGAAAATCTCAACTACACTTGTCCACGTTAGGACTCCTCCTGCCGTCAACACGAAAAATATCGGCGACCTCGCTGGGGATAACTTGTCTGCATTTCATCAGGAATAAATCGTCCACGTTAGGAATAAACTCTTCCACGTTAGGAATAAACTCTTGTCCACGTTAGGCATAACATCGTCCACGTCAGGAATAAACTTGTCCACGTTAGGAATAACCTTTCCACGTTAGGAATAACCTTTCCACGTTAGGAATAACTTCATCCACGTTAGGACCCACCTTTCCACGTAAGGAATACATCTTTTTTCCACGTCAGGAATACATCATCCACGTTAGGTATAAACTCTTCCACGTTAGGAATAAACTCTTCCACGTTAGGAATAACACTTTGTCTGGATCTGTCCACGTCAGGACTACATTGTCCACGTTAGGAATAACACCTTCCACGTTAGGAATAACATCTTCCACGTTAGGAATAAACTCTCCTTTCCACGTTAGGAATAACCTCTCCACGTTAGGAATACATCATCCACGTTAGGACCCACCTTTCCACGTAAGGAATACATCTTTTTTCCACGTCAGGAATACATCATCCACGTTAGGACCCACCTTTCCACGTAAGGAATACATCTTTTTTCCACGTCAGGAATACATCATCCACGTTAGGACCCACATTTCCACGTAAGGAATACATCTTTTTTCCACGTCAGGAATACATCATCCACGTTAGGACCCACCTTTCCACGTAAGGAATCACATCTTTCCACGTAAAGAAACCATCTTTCCACGTAAGGAAACCATCTTTCCACGTAAGGAAACCATCTCTTTCCACGTAAGGAAACCATCTTTCCACGTAAGGAAACCATCTTTCCACGTAAGGAAACCATCTCTTTCCACGTAAGGAAACCCTCCTCTTTTCCACGTAAGGAATCTCATTTTTCCACGTCAGGAATCACATCTTTCCACGTAAGGAATACAACTCATCTTGATTTGTCCACGTAAGGACTCCAATCTTTCCATGTAAGGAATACAATCTTTCCACGTAAGGAATCCAACTTTCCACGTAAGGAATCATTTTTCCACGTAAGGAGTCTATGTCTTTCCACGTTAGGAATCATCTTCTTTCCACGTAAGGAATCTATGTCTTTCCACGTTAGGAATCATCTTCTTTCCACGTAAGGAATCTCATTTTTCCACGTAAGGAATAACTCGTCTTTCCACGTAAGGAATAAACTTCTTTCCACGTAAGGAAACCATCTTTCCACGTAAGGAAACACATCTTTTGATTTGTCCACGTAAGGACTCCAATCTTGTCTTGATTTGTCCACGTCAGGACTACATCTTTTCTGCTGAGAAAATAAAACTTGTCCACGTCAGGACTCACATCTTCGTCTGATTTGTCCACGTGAGGACTCCCATCTCGTCTTGATTTGTCCACGTCAGGACTACATCTTGTCCCGCTGAGGAAATAAAACTTGTCCACGTCAGAACTCACATCTTCGTCTGATTTGTCCGCGTCAGGACCCCCGCTTCACCAACACGAAGAAAGATAACTGCTGAGAATAAATGGTCCACGTCAGGACACCAACACAAAGAGTAATCAATTTTGTCAACGTCATGACTTCACATTCCACCAATACCGAGAAATCGAGTCTGTCCACGTTAGGACTAGCACATATCGTCAACTTGAGGAAATCAATCTGTCCACGTTAGGACTTCACCTTCCATCAATTCTGAGAAGTCGAACCTGTCCACGTTAGGACTAACACCTCTTATCAGCCGGGGGAAATAAATCTGTCCACGTTAGGACACCCACTTCTCTAGCACGAAAAACTTGTCAATAAAATTGTCCACGTCAGGACTCATTTCGCCATTAGTCCCAACCCACAAACTTCTTAGCACTGACGTGACAACGACTTTGGGGCAGACTCTACTGGGGATATTTGGACACCAAACTACCGGACGCCTGTTCTGATAACCGGAGGCAGCCTCTGAAATTCTGATTCATGAAACCCTCTGATGCTGACGTAACAACACTTTTGAAGAAGATAATCCGCTGGTCGGACTAGAGAGACTTCAGCAAGCAACCCTGGCGGGGAAATAAGTAACTCTGCTTGGGGACAAAGAGAAACTTATCCTGATAACTCTGTGGGGAATACTGCCGAAACTGATATTATCATTGAATGTCTTATGCCGAGATCTTGAATGTTTGGTAATTTAGTTGAGCAAGAGCTCTCTACACCTGCTGGGATAAAGAAACCGCTTCAGCAAAATAAATGCTGAAGACAACGCCAACTCCGCTGGGGATAGCCAGGTGCTACAGAATTATTCCAACAAAATAAATGCTGGAAGAGTGAAGCCCTCTTTGCTGGGATATTGGGAACTTAACCAAGCACCTCGTTGAAGTAACACCCTGCTGGGGAATAGCAGATATGCCCAGTATGATTGGACTTCTGCTGGAGAGTGAACAGGTATCCCACGGTATTCCGAAAAAATAAATGCCAGGACACACAACCAACTCTGCTGGGGGAGAGTCTTAATCTTCGAGTTCCACTGGGAGGAAAGAAAACACTTGCTGGAAAGAGAACTCTGCTGGGGACGAAACGATTCTCTTGGGGAAAATCAAACTGACTCCGCTAGGGGAGAGTAAATGACCCTACTGGGAAGGGTAGACTGTCTGAGTACAGCTCACCAGTTGGAAATATTAATCTTCTGAGGCTAAACCACTCTGCTTGAGATAGGGGAATCCCTTTGGGGGACACCATACTGTCTGAATACAGCCTTCGATCTAGGAATCGCCCATTCTGCTGAGGATAAACGACTTTGCTGGAGAATGTCCTTTGGATAAGCCACGGCTAGCTGGGGTGTTTAATCCTTCCTCAGTGAGGAACAGTGTTATCTCGGAAGCGCGACCTGCACGGGGATCGAATCTTTCGTTACGAGCTCCTGGTCCATACTGCAATCTTTTGATAGCCCACCTTCTTGGAACTCTGATTCGGGGATACTAACATGCCCCAGTCTGTGTTCTTGAACACTTCTTCTCGAAAGGAAATCCTAGTCAGGACTCTATCTTGAAATGGCTTGCCCCTGAATCTACAACGATTTTGGAATGGACCATACAGTCTTTGTATCCTGACGTCCAGACATGGACTGCTTCTACATTTCGGACCTCGAATAGGTGTTTCAAGAACATAACCTTCGTGCTTTTAGGGTGACCTGCCCCGGTCTCGCAATAATCTTTTGCCCCTGATCGACTGATTCGTAGAGTAGTGCCCATGGCTACGAGAGATTTTCCAAA
The DNA here is from genome assembly GCA_963859935.3 of Lathyrus sativus. Lineage (NCBI taxonomy): Eukaryota > Viridiplantae > Streptophyta > Magnoliopsida > Fabales > Fabaceae > Lathyrus > Lathyrus sativus. Next base: position 939,513,909 of record OZ012735.1, read on the forward strand.
TCTTGACCTGACTGCCTCAGATTTACTGATTCTAGGATGACTGACCCTACCAGAATTAATCGGTATAGCTTGCCCCAGTTCACGAAACCTTTGGGCATTCTGCATTTTATCCTGATCAGACCTTCCACTGTAGAAATCTTTCCTGTTGACATGCGCTTACTCGTAAGTAAAACAAGTTGTTCTGCATAAAAGATATATTAAACGCAATGCATATGACAGTTTCAAAATCCAAGTCTGTTCACTGGAAAAAATTTTGCGACATGTAAGGAATCAATTATCAAAATGTCAATATGAAAGCTGGTAAGAGGAACCCTTTTAGGAGTCAGTTCCGATGCGATCTTTACCGACGTATGCTCTCGGACTAAACCTGTTTCAATTAGGACTTTTTCGGGTTGTAACGTGGTCAGGTTCACGGTTAACAAGGAAAGACATAGGCTCAAATTTTATTTTAACCCACCCATTCTCCATAATGTTCTCCAATCCTATGTTCAGCTAATCTGACTTCAGCATTCACCTATTAGAGGTGGAATGATAGGAGTGATGGTTCAGGATACCACACAAATTTTTTTTTTGAGTGACAGTCATTTGCTTTTCGTCTTTGGGTGCCTAGAGTCACACGACCTTGTCCTTTTCGAGGATTTTTTTTCTTTTCTTTGACAATCCTTTTCGTCTTTCGTTTTTTTTTTTTCATTCCCTAACTTTTGCCTGGACTGAGTATCTTTTGAGATTCTTTTGATTTTCCAGTCCAGCGGGATGCCCCTATTTTTGCCTAAGTCATTTGTTTTCAAGTTTTGACTTAGCGGGCTTTTGATTCTTTTCGCTTTTCGTTTTTTTTTTGAACAAGTCGTGTGACACTGGTTTGTCTGACTTTTTGTGGAATAATGTGACTGTTTCACTCTTTCCAGAGGTGTGATTGATCCTCGTACGGACACTCCTTTCACGATTCGAACGCTTGGTCAAACTAACTGACACCTACCCTGCCCCGGTTTAAGATTTAGGGTTTTTCATTTTCACAAAGAAACTCCTACTACTGGCTCAAAGGGGTTAACAAGGGGTTATCTTCCTTATATCTCCGGTGTTTATGGATTGAAACAATGCCTGTATCTCATCAACAAGTTTTTATCCAAAAGCATACAATCGGAATATTATTCGTCATCTGTTTTCGTCATCCTCCCCGGATTCCTGCTAAAACAAGCATTAAGCATTAAGAAAGCAAAGAGTGAACACGACTGGATTAATTCAAAACATGCATATTCATTTCGTTTATCAATATCAATTGAAAAAACAACAAGTTTTAGAAGCGAAATTTGCGATTAAACAGAAAATAAACTACAAATGCGAAGACATGAACAAGATAACATGAAAAATGTCGGTGTCTCAGAACTGGACTTCCTGCACTTTGTCTTATTGGCGAGTCAACCATCCTCAGAAACTGTTATCAGGGGTAGTCTACTGCTGTCTCGATCTTCTTTCAACGGCCCGATCAAACCTGGGAAACTTTTTCATCACCCCGGCTTTCGCTTGTCTATGGCCTTGCACCACCTTGGGGACCCTATCAAAGAAGCTAATAACCCTGCTGTCGATTAAATCTTGGACGTTATGCTTGAACGCGTGGCAACCCTCAATATCATGTCCGGGAGCCCCGGAGTGGAATTCACAGCGCCTGCTTGCATCGTAACCATACGGAGGAGTGCCTGTTATTGGTGCCAGAGTTCTCTTCTCCACCAAGTTCAAACCCAGTAGTGTCTGTAACAAATCTGCATACATTGAAGGAGGCTTTTCAAACACCCTCCTTGGTTTCTTTCCCCGCATTCTTTGTTGAGCTGGATACTGGCATCTTGTATGCTGGCTTTGCTCGGACGATTCCTTAGGCTCACGCGTCATCATCCTTAAATTCAACCCTGGCATCGGCAGCTGTTGTGGACATGGGGACTTAGCTTCCAGTGGCTCTGGGATATACCTCGATTCGTCTGCAACCTCTGACGGAGAAATGGGAATATCAGTCCCTGAAACTTTTATACCCCCCGGTACAAACTCAATTGTTCTCTCATCCAGCAAATCTTGAATCTTATGCTTAAAAGCTTTGCAGTTTGCAATGTTATGCCCCGATGCGCCGGAGTGGAAGGCACAATGGGCGTTCAGGTCATAGTCTGGTGGCGGCTGCCCTGTCAGTGGAACCAAAATGCGGGGCTCAACCAGTTGAAGTTGGAACAAAAGTTGCACCAGCTGATCATAATCCACTGGGATCTCATCAAATACTCTGTTAGAAAACCTCATCCTTTTACCACACCTCCTTGAGTTATCCTGAAAAATCAATTGCGACTGCTAACGAGGAGAATCCTGAGCTTCGAACCGTGGAGAGAGTCTCTTACGCCTATCTTGCGTGGGTAACGGTTCTTCAGACCCCTGAGGAGCAGATAAGCCAGCCGCGTCTTCAGACATTTGCCCTCCTTATCTTCTGAGTACGTTTCTTAATATTTCAGCCATCAATCCTACCTGTGCCTTCAATCGGCAGTTCTCTTCTTCTAGCGTCTCTTGATTCGAGCGCAACACTTGCATATCTTTCATGAACTGCCCCAGCTGGCCTCGAACATCAATTAATTCCGCTTGAACCTGCTCAATGTCTATCCCCACAAGTTGGCGTCCGAGGCCTGGGAGAAAACCTTGATTCCCTTGCTGAGCAAAATCGGCAGTCCTATCATTAGCCCGTACAATCAGAGGCTGCACCATATTCCGCAACTGTTCCTGACTCTTGGCCATGGCTTCCATTGCCTGTATGAACTGCATCATGTTGTTGCGCACCTCTTGCATCTCAATCTGATCCTGACCCATGACTTCCTTACTGCTGTTTCTGGTTGAATGTCAGGGAATTCTTCGGTCGCTAATCTGGGAGGACCTGCAAGATGCAGGAGATGAGATACAGTTTAATAATTACCTGTAATGCAATATGAATGTGAATGCAATGCAATATGTGTCTGTGCGTTAGGGAATATCATTCCCCGATTCTAATGCGAATGTGCCAGTGCAGTGCCAGTGCTGGCAATACGGTGATCGGAGCCGAATCATAGAAAGCCTCATATATTGCAGAGAAATTCATTAAGCCAAGAATACAATATCACTGAGTACAATAAGAAAGCATGACCTCAACCAACAATCCTGGTGATGGTCAGCGCTATGCAAATAAAGCATACAGGTTAATACATGACGATCAAGTACTCCCATAAGCCCGGTACTCTTCTATTAACTTCTTGGTCTCTGGATGGCTTGGTCGGGTAAGCAGACCCTCAACAAGTTGATTTCTCCGCTTGAGAACATGTTGCACGTCACCAGCGGTTTCCTCCCATGCCCCTTCTCCGAAGCGATCCTCTAGCTTCCGCTTCTGAGACACAGCTTCGTCCCTGCCTTTGATGGCCTTGTTCAATGCCTTCTGGAGACTATATCTGGTCATCACCTTTTCTTCGTACTGCTTAGCGCTAGCCTTCAACTGCTCTTCGAGGTAAGAAATTTGCTGCTTCAATTTGTCTTCCCTCTTTTTGTTGTTGGTTAGCGTAGCATTCCAAGTCTTGTTACAAGAAGAGATTTCCCGGTGAGCGGCATCGAGTGCTTTCTTTTTGGATTCCAACATGTCATGGGAGCTTCTGAACTCTTTACCCAGACGTTCACGCTTCTTTTTCTCTTCAGTCAACTCAGCACCTAGCCTGTTTACTAGTTCGATCTGCTGTTGGAAAGCATGCACAACCTTGTTTTTCTCACTACGCATCTGGGCCAGCTCCTCTTCTAACCCTTCATTGATCTTCATCAAGGCTTCTTTTTCTTTCACAACTTGCTCGTAGGCCTCCCTAGTAACAGTAGTTGGTTCTTCCACTGGAATATGAACAGAGACTGGTGCAGCTGGAAATGGCATCAGCAACTGCCTTGCTCTCTCTTGGATCCAAACTTTGTAGGGTGCATAAGCCTGACAATCATTCTTCCCCAACAGTGGTTTCCCTCGTCTGTTAATGCGCATCCATGCATGCTGAAGCTTGGCTAGTAACTCTCCCTTCAGATCACCTGTGAAGTACAGAGATTCTTGTACTTCTTCCTCCTATGGTGGGTTCTTCAGCGCGTATCCGAACTGGAGAACGAACAGAGAAGGGTTGTAATTGATACACCCTTTTCTTCCTATCAACGGAACATTAGGGTACCCAGAACAACTGAAAATAAGCTCAGACCCCAGCAGGTCTCGGTCAAGCCACTCTATGTCTTCAGAAGATAACCTCATCATACGCTCTGGCCAGTCAGCTGTAGTTGCACTATCCACAAAAGATCCCTTCAGAGGAAGATGGCTCTTAAACCACATGTACAGCAAAGGCACGCAACAAGAGACATTCTTGCCTCTCCTGTTCTTATTTCTGTAGTGCATCGAATGGTAGAAGTCACTGATCAGTGTAGGCACCGGGTTGCCAGCAGCAAACAGATGAGATGCATCCATGTCCACGAAGTTTGGGAAATTGGGAAACAGCACTATCCCATAAATGCATAGAGCCAAAACAGCGTTAAAGACCACCCAACATCCATTCTTGGCGTATTCTTGAGCCTTACCAACCAGAAACTGGAGATAGAAACCTGGAACCCCTCGCCAAGAAGTCATCAACAGCTCAGAAGCATTCATGTGCAAGGCCTTAGCTAAGTCCTCCAACTTGGGCTCAGCAGCAGAGTGAATAAAGGGAACTTTATTCTGTACCGGAAGCTCAGTAAACTCTACATACTCCTCCATGGTAGGCCCCAAAATGAAGTCAGCAAATGTGAAACACCTCAAAGCAGGGTCATAGAATTGCATCAGCGTGTACAACCCATTCAGTTCATCATCAGTGGGTTTGCGAACCAATCTCAACAGTCGTCCGTAACTCTGCCTAAAGCTTCTACGGACATCCTCATCAGCAAGAGAAATCAGACCCAGGATGGGAGTAATATCAGGAACAGGCAACTTGTAGGCAACTGTCATCCTTAAACCAGCCATGATCAATACTCAGAAGTCCGAACACTAGAACCAGGGAATATGCAAATGCACCTGCAGCACAGACACACGTTAATGGGATGCAATGATAATGGGTATGCAAACAATGTAATGCAAGTGACATGCAACAGGGACCAAATGCCATAGCTGAGAAGCCTGAACCCTATCAAGAGTCTCAGATAGACCCTCCAACATTCCTCAAACCCTGGTCTCAGATAGACCCAAAACAAAACTCCACACTGGTCTCGGATAGACCCCACAACATAACTCCAGTTGGTCTCTAACAGACCTCAAATCAAAACTCCAATAGGTCTCTGACAGACCTCAGAACTCGCCAACTGGTCTCTGACAGACCTCATAACTCTCCATAAATACCCAGGATCTCAGATCAATAAATAACCGGTATCTGAAGGTCTAGTTACCTGCATAACCCCAAACCCTCTCACAGGTGGATGTCTTAGTAACTGACAAAGGTATGGCGTCCTATGCGGTCGTCGGCGTCACAGACTTTCAGGGTTGATGATACGATTCCCAGAAGGAGTGGCATCATCAAATCCTGAAGAGGCCTCACTTAGCCAACTTCCAAATGATCGTTTCCCAGAGTCGACAATCCAACTAACCAGCAACCCGAGCCACCCAAAGGGCAGGACAGGAGGCCAACCAGAAGAACCTCGTCTGAGTGTAGATTTCGTGGGACACTAGGACATGCAAAGCATGTGCGCGCCCACTAATCTCTACTCTAAGTCTAGGTGCACTCAAGCCCAGGTCCGACTTATCTCTCAATCATGGAACGCCCGTCACACCCCAATACAGCAATAATAATAATAATATACTGCTGAAAATAAAGGACGGAAATATAAATCCATACAAAATCCTCGACGGGAAAACAAGCGTTAGGATTGACTCTCTTAAGGGACGTTGGATCCCAAATGCATAAGGAACTATCGCAGTCCTTAGCAGCCAGGGGACGTTGGATCCCCAGCAGAGTCGCCAGCTGTCGCTACTGCAAAAATCGGCGCCGGCTGAACAAAAGAGTCGCCACCGTGCGTTATTTATCCCAACGGAGGGAAAGGAAACGCTCGAGGTAAACCTACCGCAAAACGGGGAAAGGTATGGTCATCGCAACCAAAACCTGGGTTCGGGAGTCGGTTACGCAAGGGGAAGGTATTAGCACCCCTCACGTCCGTCGTACTCGACGGGATCCACGCTTGTTTTCGGGTATGGATTGTTATTTCTATCTACTCTACAGGTCAGGGGTTAAAAAGAAAATAAAATGACTCGGCAAAGTATCGCACTTTATGCCTACGTATTCCCGTCTGAAACGAGAAATCAGAGTCAACGTAGTTCGCCTACCTACGGGAAAGGAGGGGAAGGTTGCTCGCTAGGATATCGCATCCTATGCCTACGTACTTTCATACAGCATGAAAGATCAGAGCAAACGTAGTTCGGGCTACGCACAACACAAGTCTGTTTTGATTGTTTTTATTCCTTCTGAAAAAGGGTTTTTCTGATTAACAGTCCAAGCGGACAAAAATGACGTTTTGATGAGTTCACATTCTTTTACGGAAGAAGTGTCTTTTATTGTGTTTGAAATTTTATGGTGTTTTTCTGTTTGTTTTGAGAAAGAAGAGACAGAACTCTAACCTACGGTTGAAAAGGGAATCAAACTAACCTAATGTTATCATGCATGGGTTAAGACCTAATGTCTATCATGCTCCTCTCTTGCGCAGAGAGAAACAGAGATCCTAAGGGAATGGACGGAAACAGAAACAATAGCATATATACAATAAAGCAGTAAAATGCATGGATGCAACAATACAAGCGAGGCAAGGGAGTCCCACTCAACCTCGAACCTAGAAAACAATAGGCAAAAATGAACAGAATTCACTTTAAACCTAACAGGTTAAACAGCAAGCAATACATTCAGGGAAAACCAATTAATACATCAAGAAATTATAAACAGCAAAAGAATAAACAGCCACAGCAGCTCTGCATCAGCATCTGTCTTCAAGTCATCTCCAAACAGCTACAAGCTTCAAGCAAGCCTCAATCTCCATCTCCACAGCCTTCAAGCAAGGTCTCTGTCATCAATCTTCCATCTGCAATGGCTTTTCTTCAAGTCCCAATCTCCAAGCTGAGGAACCAATCACAAGAATGAACTGGGTGTTAAGCCATTAGTTGACCACCAAAGGTGGCAAACAGACTGCTAACAACACATAGGATATTTTATCTCAAGAGTTCTATCTCTTAGACATTGGCACCAAGCCTTCCAAAGGAAGGGGGTGAGTTTCTTAGAGAAACTCTGCATCACAGAGAGGAATGGAGGCAATCAAGACCTTCCATGTTTATGAATCAAGTTTGCTACTCTAGAGCTCTGCCTAGCTCCTAAATCCTATACTCCTCAACAGCTGCTAGCAAAGGATACTCCTCATCAACTCTGGAGGTTGGTCTTCAGTCTTTAACCTTCAAATGGGCTTCCTCATCTCAGGTCTTCAGCTCTCCCCATCCCCAAGCAAACCCAATACCCCACACAGACAAATGAAATAACCCTAGAGAGGGCACACCACACAGTCAAACAAATATAAGCAGTATACTGATAGTAATAGTTGAATCCTAATAATTTCTAAGGGATCTATTATCTACCCATAATCCCTATAGTCCCATACCCCAAGAATTCAAACTACAACCCCTAAGGGAAATGATTTAATTCTCCTATGTTATCTCCTAAACCTTAGTTCTGGTTCTTCTAATCACACCTAAACAAATCACCTAAAATTAAATCCTAAAATCATGAACTAAATTTTATATACAAGCTAACATTCTATACTAATCAACCTAAAAACAATGGATCAAAAATATAAAGGCATTTAATCAAACTAAAATCACCAAATTCAAGCATCAAACTACACATTATTTAATCCTATTTAAAAGAAAAATATGCTAAAAATATAAAAATAAAATGAAATTGGAATTTTTTTGTGTGATATTTTTCTTAACAAAATTATGAACAATATGCAAAAAGAACCAATTAAAATCATGCATTTTTCTATTATTTATGATTTTTTAAAGAAATGAAATGAATTAAGAAAATAATGTGAATTAAATGGGAAATGGGGTGCAGCAAGCAATGAATTCAGTTACAATGCAAGGATGGGCCCAGACTGGGGGGCGCGCATAGCAAGCGCGTCTGGGCCCAATGCATTCAGAAAGACAAACAAAAAGAAAAAAAAACTGAGGACGGTGCATTAAGCAAGGTTTTTAGTTCATTTTAGGTTTGGGCTTGAAGATAGGGGTGGCATTAGCAACAATATCATGAGCCCATCAGATTGGGTTTAAGTGAAACGGTGCGTAGCACCCTTAGGATTTCCCTCTGTATTTCATTTAAATCACAGCCATTGGATCAGGATTTGAGTCATGGTCAACAGATGGATCCAACGGTTGTCCATCATCTTCAACCTCAAGAAACCCTAGATTCTGAAAATCTCTTCTCCCATGCACGAGTTCACGACCTCTGTTCTCCCTTGCCTCTCCATGAAATCACACGATTCAAAGAGCAAAGTTGCTCTAATTTCTTCCCTCTACACAGCCATATCATTAGCTCCTTCTAAAACTCAACCAATAAGTGAACCCGATAGGTGCAATAACTCGGTTCCACCATTTTCACCTGTCATCAACTCTTCCAATTCTCTCCAAATCTTATCCTAACCTAATCTATACTTCACACTGATCATTTTAAGCCATATATGCAAGCTGGTAGTGCCATATTCTTGATGTTATAAGCTTTAACAGTTTTGATACACCATTGATAACCTCCATGAAACTTCTCCAAACTTTGTGAAATCAATCCTCTAACCTATCTTAACCGTTCTATGCTAAAAATTCTCTATGATCCTAACTAAATTAAGCAATTCGAAGAGGAAACTTACCTGGTGTAAATGGTGGAAACAGCTATGGAATTCTCTTGATCCAATGCTTTCAATGCTCTGAACTTGATCCACACACTCAAATCTTGATTCTGTATGCAAAGATTCTTGCTCAATCCTCTTGAATTTTGTAATTGAAACTTTCTTGCAACTTGGATGATTAACTTGTATGGCACGAGTTCTCTTCAATTAAACCAAGTTCTTGTGTGAATTGTGATCTATGAATGATGGTGATGATGATCAAATCAAGAAATGTGGAAATTGATAAAGATTTTATGGAGTTTGAGAAGCTTTTGCAAATTGGAAGAATGGTGTGAAACTTGGTATCATTCACAAAATGAATCACCAACCATGGCATGGAGCCACTCAATGCAATATATAGATGAGTTTAGAAAGTCCTAGAACTTTGGAGAAACTTCCCATGCACACTTTCCCTTGGATTTGGATTATGTAACTTTCTTTGTAAGTAACCAAGCATAACTCTCAAATCTTGAACCAAAATCAAAATTCTACTTTTTCCAATGTTCTTAAAACATTTTTTCCAATCAAAATGACCTATAATTTCATCCCATTTGGCCAAATTATGAAAAATCTCAATTTTAGGTCATTTTTCATTCATTAAATTCACCAATTTTGAAACCTTGTGCTATGAGCCTTTCCAATCTTTCATGGTCACTTTTCTAGACTCAAAATGTCATTTGGAGCAAGTTTGATGTTGTAAGTTTTTCCATTTGAGGCCTCCTTGTATGAGTTTTGGACATAGGTTAAAATGACCTGTAATTCACAAATGACCAAAATACCCTTTGCTTGCCAAGACCATAAGTTGAGTTCCACACATCATATGAAGGCATACTATACCATTCTAGAAATCTAAGACAATAAGGAACAATTATTATGTTGACCAGAAATTCATTTGAAATCTCCTTGAGGGGTAAAAATTGCTTGGAAGTCAAGCCACTTTCACAGACAAAATTTCAGATACCTCAGATGACCTGTAACTTGCAAGGACCATAACTTGAGTTCTATAAATCTCCTTGATGTCTTCCACCACTCAAATTAAAGGTCTTGAGATCCTCTACAAGTTCCATGTTGGCCAAGGATCCATTTGAAGCTTGCATTTTGACTTATCTTGCTTGGAAATTTGACCTAAACTAGGGGATTTTACACAGAAACCCTAATTTAGAAACTCCTCTTCTCCTTGATTTCTCTTGATTTCTTCTTAGCACATCACCATATCCTTATACATATGCCAAATGGTGAACCCCACATCTCTCCACTGGACCTTGATGCCTTTCAATCAATCAATTGACCTAGGGTTGACCCAGGATTGACCTAGATGAAACCCTAGTTGACTGTCTTCAACTGCAACTCTTGTGATCATATCAATGACTTATTTCCTTCTCCAAATGACTTTCTAAGTCTTCCATGATGTCTACATACTCTCCATGCTCCATCCACAGCTCACAACTTCTTTGATGATCTTCCAATACCCTCAGATAGGAGATAGATGCACTGCTTGATCCACTGACTTCTTAGCTTTCAAATTCTTTCTGATGACTTGGATATGCTTGAATTTGAATAATAACCTCTTGATAGGCTCATAGAGATAATAATAGTGCTTGGTCCCTGTTGGATGACTTGCTATGCTATGCTTTGCAGATGATTAGACTATGTTCATGACTTTATATGCAAATGCTAATGCCATTGAACCATAAACCAAGTGATATAGGTTGAGCAAATTTTAGGGTGCAACATAAGCAAGCAAACTTTTAGACTAAAACACTCATTCAAGCTAAACAACTTAGAAGGCTCCCATCGAATACGATGGATGTGAGGGGTGCTAATACCTTCCCCTCACATAACCGAGTCCCGAACCCTAAAACTTGGTTGCGATGACCATACTCTTTTCCTAAAGGTTTTATCGTTATTTCCCTTTCCCTCCTTGGGATAAATAAAATTCGGTGGCGACTCTGTGTCATTTTCCCCGTAGCGACAAGGGTTGTCCAAGCACGTGGACCGAGGTGGCAGGGAGGAAGGGGGTTTTGAAAATTACATTCTTGCGTGTGGTTTGGGAAAAGAAGTTAAAGTGTTAGAAAGTGTTTGCTGAGTGATGCACAAAGGACGAAGAGAGAGGGGTTAGTGAGATTAGGTGGAAAGAACTTGTCTTGAGTAGCGCACTGAGAAGTGGGGGTAAATAAAGTGGGATAGGATGGGACAAGGGAATTAAGTGGGTCTAAAGGGAAATCCGAATCTTTCGTGTGGGCCCTTCCAGCATATGAGAAATTGGACAGTTGCTGAGCTTGGGGAACCGTGTTGTGGGATAAAGGCAATTAAAGTACATTATTTACTTTCGATATACCATGTAATCCCTTTGGTTTTTGTCTCATAAAATTCTCATAAACCCTTTTAACACTTGCAGTGTTGGAAAGTACATTTCAACTCCCTGAAGTTCTTTACTCATTGAAATTTCATTTGTTCTTACTGAGTCCTTAAAAAAAATTTCTTTTTGAAATTGCGTACTTTCTCTAAGACGTTGAACATGGTGGGCAAAACACCTTGTCCACTGAGGAGGAATAAGGCGAAAGTCTGAGTTCAGATGGCTACCAAAGTATGGTTTTAGAAGGGAGATATGCATAACTGGGTGAACCTTTGAAGATGACGGTAGATCCAACATATAAGCAACTTCTCCAACATTTTTTATGATGAGGAAGGGACTGTAGAAGCGTTTGACCAACTTCTGAGAAGTTCTTTTTGTGATGGTCTATTGTTTGTACGGTTGAAGTACCAAGAGAATGAGATCGCCTTCCTTGAAGGTAAAATCAACTCTTTTTTTGTTTTCCTATTTCTCCATTTGGACATGACTCTTTTTTAAGTTCTCTTTTAATCCTGTGATGATATGATGTCGCTATTGTAAGGAACGCTCCAAGGAATCATCCGCAACTGGATCCAACAAATACTCAGGAATATTGGGAGGTTCTCGTCCGTACAAAGCTTTGAACAACGTCATCTGAATAGTAGTATAAAACGAAGTATTATACCAAAACTCGGCAAGATGGAGGAATTTGTATCACTGACAAAGATGATCACTTGCAAAGCATCTGAGGTACGTCTCAATATATATGTTTACAACTTCTATTTGTCTGTCAATCTCTGGGTGATAGGTTGTGCTACATTTTAATATAGTGCCTTGAACTTTGAAAAAATGTTTCTAGAAGCTGTTGAGAAACAAAGGATCTCGGTCCGAAACAATGGACTTGGGAACACCATAAAGACGAGCATTTTCCACTGAAAAACGTGAGGCAAGATCTTTGCCTGTGAATTTGGTGGGCATAGCAATGAAGTGTGCATACTTTGCGAGGCGGTCACAAACGACCCAGATTACTATGCGACCAAAAGAGTTAGGTAAGTGTGTAATAAAGTCATAGTTAGCTCTTACCATACTTGATTTGGGATTAGAAGAGGTTGTAATAATCATTTTTTCTTGTGTGATTGATATTTGTTGTGTTGACAAGTTGGACAATGCTTGACAAGATCTTTAACTGCAACGTATAATCCCGACCATGAAAAAGATGCAGATATACGAGATAGAGTAGCCTTAACCCTAGAATGACCTGCTATAAGAGTATTTGTCGCAACTGCGAAAAACACCCGGCGGAAAACAGAAGAGTCACCACCTTTCGTTATTTATCCCAAAGAGAGGGAAAGGAATTGATCGGAAAAACCTAACGAAAAAGGGAAAAGACGAGGTCATCGCAACCAAGTCCTGGATTCGCGAGTCGGTTACGCAAGGGGAAGGTATGAGCACCCCTCATGTCCGTCGTACTCGACGGGATCCATGCTTGTTGTCTATCTAAGGGTGTGTTTAAACTATCTACGCTAAAGGCTTCAGAACAAAAAGAAAATAAAAGAGACTCGGCATAGCATCGCCGCTCTGTGCCTATGTATTCTCTCGTGCAATGGGAAAGTCAGAGTCAACGTAGTTTGGCTAACTACGGGGAAATGGGGGAAGGTTGCTCGCCAAGACATCGCGTCTTGTGCCTACGTATTCTCATCTGATATGAGAAATCAGAGCAAATGTAGTTTGGGCTAACGAGAACACTGGTTGGTTCAACGCGTTTTACCTGAGTAGGGTTAAACCTTCGTTTTAGCAGTTAGGGACGATGCCTGTTTGCGGTAGAACCAAAGCTTAACAACACTCTTTTTATGAAAAAGGTTTTCCATTATTAAGGGTCCCAAAGGACAAAAAGAATTTTGAAGTTTTTTTTGTGCCTTTTAGAGAAGAAGTATTCTGAGTTTAATTTGTAACTCATGTTGCACTAAAGGCTATGACCTAGGAGCGAATGCGTCGCATATTATCCAAAGTACATACGCTAACATTCTAGACAATTGAGAGGCAACCACCCAATCATCATTTCCCAAGTAGCTTAAGGCTCGTAACGCACAACATTCTTTAATCTTTATTAAGTGTTTTGACATGATTTGAAGATGAGAAGAGAAAGGGGACAAACTAAAGGGAGACTAACTCAAACCTAATAGTTGTCATGTAAAATGGTCCTAAGGTCAGGATTGAAAGGGGGAACATCTACCATAATGTTAGCATACTTGGATTGAACACCTAATGTCTCTCATACTCCCATCCTAAACGGAGGGACTAAGAACCCTATGGGGATCATGGCAAAAAGCACAAGAAAGCACCAGATAAATTCAATCACAAGTAAGAGATGCAAACATAGAATGCAACACACAAGCAAAGGGAGGAACAAAGTGTGGGGTAAACACCACCACAAGCGCATCTCGAACTTTATTAATGCGAGAAATAAAGATGCAAAACACAAGAGGAAATGCAAACATGAATATCACTTTGAACGACAAACTACGAAAGTAAGCATCCAAGTGGAAAACAAAAATAAGTCGACGAAGTCTCGATTAAACAACCAAAACAGCAACAAAATGTCCAGAATATTTCATTTCTAATGCATCGTATTGAATTACGATGATTTGATGCAAAACGGTACCCAAACATGCAAGAAAATCAACAAAACAGACCCACTGGCACAATGTTAATCGGTTAACCATATGCGTTAACCGATTAACCACTTAAAAATAGCTGAAAATCTGGAAATTTGTACATGTTAATCGGTTAACCATATGCGTTAACCAATTAACACTTTGAAAACTTTGGAAAATTTGAATATTTGAAATGGTTAATCGGTTAACCATATGTGTTAACCAATTAACACTGTGCCAACAGCAGAAAAACAGCAACAGAACAACATTTTCAGCAAATAAGCACTTATCCGATCAACCGGATGATCGCATAATCACTTAATCACGAAATTAAACCAGCAAATCATGATTCAAACAACATGTAAACAGATTAACACAACCAAATCATGGATCAAATTAACCAAAACTCAATCGAAGATAAAAATCCACATGATTATGCAAATAAGCTAAAAACAGATTCGGATCCAACCTTCGGAGCGGAGATTTGCTCCGGTTAATGTTGATTCAACTATAATTGAACAGATCCGATGCTAGAAGTCCGGAATACTTCAAGATCCACACTAACTCTTGTAGTAGCAATGAAGATCCTTCAAGATCAATCCAAAATAAGCCAAATAATCACTTCCAAAATCACTTCCAGGTTCAGATCCAATTTTGCACAAAAATTGGATGGAGAAATTGATTCAATGGAGGGAATGGATGAAGGTTTAGCTCTTAGAGATCAAGAATCCCTAATGAAGAATCAATGATCTCAATGAGAAGAGCTTTGGTGAGGGTTTTGGAGATTGGAAAATTGAGAGAGAATTGAGAGAGAATGGAGATCAATTCTGAAAATGAGTGAATTATGAGTGATTAGATGTGTGAGGTTTGGAGTGGATCACTTAAATACCAATTAGGCTTAGATCCAAATGAAAGGTTTGGAAGATGGTTTGGAAAATTTGATTTGGAATGAGGAATGGAAGTTTGGAGGGAAAATGAAATTAATCAAATTCTGAAATGATTCTAGATCCTTCCCAAGTGTAAAAATGAAATTCAAATGATCAAAATTGGACCCCAAAACAGCTCCCTTTGAAAATTCACGTGCAGAGGCAAACTCTGCATTGGTTAATCGATTAACCATATAGGTTAATCGGTTAACACATTCAAAAATCCAAATTTGCCCTAATTTTGCCTTGGTTAATCGATTAACCATATACGTTAACCGATTAACACCTCCAAAATTTGAATTTTGGCGCCTTTTGGAGGGAAATCCATCCGTTTGCCCGTTTCTTGTCGTTTTGAGCTCTGTTCGACTTCTGAAACTTGCTTTTGAGTATCATAACCATGAAAATGCTCGTGATAGCCTGAATACTTCTTTCTGAGCTGAAAATACCCTACAAAATAAAAATAAAATCGGTCGCCCAACCACTGGGCAAAATAAATGCCAGAGCCTCAGATGCTCGTTGTTCAGGTTCATGCACTGAGATGAAAACTGAGCCACGGGAAAACCCTGATCCCTTGTCTCAAGAACGAATGTTATGATATGCGAAAAATGAAAAATGTGAAGAAACAAAAGTCAGTGAAGGTTAAAACGAAAGGCAAATTTTGGGGTGCTACAGTACTATGAAATTCGTGAAGGATATTATTACGAACCCCTTGGAGATCAGGTATCAATAATTTATCTTTGTAGTACAATAAGCCTTTTGAGAACTTGTAGGATTTGTGGTCACTATTTTTATGAATGATTCGCTCAAATAATGTTTTTCCTGCGATGTCCTTTATATAAAACTCCCTCAGTTTGGACAAGAGGTCTGAAATAAGAGAGAACAGAGCTAGTAACAGAGTATTATCAGAGTGAAATTTCTTGCTTAAAACATCAACAACCAGATTGGATTTTCCAGATTTGCAAAAGATTTCAAAGTTAAATCCATGCAATTTAGATTATGGATGGGTGAGGTTTTAAAGTAGTAGCTGTCGCTACTGCGAAAATCGGCGCCGGCTTGACAGGAGAGTCGCCACCGTGCGTTATTTATCCCTCAGAGCGGGAAAGGAAACGCTCGAAGTAAACCTCGCAAAGACGGGAAAAGGTATGGTCATCGCAACCAAAACCTGGATTCGGGAGTCGGTTACGCAAGGGGAAGGTATTAGCACCCCTCACGTCCATCGTACTCGATGGGATCCACGCTTGGTGTTTATAGGTAAAAAGGTGTGTTATCTATCTACGCTACTGGCTGGTCTGAAAAGAAAATAAAAGGACAGGACTCGACAGAACATACGGTGTTCTGGGCCTACGTATTCCCTCGTGCAATGGGAAAGTCAGAGTCAACGTAGTTCGACCTCCTACGTCTAAACGGGGGAAAGGTTGCTCGCCAGGACATCGCGTCCTGTGCCTACGTACTTTCATCTGAAATGAAAGATCAGAGCAAACGTAGTTCGGCTAACTACGGGTAAACAGGGGCTCTCACACAGCAGTGAGAAAACAAACTAGCCTCTAAGGCTCGGGAACCTACAACTACGATCTGGTCTCAAATGCACTCGGGCAAGAGAAAAGGATAACAATTAGTCGTTAGCGGGAAAGTCTCGATCGCACAGCCGCGAGAGAACAAAAGTTAGTTGTTAGTGTGCTCGCTAGGATATCGCATCCTATGCCTACATATCTTCGTCTGGAACGAAGAATCAGAGCAGCTGTAGTTCAGCTAACTACGGATCAAGCTACTCAAAAGCTCCTACAGAAAGGAAAGGGAAACCCTAGAACTATAGCTGAGAAACAGGGGAATCTACCTACTGCTATCACACCTGGTTGACCATCCTAATGTCTATCATAACGACTCCGCAGAGGAGAAGTCAGAGCTCCTAAGGGATCATGGCAACAGGACTAAACTACAAACAGGAAACTGCAATGCAAAGGAATACTGAAAATATGCATGAATGCAACAACTAGACAAACAAGGCATAGAGGCAAGGGAGCTCAGCTCTACCAAATACCAACAAGCAAAGCCACGCAATAACAAACAAGCAGAAGGAGGACCACCTCAACTTCTTATGCACACACAGTCTACTTCTAAGATGCACCTACTCAGCAACTATCTAGATGAACCTAAGTCTAATGCAACACAATATCACACAAGTCAAACAACACAAAGAGACTAACCCTAAGCAGGGCTTCAAACAAACCTGAAACAATCTCCTAACCTAGCTCTAAACAGAACTCTATACAATACCCTAAGCAGGGATCTAAGCAACAACCCTAATCAAAACCCTAAGCAAGGATCTAAACAAACTCCTAGGCAAGAGGAATCAATCCCAGTCTCCAAGCTTCAGAACAAGCTTACCAGAGAAAGGAAGCTAAGCAGACAAGCTCATGGTATCTTCCTCAGGAAAGTACCAGGAGGTTACTACTCAGGAATCATATCCTATGCGGCTCGACAACTGTGATCAGTTTACATCCCTCCTCAGGAGAGATTAAACTCACATGAAGGCTCCGGCGTCACTGGATATTTGGGAAAGAACCTATATGCACTAAGGGAACTAAGTGAACAGACTCATAGGACCTTCCTCAGGAAAGTACTAGGAGGCTGACACTTAGGAATTGTATCCTACGTGGCTCAACAACTGTGATCAGTTTACATTCCTCCTCCGGAGAAATTAAACTCACAAGTTGGCTCCAACATCACTGGATACTTGAGAAATCCTAGACAAACTACTGGAACTAAGTGAATAGACCCATAGAACCTTCCTCAGGAAAGTACTAGGAGACTTCCACTTAGGAATCGTATCCTACGTGGCTCAACAACCGTGATCAGTTTACATTCCTCCTCAGGAGAAATTAAACTCACAAGTCGGCTCCGACATCATTGGATACTTAAGAAAGAGGTGAGAAGGAAGGATGAAAGTCATTCACAGTGCCTTCCTCAGGAAAGTACCATAAACTCCCTTCAAACTTCAGGATCTCGAACCTCACAAACAGACAACAAGCTCCTAGACTAAGCCTCAATCCAATGCAACCTTGCAAGCTCCAACAGGACTTCAATCAGCTCCCACCTTCAAGAAGAATCCACAGGCCAACAAACCACAGAAGACTATCTCTGAAGTTCAACCACAGTTGAACTTCAAAGTCAGAAGTCACCAAGACTTCTCCTATATTCAGGCTCAGACAAATCACAGCAGAACACCCTACAAAAATCTATCAAAAATCTAATGGGAGACCTACATGGCTCTAGGGTAACATACTAAAAAATCAGAACAAAATTCAACACCAGATGAAAGAATTAAAATCAGCAACACAGATATATCAACAGACCAATTTATTCAACAGCCATAACAGTGAAAAAATGCAATTAAAATGACAATGCATGATTAAGCTAATATTTTTATGCTATAAAATTCTACACTGAATTACGAGTCTACAGAAAAAAGAACGGAATTATTCGACTAATTCTACCATTTTTTATGAATTTTCTATTATGTATGAACAAAACAATGAAAAACAATTAAAATAAAAAACAAAGCAGAGGGGGTGCAAACAGCATAAACCTAGTTATTTCAGGATTGGGCCCAGGGATGGGGGGTGCGCGCAGCAATCAACCAAAGCCCAATCTCTATGTTTTTATTTTCAGCACCTCTTACAAAAAAAAGGGTGAGATGAGCGAAGGGAGTGTGTCTCAGCATGGTCAAAGCCCAACCCAACTCAGATCCTAAACCCTAAGTATTAAAGCCTACTTTCTCCCAAAAATTGCGCCACTGTTCACATTCCCCTTCTCGTTGCGCCGCTCCACCTTTCCATCCCTTCTCTCCCTCTCACTCAGAAACTCTCACCCTCTCAAACAACTCACCAGCAAACGAAACACAACCACCATGAACCCTCACCCAGATCCCTCTCTGAAACCCTCTTCTCTCAAATTCTCACCCAACGAAACCCTAACAATCCTAAACCCACTAATAATCAGAAGAAAAGGCGAAAGATCTTCGTGAACGTGTACCTGGAGATGAAGCAAGGACGAATCGAGGGAGTTCTTGAAGCTGGTGAAGATCTACTTCACGTTGATCCGTTCGTTGAAGATCGCTGATCTCAGAGCGCGACGATCTTGAAGGATTGACGAACGAAGGTGGAGATCTACGAATGTCGTTCGCGGATGAAGACTTAAAAGTGTTTGAGGGCGTTGATTTGATGATTATTGATGATAATCGAAGCTCATTTGCGATGAGAAGTGAAGATCTTGCTCGAAGATTCTGGAAAAACTGATGGAGACGATGAAGGTTTTAGTTGGAGGTGATTTCTGGAGATTATGGATGAAGATGAAGGTTTAGTTTCTGGAAAAACATTGATGCAAGTTTGACGTTATTCTGGAAAATCTTGATGAAGGTATGGAGGTTCAAGGCGTTTCTGGAAATCTTTGTTGAAGGTGATGAGGGTGGAAGGGAGGAGATCGGAGGAAGATGAACGGAATCTGGGTTTGGAGGGAGTTCTGGTGAGTTTTCCGGTAGAGGACGGTCGCCGGAGTTGGTTCAGGTGGCCGGAGTACATGCAAGGCGGCCGGTGGCGATTTCCGGCGAAGCTTCTAGGGCTTACACGTGGTGGCTGAGGGTGGAGGGAGATGGTGGGAGCATGTGGCAGAGAGAGAGGAGTTAGTGGGGTTACGCGTGGCGCTCTGGGAAACGGAAAGGTGGGTCCTCCTCCTGGGGACACGTGTTGCTTGGCTTTTATTGCTGAGTTTTCGCTGGAGCTTTCTGGAGTATTCTAGAAGAAGCTGGAAAGCTGGTGGAAGACTTGGACTATTTTTTGGACATGCTGAGTAATTCCTGGACAAAAAAGCCATACTGGGCCTCCCAATTGGGCCCACGAAAATGAATAAAAAAAACTGAATTAAAACTGAATTAAAAAACAGAAACAATTAACTAACCTAATTATATCTAATCAATTATTAAAAGCCTAATTAATTCTAAATCAATCTAATTAAATCTAAAACATGATTAACCTAATTAAAACTCTAAAAAGTCATTAAAACCTAATCAATTCTAAAAATTCAATTAATCCTAATTAAACTCTAAAAAATCAATTAATCCTAATTTTCTATTAAAATTCTAAAAATGATTTAAAAGACAATTAAACCTATTTATCCTAATTTTATCATTCTATTTCATATGCTAAGAAAATTCACTAATATTCTAAAAATGATAAAAAAACTACAAATGATTAAAATCTATTAAAAATATCCTATAAAATTCTAAAAAGAAAATTAAGCTATTAAAATATTCAAAAGCCCTATTTAAATTCCAGAAAAATCCTATAAAGCCTGTTAAAAATTCAAAAAAGCCTATTAAATCCTAAAAAATGCAGATGAATGCAAATGACCCCTGTAAAACGCACGAGACCAGATCGAATCGAACGGAGATCCCCGGGCATCAGAATATCCCCAAAATCACTGAAAAATCACCGAGGAGCGCACAATTTCCCGAAAATAAAACCCCGATAATCTGGACTGGGTCTGCCATATCTGATAGACAAAAATCAAGCTGTAAACTCTGATATCCCCCTGCTTGTGCACAAAAATCACACATCTGAGCTGTGAATATGAAATTAAACCATGAGTCAGATAGAAAAATCAGTTGGTCAAATTTTAGGGTGCAACAGCTGCCCCTATTCAAGCGACTTGGACCTGAAGGGTTTGGAGAGCGCTCAGCCTTCAAACATTCAAAGGTACGAGACGGTTGAATACAAATAAAACCCGAAAATTTGCCAACCGCGAGCATATACTGTTAACTGCTTGGAGAATAAAGTCCAGAAAACCGAGTCCAGTCATTGCGGCACCAAACTGATCAATCATTTGATAAAGAACTCCTGATTTGAATACCCGTTGCTTGTGATACCCCATGTAACAAACCCTGATGGTTGCAACAACATACTTGATTCTTTCACATTGCCTACTGATAGGCAGGAAGAAATATACTCACATCGCCCAAAGATGGACGGGAAGATACCCTGATTGAATACTCACCTCGTCTAATGATAGACGGAAAGACAACATTAATCTCCAAATTCACATCGCCTAAGGATAGACGGGATCATCCTGATTGATGAACAAATCGTTATTCACATCGTCTAAGGGTAGACGGCATCATCCTGATTGATATTCAAATCAATTCACATCGTCTAAGAGTAGACGGAATCATCCTGATTGATGAACAAATCATTATCCTCATCGTCTAAGGGTAGACGGTATCATCCTGATTGATGAACAACTCAATTCACATCGTCTAAGGATAGACGGAAAGTCACCATAATCTCCATACTCACATCGTCTAAGGGTAGACGGCATCATCCTGATTGATGAACAACTCAATTCACATCGTCTAAGGGTAGACGGTATCATCCTGATTGATGAACAACTCATTATTCTCATCGTCTAAGGGTAGACGGTATCATCCTGATTGATGAACAAATCATTATTCTCATCGTCTAAGAGTAGACGGGATCAAATTCTTAATCTCCATCTTCACATCGTCTAAGGATAGACGGGAAGTCACCATAACGCAATTCAACACCATCCTTTGAATTTCAGAATCCTTCTGTCTACGGGAATTGATGGAGAGATCACCATCTTTGAAGGGGCCACATCGTCAGTATGGACTAACGGGAAGAAAAAAAACCACCTTTTAAGGAACCATGTCGTCAATAAGAATCGACAATCACGAAAACTGAACATTCTTCGAAGAGCCTCGACATCAATAGGGATTGATGGTCAGAAAAGTACCTCTTGAAACGTCATCTCATCCAATAACCAGAAAGAGAACCAATATCGGAAATATCGTTTTGAAACCCCTCAACAACTAAGGATAGCCGGAGAAGACTCGCTGGGAAATACCTCATCATATGTATGATCTGGCAATAAGAAACCCGCTGAACAGTAGCTCGAAACTTCACATCGTCTGCTGACAGACGGAAAGGAAAGCCACTTGTCGGAGAAACCCTATTTTGAACTCCATTGAAAATCAACCAAAGCTTCACATCGTCTACTGATAGACGGTAAGGAAAGCATATCCTGGGGAAACCCCTTCTTGAAACCTTATTGCGATCACCCGCAACTTCACATCGTCTATGGATAGACGGAAAAATCCACTCATTGGAGGAACACATCGTCAATATGAATTGACGGGAAGAAAAGCTTGTCAACATCAGATGACTGCTTGCTTAAAGCACAATTGTTGTATGATCTGATATAACTAATCCGCTGAACTGTCTGAATACTGTTGCTGGATAAATGCCCCTGAACTGATCACAGAGTAATTCACGCGCCATATGCGGCTGACAGAAAACCTGACTTATGCTTTGTATGCACATGCAAATGCTTTAGTCTTTCTACAACGTAATGCTCCATTCTAGATGGAAATGCTACGCATTTTGAAAATGTCATGCAGGTATGATGCAGGTATGATGCATGCAATATGCTAGCAGGCTCGAGCTGCCGGAGAAGGCCGGGTACAGAAAACCACTTCAGCAAAATAAATGCTGAAGGCGAGGCCAACTTTGCTGGGGATAACCCGGATATCACTGAATCGTCCTAGCAAAATAAATGCTGGGAGAGTGAAATCAACCCTGCTGGGGATACCGGGAACTTAACCGAACACTTTGACGCAGTAATACCCTGCTGGGGTATATAACTCCGCTGTGAAATAGCAGACGTGCTGAATATGATTGGGCTCCTCTGGGGATAGCTTATCCATACCAATGACAAATTGGTCTCTGCTGGAGACAATGGAGGGAGTCCTCCCGCGTTCTGATGAAGCTCGGATCTGGAAATCGATACGCCAACACAGATGGGCTTCACAGTAATCGCAATCTTGGATTTGAGCTTTTAAGCCTATCTTATTGGGTCAGATACAACTGCCGCTGGGAAATATTCTTCCTGAATACACAGCCTTTTAGTGAAGAGTCAAGGGATAGTGACACAACTTCCCGCATTCATCTCGCTCTCGAAAATCGACTGCATCCACTCGAATAACTCTGAATGACCCTGTAGGTACGGAGAACGACAATCCTTTTGCTTCTGATATGCCCCAGCTTATAGGACATCTGTGGGGATAGTCCCTGAAAGGAAATCTGCAAATCTGAGCCCTGATGGTCTGATATAACATGCTTCAGCGCTCTGAACTTCTGAGAAATACTTCTCCTCACCTGCTTCTCGCATAACCTTTGCGCGCTTAAGATGATCTGCCCCTGACTGCAATGACCTTACTCCGATTATCTGATTCAGAGTAGTACCTCCTGACTATGACGTATTCACCACACCTCAACCTGATTGCCCCAGAATAACTGA
The DNA here is from genome assembly GCA_963859935.3 of Lathyrus sativus. Taxonomy (NCBI): domain Eukaryota; kingdom Viridiplantae; phylum Streptophyta; class Magnoliopsida; order Fabales; family Fabaceae; genus Lathyrus; species Lathyrus sativus. Next base: position 939,537,128 of record OZ012735.1, read on the forward strand.
CTTTGAAAAACTGACCTGACTGGGGATCACAATAAAGCTTGCCCTTGCTCTCGGAACATTCGGGCGCTCCACATTCTATCTTGACCATACTTTCCATTGCAGGAAACTTTTCTGCTGTCAAGCGCTTACTCGCCAGTAAAACAAGTTGTTATGCATAAAAGATGTATTAATGCAACACATATGACAGCTTTGACATCCAATCTGTTCACTGGGAAAAGGAAAAACAATTTACGGCATATAATGCGTAAAACATTTATCAACATCAGTACCATCATGGTAAGAGGAACCTTAGGAGTCAGAATCGACGCGACCTTTACCGGAGTATGCTTTCGAAACAACCTGCTTCAATTAGGACTTTTGAAAGGTTGTAACGTGGTCAGGTTCATGGTTTTGAAAGAAAGGATAAAGGCTCAAAGTTTGCTTTAACCCACCCATTCTCCTTGATGTTCTCCCATCCTACGTTCAGCTAATTCGACCTTAGCTCTCACCTCTCAGAGGCTGAAAGAAAATAGGAATGATAGTTCGAGAAACTCTTGGATTTTGGAGTGACAGTCCCTCACTTTTCGTCTTTGACATTTGTGGTCACACGACTTGTATTTTTATCGAGGATTTTTCTTTTGATCCTTTTCATCTTTTTTTCTTTTCATATCCCTAACTTTTGCCTGGACTGACTCCTTTTGAGTTTCTTTTGATTTTTTAGTCCAGCGGGATGCCCTCATTTTTGCCTAAATCATTTGTTTTGAAATTTTCTTGACTTAGCGGGCTTTTGATTCTTTTTCTTTCATTTTTTTTTTCCCTTCGAACAAGTCGTGTGACACTGGTTGCCTGAATCTTTGGGAATGATGTGGCTATCCCACTCTTGATTGAACCACTGTGGTCTTTTAGGTACGACCTCTAGGGGTGTGATTGATCCTTGAACGGACACTCCTCTTGTAATTTGGACGCTCGGTCAAATTAGCTAACACCTACCCTGCCCCCAGGTTAAGATTGAGGGTTTTTTCGTTCACAGAAAGAAACTCCTACTACAAGGCTCAAAGGGGTTGACAAGGGATTATCTTCCTTATATCTCCGGTGTTTAAGGGTTTGAAACAATGCCTGTACATCATCAGCAGGTTTTATTTCAAAAGCATACATTATCGATATTTGCATGTCGGTCATTTTCGTCATCCTCCCCAAATTCTACTTAACCAAGCAGTGGATATTTGCAAAACAGTTAGTGAACACGAATGGATTCAATCAAAACATGCACATTTATTTCATTATCATCAATTTGAATGAAAACAACCAAGTTTTACAAACAAGTTTACAAATTCAAACAGGAAAGCAACTACAAATGTAAAGCAATGACAAGCTAAAACAAAGAAAATATGCTAGCTCCCGAGAACTGGGCTTTTGCATCTGCCCGGCTGCTGAACCAGCTATCTTTATTAAAGGTAATTTGACGCTGTCCTGATCTGCTTTCAATGACCCAACCAAACTATAGAGCTCTTCCTCCTTCATTCAGATGATGTGGGGACCTCCCGGCCCGAAGCTGATTGCTGCACTATCAAGCAGATCCTGCACTTTGTGTTTAAATGCTTTACAGTTCTCAACTGTATGGCCGGGTGCCCCGGTATGGAACTCGCAAGTAGCGTCAGCATCGTACCCCGGTGGTGGTGGTCCCGTTAAGGGAGCCAATGTCCTTTTACGAACCAATTGGAGCTGAAGCAATGTCTGCAGAAGCTGTGCGTATGGTATAGGAGGAGTTTCCAAATGACGGCTTGCCAAAGGACCTTGATTCTGACCTCTTTTATACCCCCGATTATTCTGTTGCTGAGGCTGCTGCTGCCGGTATCGGGTTGACCCTTGAGCGCCATTCGTATCAAATGCAACATCGGCTTCTTGATCTTCGATGTATTGATTAACGCTCTCCTTACGCTTAGCCATTTGCTTTCTCAGATCTGCCCCAGGAATAGGCAACAATTGTGGGCCTGGAGATTCTGACACCATGGAGTCCAGGATACGCTTTTGACCCACTGCAGCTTTAGAAACATCTGTCATTTTAACATCGATCGAGACAGGAGCAATGTGCACAGCTACGCCGCCCGGCGTGAATTCAATATCGCGCGAGTCAATCAGGTCTTGAACATTGTGCTTGAAAGCATGACATCCCTCGATGTCATGTCCGAATGCCCCGGAATGAAAATCACATTGCCTATTGGCATCGTATCCCTGAGGAAACGCTTTTGTTGGTGGCGACAACGTTCTTTTCTCAACCAGATTAAATCTCAATAAGATCTGCAAGAGCTCAGCATATGCCATAGGTGGTGCCTCAAACATTCTCTTTGGCTTCCCTTCCTGGATCCTCTGTTGAGCCGGATGCATCTTCTGTTGCTGCTGCTCAGGTTCCACATGCACAGGTAGCGCGAGCTTCTTCATTGCGGCTTCAAATAGCTGATCGTCTTCTTTCCTAAGCACATTCTTGACTACTTCCATGATCAAGCTCATTTGGGTCTTCAGCTGACTGTTCTCCTCTTTGAGAATCTTCTGCTCCAGACGCATCTCTTGCATGTCTCTCATCATCTGCTCCAGCTGGCTTCGGACTTCGATCAATTCAGACTGATTCTGTTCCATGTCTCTGAAGGAATTCCTGCAACAAACTGGATGATGAAGAAATAAGACGCACGGTTCTGATATACCTGTTAAATGATAATGCAGCGCAGAAAGCAAGCACACATTCACAACGAGATAAAGAGAAACTCAAGCTATAAGCAAACAGACAAACATCTCCCACACATGTACAACCAACAAAGTCAGCAGGTAAGCACAAATGAGTATGAATATAACGACCCCATCCAACAATCCTGGTGGTGATCGACAAATACTGATGCACAAAAGCTAAACGGGTTAGGCAGAGAAACAGATGCGACACCCGGCATAGAAACCTCTAGAAACTTCCCCCATATTCAACTGAACTCTCTGAGTGACAATCTTCAGAGCACACACTTCCTGTGGAGCCTTCCATGATATTAACTGACGAACCCCCACAACTGGAAGACGGAAAATCATTAATCTGAACACAACCTTGAGGAGTGATGCAAATACGGCTAGAGTCTAACAGATCCTGAATCTGACTTCTGAGCACCTTACAATCATTGGTTGAATGCCCCTGTGCCCCAACGTGGTACTCACAGCGGGCGCTGGCATCAAAACCTGGAGGATATGGTGGAATCACCGGCTTAGTCTCTTTCGGCACTATCAATCCACTTTTGACCAGATCTGGCAACAACTGACTGTACGACACTGGTAGCTGGGTAAACTGCCTTTCAGGTTTCCTTGGTCTTCGTGGAGCATGTTGACGCGATCGACGATAGGATGACCGTTGACTTGACGTATCTGAAAACTGATCCTGAGATGCTAGAGATTCTGAGGTGGCATCATCTCCTTCCCACTCTTCTTGAGAACTGACAACTGGCTCAATCTTATCAACTGGGACGTAAGGAACACCTCGAAACTTTCCACTCCTGAGTCCTCTCTCAACAATCTCTCCCAGCCTCATCAGGCCCACAAAGCTTGTGCAGCTGAACAATTTGTCAAAATAATGGCCTTTCAGAGTACCCAAGAAGAGGTCAACCAGTTCCCTTTCCGGAAGCGGTGGTTGAACGCTAGCAGACAATTCTTTCCACCTTCGCAAATACGCTCTGAATGATTCATTCTCCGCTTGCGACAATTCTTGCAGATCTACGAGACTAGGAGTCAAATCCAAGTTGTAATCATATTGCTTTATGAAAGCTCTGGCTAAATCCACCCATGATCGAATCTGATTACTCTCTAATTGCACATACCATCTCAGGGATGCCCCAGTCAGGCTATACTGAAAGCAATGGATCATCAATTTGTCATTTCGCACAAACGAAGTCATCCTTCGACAAAACATCATCAAATGCAACTTCGGACAGCTATCTCCTGTGTATTTTTCAAATTCCGGCATTTTGAACTTGTACGGCATTACCAAGTCAGGAACCAAACACATGGCTACAGCATCCAGGTTAACGGCATCTTTCGCTTCCAAGGCTTTCATTTGCTCCTCCAACACTCGGAGTCTTCTACCATAGTCAAGAGCTCTTGGATCTACTAACCCGGTCATTGGAATATCTCTCCGGTAATTCATCACAGGGAAATCAACACATTGATTGTTAACGGGAGGATATCGCTCATTTTGGGCAAGAAACTGCTCATGCCGATCTCGGTTCTCAACAGCAGGCTGCACAACTTGGGCTGCAGTAATATTATTTGCTTGCGGGAAGCCTTCCATAAAATCATACTGATGGTTGGACGCCACAGTAAACCCTGCCTGGGTGTCAGGAACCTGGAAATTGCCTTCAGACATAGCCACCAATTACCGGTAACTGACTACACTGCTTGATTCTACTCAACTCTGCTTCAGCCCCTTGGTCGTCTTCAACACTCTACTCTTGCCTCAAACAATTCCCCGAGAATCACTTTCTGGTGAAAACAAAGGCTGGATAAGTGCTCTGACCTGCTAGAGAAATGCTATGCAATATGATTTATGCAAACAGAAATACAAAAATGCTAACGTGCATGTGTGCATTGGAGATATTTTCCCTCCAATTCCAGTGTCAGTGGTAGCAAGACGAGATAAGCCATAAAGACAATATTTGGAAAATCCCTCATATATTGATTAGAATAACAGTCTTGTCAAGAAGTTACATAACTATGCTCCATACAGCTGATATGATAAGGAGGATCCCAGCCAACATGCCTGGTGGTGATCTCAACATACAGAATACAAGAGAAATCAAATACGGGTACGGTTGCGGAAGTCCTCGACCATCTTCTTTGTCTCTGCGTGATCTGGTTGATAAAACAAACCTTCTATCAGTCGATCCCTCTTCCTGACTGTCCCCTGGATGTCTCTGACAAAGTCTTCCCAAGCCTTATCATTAGCACCATCCCCAGGTTTGGGTCTCTTGGCATCTGCTCTATGCTGGAGATCTTCCAAATTCTTCATGGCATCTATCAGCTTACGCTCGGCCTCGTATCGGCGACAGGCTTCTTCTTCAAGCTCTTCGTTCTTCACCTTGACCTGTTCTTCTAACTGAGCAATCTGTGTCTTCAGCTCTTCTTCTCGCTCCTTGCGCTTGGTCATAGTGCGATCCCAGTGTTCTCTGAACTTGGCTAGCTTTGTGTAGGCCCTTTCTAGCTCTTGCTTCTTGGTGGCCAATACACTACTAACTGAGTCTACATCTAGCTCCAGACGCTTCTTGGTTTCAGTCAATTCCAATAGCGTAGCCTTCAGATGTTTCAGAGTTTCATCCTGCTGCTTAGAGATATATCCTGTCTCAATATTTTCATGCCGAAGCTTGGCATTCTCCTGCTCTAAAGCCTCTTTAGCCCTTGCTAGCTCTTCTTTCTCCGCCATCAGCTGCTTGTAAACCTGAATGTCCACAGTGGTAGGCTCCTCTACCGGAGGAGGATGCAATGGCTGAACTGCTGGATACGGCATAAGGAACTTCACAGCTCGCTCACGAATCCATTCTACATATGGGCTAGGAACTCGAGTATCCCCTCTGCTACCTGAAAGCTTCCCTCTCTTGTGCAAGTTTTTCCAGGCTTTCTCAAGTTTGGTCAGCATCTCTTTCCCTATTGCCCCAGTGAGATACAGAGATTCCTGTATCTCCTCGGGCTTTGGCGCTCCTTGAGGTATGTACCCAAATTGCTTGATCAATAAGGACGGGTTATAGTTGACACAACCTTTCCTTCCTATTAACGGAACATTCGGGAATCCTTCGCCTTTGAGTATGACTTCAGCTCCAAATACCTCTTTATTGGTCCATACCACGTTCTCAGCAGTTAATCCCATTAAGCGCTCGGGCCATCCTAGAGAATTGATAGACGTGACAAAAGGACCTGACTTAGGCAAATGACTGGTGAACCACCTGCATAGGAGAGGTACACAGCAAGACACATTCCTTCCTCGTCGCTTTTCATTCTGATAGTGAGCTGAATGGTGGATATCTCCCAGCAAAGTAGGAACTGGGTTTCCCGCAGCCAAAATATAGAAGGCATCTGAATCAACGAAATCAGGAATATTCGGGAACAACACGATGCCATACACACATACAGCAAGAATGACGTCAAAAACATCCCATTTACCCTTCTGGGCATACTCTCGAGCCTTATCCACTAAGACGTCCAACGGAAATCCCCATACGTCTCCTCTTCTGATCATCTTCCCAGACAACTCAGACTCTTTTAAACACAGGATGGTAGAAAGCTCAGCCAGCTCAGGCTCAGTGTCCGTACGATAAAAAGGCATCTGATCACGGATCGGTATATCCAGAAGTGCAGAGTACTCCTCCAGGGTAGGAGCCAAAACAAAGTCGGGAAATACAAAACACCTGAGCTCCGCGTCATAGAACTGTAACAGAGTGTAGATGCCGCTGGTTTCGTAGGCAGATGGCTGATAAACGTAGGTCAGAATCCTCCCATATCTCTTTCTGAAGTCACCCATTCCTCTCTTCTTAGCAATAGCAATCAACTCTAACAATAGACTGATATTCGGCGACGGAAACTTATAGGGCAATACTCTCTTCAGGTTTTCCATGTCTTGCTAGGAACGAACACCAGAACTGGAAGGGAAAATATGTACCTGCAATACACACACGTTAGTTGAATGCAGATGGTAATGCAATGATGCAATATGATAAATAATGCAATCTGCGAACACACGGGCTATGCTGTAGCCTGAAGAGGAATATCTCTGTGATCCAGAACAGAAAACCAACACGGTCATCAGAATCTCATGCCAATAACTATCATCTGATACTCAAAATATCAATCCCCCGGTAAGAAAACCATCTGAACCTCCGTATCTGACGAGAATACCATCTGATAATAGCCTCAACCTCAGATAAGAAACCCATCTGACCCAGACAACACACCTGGAGATGAATCAAGAACACCCTCTGATAAAGATACTGAATCATGGTTTCTGAAGGCCAGTTTTCCTGCAATAACCCAGTCCCTCTCACAGGTAGGATAAACCTAATCCACGGACAAAGGTACGGCATCCTATGCGGTTATCAGCGTCACAGACTTTCATGAGTGACGATACGATTCCCAGAAGGAGTGGCATCATCAAGTCATGAAGAGGCCTCACTTAGCTGACTTCCAATTGATCGGTCCCCAGAGTCGACAACCCTCACGTCTGGACTCCCCTCAGATCCTCAGGACCGGAAAGGAGCACCTCTGCAAGAATCTCGTCTGAGCGCAGATTTTCGTAGGGAACTGTGCCTGCTCAGCAGACAGGTTCGTCTACTACTTCTCCACAACTATATCTAGGTGTGTACTCAAGCCCAGGTCCGGCTTTTCTCTCACAGTAACCTCCCTTTGCCCACAGCAATAATCACAATAATGTAATGCTGGAAAATAAATGCGGAAAGGTAAAGGTACAGAAAAGTAAAGTGCAGAAAAGTAAAACACAATATACACAACACCCAACCAATAAACACCCAAGCGCTAGGATTGACTCGCGTAGGGGATGGGAAACGGTCCCAGCATAAGGGATGGGAAAAGTCCCTAGATGAAGACAATCCCCAGCAGAGTCGCCAGCTGTCGCTACTGCGAAAATCGGCGCCGGCTTGACAGGAGAGTCGCCACCGTGCGTTATTTATCCCTCAGAGCGGGAAAGGAAACGCTCGAAGTAAACCTCGCAAAGACGGGAAAAGGTATGGTCATCGCAACCAAAACCTGGATTCGGGAGTCGGTTACGCAAGGGGAAGGTATTAGCACCCCTCACGTCCATCGTACTCGATGGGATCCACGCTTGGTGTTTATAGGTAAAAAGGTGTGTTATCTATCTACGCTACTGGCTGGTCTGAAAAGAAAATAAAAGGACAGGACTCGACAGAACATACGGTGTTCTGGGCCTACGTATTCCCTCGTGCAATGGGAAAGTCAGAGTCAACGTAGTTCGACCTCCTACGTCTAAACGGGGGAAAGGTTGCTCGCCAGGACATCGCGTCCTGTGCCTACGTACTTTCATCTGAAATGAAAGATCAGAGCAAACGTAGTTCGGCTAACTACGGGTAAACAGGGGCTCTCACACAGCAGTGAGAAAACAAACTAGCCTCTAAGGCTCGGGAACCTACAACTACGATCTGGTCTCAAATGCACTCGGGCAAGAGAAAAGGATAACAATTAGTCGTTAGCGGGAAAGTCTCGATCGCACAGCCGCGAGAGAACAAAAGTTAGTTGTTAGTGTGCTCGCTAGGATATCGCATCCTATGCCTACATATCTTCGTCTGGAACGAAGAATCAGAGCAGCTGTAGTTCAGCTAACTACGGATCAAGCTACTCAAAAGCTCCTACAGAAAGGAAAGGGAAACCCTAGAACTATAGCTGAGAAACAGGGGAATCTACCTACTGCTATCACACCTGGTTGACCATCCTAATGTCTATCATAACGACTCCGCAGAGGAGAAGTCAGAGCTCCTAAGGGATCATGGCAACAGGACTAAACTACAAACAGGAAACTGCAATGCAAAGGAATACTGAAAATATGCATGAATGCAACAACTAGACAAACAAGGCATAGAGGCAAGGGAGCTCAGCTCTACCAAATACCAACAAGCAAAGCCACGCAATAACAAACAAGCAGAAGGAGGACCACCTCAACTTCTTATGCACACACAGTCTACTTCTAAGATGCACCTACTCAGCAACTATCTAGATGAACCTAAGTCTAATGCAACACAATATCACACAAGTCAAACAACACAAAGAGACTAACCCTAAGCAGGGCTTCAAACAAACCTGAAACAATCTCCTAACCTAGCTCTAAACAGAACTCTATACAATACCCTAAGCAGGGATCTAAGCAACAACCCTAATCAAAACCCTAAGCAAGGATCTAAACAAACTCCTAGGCAAGAGGAATCAATCCCAGTCTCCAAGCTTCAGAACAAGCTTACCAGAGAAAGGAAGCTAAGCAGACAAGCTCATGGTATCTTCCTCAGGAAAGTACCAGGAGGTTACTACTCAGGAATCATATCCTATGCGGCTCGACAACTGTGATCAGTTTACATCCCTCCTCAGGAGAGATTAAACTCACATGAAGGCTCCGGCGTCACTGGATATTTGGGAAAGAACCTATATGCACTAAGGGAACTAAGTGAACAGACTCATAGGACCTTCCTCAGGAAAGTACTAGGAGGCTGACACTTAGGAATTGTATCCTACGTGGCTCAACAACTGTGATCAGTTTACATTCCTCCTCCGGAGAAATTAAACTCACAAGTTGGCTCCAACATCACTGGATACTTGAGAAATCCTAGACAAACTACTGGAACTAAGTGAATAGACCCATAGAACCTTCCTCAGGAAAGTACTAGGAGACTTCCACTTAGGAATCGTATCCTACGTGGCTCAACAACCGTGATCAGTTTACATTCCTCCTCAGGAGAAATTAAACTCACAAGTCGGCTCCGACATCATTGGATACTTAAGAAAGAGGTGAGAAGGAAGGATGAAAGTCATTCACAGTGCCTTCCTCAGGAAAGTACCATAAACTCCCTTCAAACTTCAGGATCTCGAACCTCACAAACAGACAACAAGCTCCTAGACTAAGCCTCAATCCAATGCAACCTTGCAAGCTCCAACAGGACTTCAATCAGCTCCCACCTTCAAGAAGAATCCACAGGCCAACAAACCACAGAAGACTATCTCTGAAGTTCAACCACAGTTGAACTTCAAAGTCAGAAGTCACCAAGACTTCTCCTATATTCAGGCTCAGACAAATCACAGCAGAACACCCTACAAAAATCTATCAAAAATCTAATGGGAGACCTACATGGCTCTAGGGTAACATACTAAAAAATCAGAACAAAATTCAACACCAGATGAAAGAATTAAAATCAGCAACACAGATATATCAACAGACCAATTTATTCAACAGCCATAACAGTGAAAAAATGCAATTAAAATGACAATGCATGATTAAGCTAATATTTTTATGCTATAAAATTCTACACTGAATTACGAGTCTACAGAAAAAAGAACGGAATTATTCGACTAATTCTACCATTTTTTATGAATTTTCTATTATGTATGAACAAAACAATGAAAAACAATTAAAATAAAAAACAAAGCAGAGGGGGTGCAAACAGCATAAACCTAGTTATTTCAGGATTGGGCCCAGGGATGGGGGGTGCGCGCAGCAATCAACCAAAGCCCAATCTCTATGTTTTTATTTTCAGCACCTCTTACAAAAAAAAGGGTGAGATGAGCGAAGGGAGTGTGTCTCAGCATGGTCAAAGCCCAACCCAACTCAGATCCTAAACCCTAAGTATTAAAGCCTACTTTCTCCCAAAAATTGCGCCACTGTTCACATTCCCCTTCTCGTTGCGCCGCTCCACCTTTCCATCCCTTCTCTCCCTCTCACTCAGAAACTCTCACCCTCTCAAACAACTCACCAGCAAACGAAACACAACCACCATGAACCCTCACCCAGATCCCTCTCTGAAACCCTCTTCTCTCAAATTCTCACCCAACGAAACCCTAACAATCCTAAACCCACTAATAATCAGAAGAAAAGGCGAAAGATCTTCGTGAACGTGTACCTGGAGATGAAGCAAGGACGAATCGAGGGAGTTCTTGAAGCTGGTGAAGATCTACTTCACGTTGATCCGTTCGTTGAAGATCGCTGATCTCAGAGCGCGACGATCTTGAAGGATTGACGAACGAAGGTGGAGATCTACGAATGTCGTTCGCGGATGAAGACTTAAAAGTGTTTGAGGGCGTTGATTTGATGATTATTGATGATAATCGAAGCTCATTTGCGATGAGAAGTGAAGATCTTGCTCGAAGATTCTGGAAAAACTGATGGAGACGATGAAGGTTTTAGTTGGAGGTGATTTCTGGAGATTATGGATGAAGATGAAGGTTTAGTTTCTGGAAAAACATTGATGCAAGTTTGACGTTATTCTGGAAAATCTTGATGAAGGTATGGAGGTTCAAGGCGTTTCTGGAAATCTTTGTTGAAGGTGATGAGGGTGGAAGGGAGGAGATCGGAGGAAGATGAACGGAATCTGGGTTTGGAGGGAGTTCTGGTGAGTTTTCCGGTAGAGGACGGTCGCCGGAGTTGGTTCAGGTGGCCGGAGTACATGCAAGGCGGCCGGTGGCGATTTCCGGCGAAGCTTCTAGGGCTTACACGTGGTGGCTGAGGGTGGAGGGAGATGGTGGGAGCATGTGGCAGAGAGAGAGGAGTTAGTGGGGTTACGCGTGGCGCTCTGGGAAACGGAAAGGTGGGTCCTCCTCCTGGGGACACGTGTTGCTTGGCTTTTATTGCTGAGTTTTCGCTGGAGCTTTCTGGAGTATTCTAGAAGAAGCTGGAAAGCTGGTGGAAGACTTGGACTATTTTTTGGACATGCTGAGTAATTCCTGGACAAAAAAGCCATACTGGGCCTCCCAATTGGGCCCACGAAAATGAATAAAAAAAACTGAATTAAAACTGAATTAAAAAACAGAAACAATTAACTAACCTAATTATATCTAATCAATTATTAAAAGCCTAATTAATTCTAAATCAATCTAATTAAATCTAAAACATGATTAACCTAATTAAAACTCTAAAAAGTCATTAAAACCTAATCAATTCTAAAAATTCAATTAATCCTAATTAAACTCTAAAAAATCAATTAATCCTAATTTTCTATTAAAATTCTAAAAATGATTTAAAAGACAATTAAACCTATTTATCCTAATTTTATCATTCTATTTCATATGCTAAGAAAATTCACTAATATTCTAAAAATGATAAAAAAACTACAAATGATTAAAATCTATTAAAAATATCCTATAAAATTCTAAAAAGAAAATTAAGCTATTAAAATATTCAAAAGCCCTATTTAAATTCCAGAAAAATCCTATAAAGCCTGTTAAAAATTCAAAAAAGCCTATTAAATCCTAAAAAATGCAGATGAATGCAAATGACCCCTGTAAAACGCACGAGACCAGATCGAATCGAACGGAGATCCCCGGGCATCAGAATATCCCCAAAATCACTGAAAAATCACCGAGGAGCGCACAATTTCCCGAAAATAAAACCCCGATAATCTGGACTGGGTCTGCCATATCTGATAGACAAAAATCAAGCTGTAAACTCTGATATCCCCCTGCTTGTGCACAAAAATCACACATCTGAGCTGTGAATATGAAATTAAACCATGAGTCAGATAGAAAAATCAGTTGGTCAAATTTTAGGGTGCAACAGTAGCCCCTTGTGAATTAGGAGCGCTGGGGAGATTTGAGCGTGAGGGGTTTGGGGTAGTGGTGTTAGGTTTTAGGTATTGGCTAGTAAAAGGTTTAGAGAATTTGGATTTTGAGTCTTTGAGTTTGGATTCAATAAGTTTGGCAAGCCCAATAGCTTGGAAAACTGAAGTAGGTTTATGAATAGCCATCTCATTTTGAATCTCGAGTGTCAGCCCTGAAATAAAACAATTTAAAATGGCATCAGGAGGCAAGCTAACAACTTGATTGCCTAATTTTTAAAACTTAGCTTGGTATTCCACAACAGAACCATCTGATGTATTCATTTAAACCAACCCAATGCCTCATCTTTCATGTAAAATGGAATTAATGATAATCTATTTTAGGGGGACAGATTATAAAAATTAAAAAATTATTCAGCTTGGAATAACCATTCTAGTGGGTTTGAACCATCAAACATAGCAAGTGCAAGTTTACGTGACAGAATGATGATAATGGGGGCATATGGGGAATGTGAGGGTAAGGGTTTTGCTGGAAAATGGGGATAGTATAATTTTGATTGTGTGGAAAAGTTGTTTGGGTATATAAGGTGAGAAGTGAGGTGGTGGCTGAGCAGCTATATTTCTCATCATGGTTGTTATAGTGGTTAATGGGGGTGTGGTAGAAAAAGTTGTTGATTGTCTTAAGGGTGTATTAGTTGAGGAAGTAATATGGATAACAAGGGTAGGAATCATGGATGTAGATGAAAGGTGTTGAGTAATACCTGAAGAGCTTGTTGTTGAGTGAATAATAACATATTGATGTTGTTCCTTTAATGTAAGATGTTTGTGGAGGGTGAACATGATGGATTCATACCTAGAGTCAGAGATATGTTTGTCATTAGCCATTTTAGTGTGGTTTTGTCCAATGTTTTGTTCCATATTTGCATTAACCTTGTCATACATTTCATTCATTTGTTGTTGAATTTGGTCATAGCATTGCCAAGGTGAATGTAAGAAGTTTGGATAGCTTCTTCTACAATTTCTCTTTCAGAAGGGTTAGGGGGTTTGGTAGGAGTCATGAGAACAAGAGATGAAAGCACCAAATTGTTAGATTTACACTAAGATCATGAATTAGAACTAAATTGAATAAGAAGATAAACACAAAGGAAATAATATTTCAAATTTTTTCCATTCCCAACAACTCAAAATAACAAACAATTTATAATTTAAGTTTAGATGATATCTTGGATGACATTCATGTCAGGATTTTTTGTCACGTTGATATTGTCACATGTATTTCACGTCATCAAAAAATTTCACATGGCATGCCACATAAGCCTTCGTCAATGAAAACTAACGGGAGAGACCAATTTTAGAGACAGAAAATTTTACAAGAACCATTGTTTAAAAAAAAAATTTTAGACAGACTAAAATTGAATGTTGACATATTATAAGGACCCCGATCGTATTTAACACTAATATATATATATATATATATATATATATATATATATATATATATATATATATATATATATATATATATATATATATATATATATATATATATATATATATGTGTATATATATATATATATATGTGTATATATATATATATATATGTGTATATATATATATATATATATATATATATATATATATATATATATATATATATATATATATATATATATATATATATATATATATATATATATATATGTGTATATATATATATATATGTATATATATATATATATATATATATATATATATATATATATATATATATATATATATATATATATATATATATATATATATTTATATATATATATATATATATATATATATATATATATATATATATATATATATATATATATATATATATATATATATATATATATATATATATATATATATATATATATATATATATATATATATATATATATATATATATATATATATATATATATATATATATATATATATATATATATATATATATATACACATACACACACATTTTGATTCAGTTTTCAAATATATATTTTATAACAACTTCCATACACATATCTCATACTATTTATATCAACTTCCATTTACATCAATCTTCCAATATTTTTTCTTGTGTATATAAATACATAATTTCTTATCTCTGGAAAAACATAGGACACTTGTCCTAAGGACATAACTGATTAAACATCTTAATCATTCATTATAATACTTTCATTCTAGTTTAAGGAATGCCCGGTCACAAATGGAACATCCTAGACCACACACTAATAAACGTCACCTTAATAACATAACATTTTATAATATCTAATGCAGTTGCCAAGACCACAGTTTTTAAAACGGTCCTTTACCACAAAAACGGTCACGAAAAAAGGGTATCTGAACATACAGATATCGTTATGGACGCTTGCTTTCACTTATAATGGTCCTTCTCCTACAAAGTAAATAATTGCAAATAGCCAAAACTTGTTTGAATTGATGTGTTGACGTGCAATGACCTGTGGGGGCTGGCATGTAGTACTTTTCAAAGAAGAAAATGCTTTCAAACTTTCCTGTTCCTTAAACCAATTTCAATTTAATAAAAGTTTCTCTCATCACCAATGCCTCAACTTAAGCTCCTTATCACTCTTCTTCAATCTGTAACCATGATTCTATGTTGTGTTTCCACTACTGAGTTTGTCTATAATACAAACTTCAGCTCCACAAACATCAACTTATATGGAAATGCAACCATCAACAAATCCATTCTCACTCTCACTAATGGAAGTTTCTTCTCAATAGGTCGCGCTTTTTACCCGAAAAAATTACCTACCAGACTTCCTAACTCTTCCAATCTTCTCCCCTTTGCTACCTCCTTCATTTTCTCGGTTGCCCCCGTCAAAAACTTTATTGCAGGACATGCCCTTGCCTTCATATTCACACCCTCAAGAGGTCTAAATGGCACAACATCGGCCGAGTATAACGGTCTTTTCAATCTCACCAATGAAGGTAATCCTAATAACCATGTCCTTGGAATTGAATTTGATATAGTTAGAAACGAAGAAGAATTCAACGATATAAATGACAATCATGTTGGTGTTGACATAAACTCGCTTAAATCCTTAACTTCACATGAGGCTGGCTACTGGAGTGGAAAAGATGACAATGAATTTAAGGTGTTGAAGATAAAAAGTGGAGAAAATTATCAAGTTTGGATTGAATTTATGCACTCTCGGATAAACGTTACAATGGCTCGTGCAGGACAAAAGAGGCCTCGTGTTCCTCTCATCAGTGTGAATGTTAACCTTTCTGGGGTTCTTATGGACGAAACCTATGTTGGATTCTGCGCTGCCACTGGGCGATTAATCGACAGTAGTAGGATTCTTGCTTGGAGCTTTAGTAATACAAATTTTTCAATTGGTGATGCTTTAGTGACAGACAACTTGCCTTCATTTGACCCTTATAAGGGATGGTCTTCTCGAGCAAAAGTTATAGCTGTAGGAGTCACAGGTGTTGTGTGTTTGTTAATCGTGGGTTGTGGTTATGTAGTGTTTTACTTCATCCTATATAGGGGAGGGAAGGGAGAGGAAGAAATTGAAGAGTGGGAGCTAGAATATTGGCCACATAGAATCAGTTTCCAAGAGATTCATGCAGCAACAAGAGGGTTCTCTGAAGAGAATGTGATTGCTGTAGGAGGGAATGGAAAGGTATATAAAGGAATTTTGCAAGGAGTCGAAGCTGCGGTCAAGAGAATCCCTCAAGAAAGAGAAGGTGGAATGAGAGAGTTTTTGGCAGAGGTTTCAAGCATAGGAAGAATGAAACACAGAAATTTAGTAGCATTGAGAGGTTGGTGCAAAGAAAAAAAAGGAAGCTTGATTTTAGTTTATGACTTCATGCACAATGGAAGTTTAGACAAATGGATCTTTGAGTGTGAAGAAGAAAAGATGCTGACATGGGAAGAAAGGATTCAAGTTTTGAAAAATGTAGCTGCTGGGGTTCTATACCTGCATGAAGGTTGGGAAGTTAAGGTCTTGCATAGAGATATCAAAGCAAGCAATGTTCTACTTGACAAGGACATGAATGCTAGATTAGGAGATTTTGGTTTGGCTCTTATGCATGAGCATCATGGACAAGTGGCCAGCACAACAAAAGTACTAGGGACATTAGGATATATTGCTCCGGAATTGATTCGAACAGGAAGAGCGTCGACTATGTCTGATGTGTTCGGCTTTGGTATATTGTTGTTAGAAGTAATTTGCGGGCGAAGACCTATTGAAGTGCATAAGCCAGGACTAATTGAATGGGTGAGGTCTCTAATGATGCTTAACCAATTGCAGAATGCTGTTGATGAAAGGTTGAAGGCCAAAGGAGGATACCCTATTGAGGAAGCTGAAAGATTGCTTCATTTGGGTTTGCTGTGTTCAAATTCAGACCCTAGTGTTAGACCAACAATGAGGCAGGTTGTGAAAACTCTGGAGGGAGAAATGGACAACATTGATTGTGATGAAGAAAATATGCGAATGAGTTTGCTTGGAAAACTAAAATCAGATGTAATGTGGTCAAAAGCAATAAGTGCAGTTCCATATAGAGATCACCCTACTTTTGGAGAAGTTAAAAGTTATAATTCAAAGGCATCTACAAGTGGCTCAAGTGTTATTCAAGCATCAGATTCAGATATCATTTGGGAAGGAAGATAATATTATAACTTTTCTATATACAGTTTTAGTATATTTTTACTTCCAAAGCCGTAAGTTTAACAAAATAAATTGAGAATATATTTAACCACGATTTAACAGTGACAAGATTTTATCCGTGATAAATTTTGAGTCTTGAGCAATGACCCACTTTCCATGCTCTCGAAAACGGCCCCATGCATTGTGGCTAGAAACTTATTTAACTTTTATGTATTAGAGATTTAAGTGTATCTATTATATTGTGTATAATGAAAAAGAATATTCGAGGTCTTAGCTTATAATTTGAAGTTTATGTACATTGCCTAAACATGGAAGTTGTTGTTTTATGAAACGTCCAAAGAAGGATGCATGTCGTGCCGTGCATGTCAAGGTATCTGGGGGACGAGTTGTGTTGGAGCTATTATGCTAGCAACACAGCTTTTCTTCACAAGTCATTTATCAATCCTTTCACGGATTCAGATCAGAGTTACACCCAATGCAATTGCTATGCAATTGTTTTTGTTTCTTATATACCATATTGTCATTTAGTGTTATTTTTTAGGTCAAAATTTATGTTGTGATGTTATAAAATTGCAGGCAATCGTCAAAAGATGTAATTTTTGGACATCTAATTAAATGCATATTAGAAACTTTTGCATGAAAATGGCATCTATTAACATAACTGACAAAAGTTTAATAGTGACTAAGTTGTTGGTACGCGTTTTATTGACTAGTAAGGTCTTTAAATAATATGAATATTGTTATAAAAATAAACGAAATAAGTAAAGAGAGAAGAGGGAATAAGATTGTATTATTTTTATTATCGGTGTATTTTTTAAATATAATATGAGTCATATTTATAAGACATGAAAAATAAATATGAAATCCACTTATTTATAGACATCCACAATCATATCATTTATAATACTCTCTCTTATATGTCCATCAAAAATATGTCTCATTAAAAACATACTAGTAAAAAATTTTAGTGAAGAAAAAATAGTACAACATTTTTGGTGAGGGTCTTTATACTAATTAATACAAATTATTACAAATAAAGAAAGAAATTGTTTAAGATGTTCGTTTATGATATGCCTCGTTAAAACCTTACTAGAGAAAATTCGGTGGAAAAAATCAAATGAAGGAAAAAGAGTACAATATCCTTTTACGATAAATTCATTTTTCTTCCTCAGCTGAACGATCGTTTCTTCGATGATGAAGACTAATCTTCTGTACTACACTACTACGGAAAACCCATTTAACAACGGTTGAAAAATACATATAATCACGCAGATCAAGACGTTGTTATGTAGAGTGTTGTCGTAAATGCGCTATTTATAATCACGTCCAGGGACCGTTGTTGTATTTTGGAAAGCGCGCGGTATATCACAACGGTTATGCTTAACAACCGTTGTGATATATACGGTACTAGGTTCGAAGCCCAGCAGCAGCAAATAAATTACATTAGATCACGATTATTCTAGAAAATCGTTGTGGAACGTACGCATATTTTATTATATACCAATGTATATTGCTTGTTTTACCATACACCTCATTAAAGAAATACAGCCATTAAAATTGGCAAAGAACTATATAATCTGAAAATTAAATTATTCTTGAAAATCAACTTAAACACACCATTGTATTATGAATTGCATGTGTCTCATCGTGCACATTTTATATTCTTTAACACATATATGGTTCAATGGTTGGATTCCTTCAATGCATCGATATCTTTTATTATAGTTTACCTCATCAACGTCGCTTATCATCGCGATTGCTATGATGACTTATCATCATAACAATCACGATGATAAGCGACGCCGACAAGGTAAAGTAGAATTGTATATATTGATGTATTAAAGCAAACAGACCATTGAACCATATATTATGTGTTAAAGAACATAAAATATGCAGAATGAGATGCATGCAATTTGGAAAACATTGATTCATATAGGTTGGTTTTCAAATACATCTTAATTTTCAGATTATAAGTTTCTATGTCAATTTAAATGATTGTATTTTTATTAAAAGGTTCGTGAAACAAACAATATACATAGTATATAATAAACTAAACTCCATCTACTGCCAACCTATATAAGAATTTAAAGAACAAAACACTGCTAAGTCACAAGAAGCCTCATTCTTGTGACTCAACAATGTTTTGTTCTTTTTTGTAGAACATTTGTCAACAACATACAAGAACACAACAAATCCATGCAACACAATAAAAAAACATACATTATTTTAGCAACAAAACACTAACAGCATACAATATCACAATGACTTCATACATCTTGTATTTTTTTTTCATTGCTACACAAACCATATGTACCTTATCAACTTATACTATACGCTTACTACCACCATCATCATCACCATGTATCATCTTTACTATACAGCTTCAGCTATTTCAAATAAAATAAAACATTTCGTATTCAAAACAAATTCGGTTATAGTTGAAACAAACCCCTAAGTGGGACTGTAACAAATCAAGATACATTGAGTCAATAACGCACCTCTTATTGAAAATAATCGTGGAACTGTAACAAATCCAGATATATTAAGTTCATTTAGTTTTTGATGCTATGAAGAACAAATATAAGGTGGATGAAGTTTATACAATAACTTCATACTTATCTTTTTTTTCATAGCAACAAAAACTATATGTACCATCACCATATGTGAGATGTTGCATCGAACTCTAGTATGGTCGAAGTTTGTATGCGAGTAATGCATGTTGTAGTCGAAGTCTGTTCTAACAAGCATTAGTCAATATTGATAGGGTTGTTAGCATGTTGAATTGGGCCTTACTTGTAAGCCCAATTGTTTAAGTTAGCTTGTACCCTAAGTAAGCTTGTAATGGGTAATTGTTAAAAAGACCATTAGGTTAGTGTGCTATTTTATTATAAATAGGATGTTAGTTTCTCAATCTTGATATAAGGAAAAATAGGAAGATAAAATCCTAATTTCAAGAGAGAGAGGTTATTTTGTTATTCTTGTATACTTGTAATCTTTTTCTAAGAGAAAGGAAAGAATAGCAGTTTAATAATCAATCCTTGTTGTTTTCTTCTTTATTAACCCTAACCCTTGTGTGTTTCTTGCTAAGAAACCGTTTATACTTTGTTTAAAGGTATCCGATTCACAACAAATTGGTGCGGTGAACATGGAGAAGATGCCTTCAACAAAGTATGAGATTGAAAAGTTCACCGGAGTGAACGACTTCGTTCTGTGGCGCTTGAAGATGAAGAACCTAGAGACTATAAGGAAGTTATGAGGAGTCGAAAGAAGACTGAATGGCTGAAGGCCATGGATGATGAGATGAAATCTCTTCATGATAACAACACCTGGGAACTAATCGAGAAATCTGCTGGAGGCAGGTCAGTCAGCTGTAAATGGATTTTCAAAATTAAGGAAGGAATCAAAGGAGTGACGTCGAAGAGATACAAGGCAAGATTGGTTGCTAGGAGGTACACTCAGAAAGAAGGTATTGACTTCAATGATGTGTTCTCTCCTGTTGTGAAGTACATATCCATTCGAATGTTGCTTGCCATGGTGGCCCAGTTCGACCTTGAACTGGAACAGATGGATGTGAAGACTGCGTTCTTGTATGGTGATCTAGATGAAACAATCCTGATGAGGCAACCTAAAGGGTATGTCGAAAGGGGGAAGGAAGATTATGTGTGCAAACTATTATAGAGTTAGATCCAAGGTGGAGATTTGTGAGATGTTGGATCGAACTCTAGTATGATCGAAGTCTGTTCGCGAGTAACGCGTGTTGTAGTCAAAGTCTATTCGCGAGTAACGCATGTTGTAGTTGAAGTCTGTTCTAACAAGCATTAGTCAATATTGCTAGGGTTTTTAGCATGTTGAATTGGGCCTTGCTTGTAAGCCCAATTGTTTAAGTTAGCTTGTACCCTAAGTTTGCTTGTAATGGGTAATTGTCAAAATGCCCATTAGGTTAGTGTGCTATTTTATTATAAATAGGTTGTTAGTTTCTCAATCTTGATATAAGGAAAAATAGGAAGATAAAATCCTAATTTCAAGAGAGAGAGGTTATTTTGTTATTCTTGTATACTTGTAATCTTGTTCTAATAGAAAGGAAAGAATAGCAGTCTAATAACCAATCCTTGTTGTTTTCTTCTTTATTAACCCTAACCCTTGTGTGTTTCTTGCTAAGAAACCGTTTATACTTTGTTTAAAGGTATCCGATTCACAACAAATTGGTGCGCTGAACGTGGAGAAGATGCCTTCAACAAAGTATGATATTCAAAAGTTCACCGGAGTGAACAACTTCGGTCTGTGGCGCTTGAAGATGAAGCACCTAGAGACTATAAGGAAGTTATGAGGAGTCGAAAGAAGACTGGATGGATGAAGACCATGGATGATGAGATGAAATCTCTTCATGATAACAATACCTAGGAACTGATCAAGAAATCTGCTGGAGCCAGGTTAGTCAGCTGTAAATGGATTTTCAAAATTAAAGAAGGAATCGAAGGAGTGACGTCGAAGAGATACAAGGCAAGATTGGTTGCTAGGAGGTTCACTCAGAAAAAAGGTATCGACTTCAATGATGTGTTCTCTCCTGTTATGAAGTACAGATCCATTCGAATGTTGCTTGCCATGGGGGCCCAGTTCGACCTTGAATTGGAACAGATGGATGTGAAGAATGCGTTCTTGTATGGTGATCTAGATGAAACAATCCTAATGAGGCAACCTGAAGGGTATGTCGAATGGGGGAAGGAAGATTATGTGTGCAAACTATTATAGAGTTAGATCCAAGGTGAGGATTTGTGAGATGTTAGATCGAACTCTAGTATGGTCGAAGTCTGTTCGCGAGTAACACATGTTGTAGTCGAAGTCTTTTCTAACAACCATTAGTCAATATTGCTAAGGTTGTTAGCATGTTGAATTGGGCCTTGCTTGTAAACCCAATTGTTTAAGTTAGCTTGTACCCTAAGTTAGCTTGTAATGGGTAATTGTTAAAATGCCCATTAGGTTAGTGTGCTATTTTATTATAAATAGGATGCTAGTTTCTCAATCTTGATATAAGGAAAAATAGGAAGATAAAATCCTAATTTCAAGAGAGAGAGGTTATTTTGTTATTCTTGTATACTTGTAATCTTGTTCTAAGAGAAAAGAAAGAATAGCAGTTTAATAACCAATCCTTGTTGTTTTCTTCTTTATTAACCTTAACCCTTGTGTGTTTCTTGCTAAGAAACCGTTTAAAATTTGTTTAAAGGCATCTGATTCACAACAAATTAATGCGGTGAACATGGAGAAGATGCCTTCAACAAAGTATGAGATTGAAAAGTTCACCGGAGTGAATGACTTTGGTCTGTGGCGCTTGAAGATGAAGAACTTAGAGACTATAAGGAAGTTATGAAGAGTCGAAAGAAGACTGAATGGCTGAAGGCCATGGATAATGAGATGAAATCTCTTCATGATAACAACATCTGGGAACTGATCAAGAAATTTTTTGGAGCCAGGTTAGTCACCTGTAAATGGATTTTCAAAATTAAGGAAGGAATCGAAGGAGTGACGTCGAAGAGATACAAGGCAAGATTGGTTGCTAGAAGGTTCACTCTGAAAGAATGTATCGACTTCAATGATGTGTTCTCTCCTGTTGTGAAGCACAGATCCAATCAAATGTTGCTTGCCATGGTGGCCCAGTTCGACCTTGAATTGGAAAAGAGGGATGTGAAGACTGCGTTCTTGTATGGTGATCTAGATGAAACAATCCTGATGAGGCAACTTGAAGGGTATTTCGAAAGGGGGAAGGAAGATTATGTGTGCAAACTGTTATAGAGTTAGATCCAAGGTGGATATTTGTGAGATGTTGGATCGGACTTTAGTATGGTCGAAGTCTGTTCGCGAGTAACACATGTTGTAGTCGAAGTTTGTTCTAACAAGCATTAGTCAATATTGCTAGGGTTGTTAGCATGTTGAATTGGGCCTTGCTTGTAAGCCCAATTGTTTAAGTTAGCTTATACCCTAAGTTAGCTTGTAATGGGTAATTGTTAAAAAGCCCATTAGGTTAGTGTGTTATTTTATTATATATAGGATGCTAGTTTCTCAATCTTGATATAAGAAAAAATAGGAAGATAAAATCCTAATTTCAAGAGAGAGAGGTTATTTTGTTATTCTTGTATACTTGTAATCTTGTTCTAAGAGAAAGGAAAGAATAACAGTTTAATAACCAATCCTTGTTGTTTTCTTCTTTATTAACCCTAACCCTTGTGTGTTTCTTGCTAAGAAACCGTTTATACTTTGTTCAAAGGTATCCAATTCACAATACCATACTATACGCTTGCTACCACCATACGCTTGTTACCACCATCATCACCATGTATCTACAAGGAAACACAATAAACTTCAAACTTAACCCTAAAACATCAAGAACATAATATGTTCCACATCTTCCTAAAACCAAACCCTAAAACAATTATCCTAAATTATAAACATCAACGAGATCTAGAAGAATAGTAGAAAAAAGAAAGCAGGAGAACATACCATCTTCGCCACCGTAGGAGTTTGCGTCGGTCGTTGCTCCCGTCAAATATCCTTTAAGTTTCTTTTCGATATTCACTTGTTACATTATTGGTTAAGATTCATGAGAGGAGAGGGTTGTGTTAGGGTTTTCTTTAGAGAGAAATGGCTGTTATGAACTGGGCAAGAGATACTTTCGTTTATATATTAAAAAATATTACTTTTCGTCACAGTTTATAAGAATAATCGTAATTATATTTTAAATAATAGCAAATTATATTACAACTGTTACTCATAGTAACTATAGTGATATCCCTTTTATTATTTATTTAAAAATAAATAAAAAAGAAAGGAGTGCCTTAATGTTAAATGAATAAAAAATTTAAGAGCGCTGAGGTTCGAACCCATGAAAGATTGATTGTGTCATATCAGTTATAATGTCAACCGTTATTATACCCTGAAAATTTATAATTAAAAAATAAAATAAAAAGTTAGCGCCTGAGTTTAGAGATGTCACCACGGTTTTTGAAAAAACCGTTGTGACTTGGGCATTGTTGTTTGCGTGTTTTATAGTAGTGCTAGTTGGATAAAAGTTCTATTTGAGAGTGACTTTGAGAAAAAGTCTAGAAGGTTATCACATGAGCGAAATCATTGGATGCTTATATCACCACTTTTCTAAAGATCGTGAGTGAAAAGGAACTTTGGAGAAATATGTTTTGTTCGGTCTCTTATAAGATAACCATCTTTCAATTAAGTGATGCATGTAGTATTATCTTTATATGTGGTTGTCATGTATAGTTTTCCAAAAGTCAAACTACAAGTCTTTTGTGTGTGTTGAATTAGGAATCTCAATCAAATTAATTTTTGACTTGCCTCATGTAGTGTTAAAAAAAATTTTGTGATTAGATGAAGTTGATGTTATAGTTTGTTTCACATGTCTCCATGTCGTAGTTATACCACCATAAGTAAACAAATGATTTGTTTGTGATCTAATATTATGAGGGTCTAACAACTAACATGCATTTGCATAACCTGTTAATTCTAATTTGGACACTTTAGAATAAAACAAACTCATGTCCATTTACCTCTAAGATAACAAACTATATGTTTGACTTTGTTCCAATATCTTCATGTGGGTGAAGAACTATATCTTGCAAATAGATTCATAGAAATTTATATATCATGATCTGTATAATTAGCAAGATACACCAATGATTGACTTATACCGAGTCGATAGTATATTTGTTTTTCTCAACCCCCGAGTTGATAAGCCAGTATACCCCGTAAATCCTTTCATCTTGTTGCATCGAATCCTCAGCCATAAATAAATCCATACCAAATCCATTTACCCGGTTGCATCCTCATGCGCATTGCATATCAAGCATTTGCATATCATTTGCATATGCATCTTGCATCTCTTAACAGTTGCGTCTTAGTTGCATATCTGCGCATCATAGTGCATAGCATCGATGTCCTTATATCATAGCATAACAGCATAGCAGGATCAAGGATCAGTTCGCAAGAATCTTGGCCAGTCCTCCATCAAAGTCGGCAGTATTTCTCTGAAAAGAGTTGACGCCGCACGTGTTCATGGAATTTTATTCCTCAGCAAGTCATTCTTCAACCATGCAGTCGATAATGATAGTCCCCAGCAGCTGTTACTCTTATGGTTCCCCAAGCGGAGGTTATCTTGAAACGTTTCTTGAAGGCTTTTCCCCTGCAGAGTTTGGACAACACATTTCCTCTGATAGGAATTTGGGTCAACTATTCCCCAGCAAATTTATCATCCGAGATACTGCTTTGGTATCGCGAAGAACCTTAACGGATAAGGGATTGCTTTGACCACCCGAAGAAATCTTGTTTGTGTTCCGAGATACTGCTTTGGTATCGCGAAGAACCTTATTGGATAAGGGAATGCTTCGACCACCCAGAGAATATCAGGTTATCTCGTTCATCTTTTGCATCCAGCCATCCCGTGCTGGTATATCTTATCTCTTTGCGTTTTACTTGCTTGTCGGAAAAATTTCGGGTCTTCTTATATCTAATTGACTTCCACCCTAAAATGAACGTGATGCAGCAGTTCATTCTCTCAAGTTCAAGGCAATTAGATAGGGGCATTTGTCATAACCCAAATTTGTCCTACCTTTTTAAAATTTTTTCATTCGCCCGACTTAATTTGTGATTTACCTCGCTTATACATCGTAGCGTATTTTTCTGCAAAAATAAACATTTTCACCTTTTTGCCCAATGAATTTGCAACACGTGGCTTTCTTTTTTAGTTATTTATCATTATTTTGTATTATAATTTTATTTTTAGATAATGTTAATGTAATATATTTTTAATATTAACTAATTAGGTTAGATTTTTAATTTAGAATTTAGAATTTAAATTAGATATAGATTTAGGATTTATTAATTAGAATTAGAATTAATTAGAATAGAATTTAATTTAGATTTAGAATTTAGAATTTAAATCAGAATTAGATTAGAATTTTAATTTTAGATTAGATTAGAATTTTTTAGAATAGAATTAGAAAATTAAATTAGAACTTAATTAGAATTTTAATTAGAATTTTTTTTATTATAAATGGAATTAGATTTTTTTAAATATTAATTAAATAATTAGATTAGAATAGAAATAGAATTAGAATTTTAGATTTTAATTAGAATTTAAAAATTAATTGGTTAGAATTAGGATTAGTAAATTAATTTAGAATTTAAGTTAGAATTGTAATTAGGATATAGATTTAGAATTTAGAATTAAAATTAGAATTGAGGTTAGAATTAGAATTATAGTTAATTAAAATAGATTTATTAATTATTAGTTATTAGAATCAGAGAATTAAGAAAAGAAAAAAAGAAAAAAGATTTGAATGGAACACGGTTGGAGGAGAGGGCAATTAGGTTTGGAATTAGTATATAAATGGGAATGAACACTGTTCATCTCCCCCAATTTTGAAAACCCTAAGCCGCCAGCCCCAAATCTGAAACCCTAGTTGCCCTTACACCACAGCCGCCGCAACTCTCCTTCTTCCCTTTCGCGACCTTTCCCTTTTTCTTCTTTCCACTTTTCTTCCTCACCTTCCTCATTAAAAACCTAACCCTCACTCCGCCATTAACCCATTCCTCTTCTTCTTCCGTCACTATTATCAAACCTCCTCTTCCTTCCCTTCACCATTCATCTCCTTATTGAGTAATAAACGAAAACACTACTCTCTCCATTTTCCTCCTTCTTCAGCCGTCGCCGCCCTCAACCCTCTTCTTCTCTCCAAAAAAAAACCGAACACCTTCATCCTCACAGCCAGCCGCAAATTCCTTTCGGCCCACCTTTAACCACCAGACTCCAAATCCAAATCCCTCCAACCACCATAAAACAACCATCATTGAATATCTATCCATAGCTGAAATTTCGGATTCCGTCGACTCTCATCGTTCAAGGGGTAACACTGATCTATTATAATCGAAGAATAAAAATGCGCATGATTTCCGTATTGACGATGAGAAAGTAGAGACAATGGAGTGGTATCGAATGATAACTTCCAACAGAGATGTGCGTATGTCCTGCCAAAAAAGCCAGTGTCGGCAGAGTGCATTGCTACGGCTTGAGCCACCAACAACATTGCCACAACAATCGTGACAGAAGGCATACTTCACAATAACACTCAACAACAACACCAGTGTCTCACCCAATATCCGTTGCGGTATTCGTTTGTGTGTGACAAGCTCACAGACAGAAAAAAGTATGAGGAGTGTGTAGGTTACAAACACGGTAACTGTTGCATCTCTAGCTTAGTTGTCTTCTTCCCTTTTCAATGTTGTGTTTGTTTCTTGCCCTGTTTTGTAGTGTCCATTTTTGTACAGGTTAAGGGCTGGTTAACGACTCGATATGGATTCAGTTTCGACACAATATTCTCCGATTCCATCTTCTGCAACATATTATCATCAACAAGGGACAACATTAAGTTGGTCAGCCGCATAACAATAATGACAGGAAGCGGGAGTCAAAAATGTTGCCACAACCAGACCAACTTTTCCGCCAGGAGCTTCATCGACATTAATTCTGTTTGGTGAAACAGGTTCTATAATAACGGTGCCGTTTGGAAGATCATCCCTGCTACAAAATCAGCGACTCAGTCCTGGCTCTATTTCGGTCGTGTCGATTTCGATTTTGTAAAAGTTGTTCTATTCGGTTTTGTTTGTTTTGTTGATTTCTAGTGAGACTTATTACCAGGCACAAGTTTTATTCACTGATAGACTGAAACCAAGTTTCTATACAATTAATATTATGGTTTATGTTGTTCAGATCATTTTTGATATTCTGGTGGAAACCATGGAAGGTTATTCTTGATGCTGCAACGTTTTGACAATTTCGGCGACAGCTCCATCAACAACGACTAGAAGCATGAATCGAAGCTACCGACTCAATTCTAACGCAATTAGTAGCAATAAGAAGTCAGCGACTTCGATATCTGTTGGTTTGAAATCTCTTGATGTCGCTACTAACGCGCCAAGACGTTGTTCTGTACCTGCTACAACAGCAATTCTGCGTCTCCACCACGGCAACGAAGCTCACATATTTCATTGTTGTCATTTTCAATTATGTCTTCGTCATCTTCATGTGCAGGTTTCGAATCGAATTCAAGATTGGAATCAATTACGTTAAGTGTTAACAACAGTGCTTAACGCAGCAGCTTCAATGACAACACCATGGTTGCTATGATTCAACACAGACAAACTGAAGCTGCAGCAAATTGCTTCCTTCAACTATAACGACTTGTGTTGTGTTCCTACTACTATTGTATTGAATCCGGTTTCAGTCATTATCGTTGCTACCACTGTCTGGCCTTCAACAATCATGGTTTGGGTTAACAAAAGCTGACAACAACATCGAGCAGTTTGAAGTAGATTCAGTGTTGTAGCTTAATGTCGAAACTAGCGACGACGGGACAAAGCAGCAGTATAGCAGCACAATGTTGCACAAAATAGCTCAGCAAGCTTTTCCAATAACAATAACAATTCCGCACGTGGTAACGTTTCGAACCGAGAATTTCATTGCAAGTTTGAATTTAACACTGTTATATGGTGCTCTGTTGTTTTTCTCTTTCGTCTCAATTCTGTTTTGTTGTATATTCAAGGAATTATGAGTTTCAATTTGGTATGTTCCGCATTTTGGTCTGGAAATATTATGATGATTTTGAATTGGAGCCATATTTTTTTTACTCTTGTTGTTGTATGTGTGTCTGAAGTTGGTGCATAAGTTTACAAATGAAGATAATTTTGAAGATTGAATATTCATGTCAGGTAGATAAATTGTGAATGGAGTATGTGTGTTTGTCAGACTGGCCATGTCCTAAAATTAAAACTACAGTCAATTATGCTTTTGTATATGTGTAATATTTGGGGAATGTTTCAATTTTGGATTAACAAGTTTTATTTTGAATTTTGTCGCTCCTAAGATGTTCTGTATGGATGATTGGTTTTTAAATTACCATCGCCGTTTCTTACGAAGGTGTCGCGGTTTTGAGCATTAATAATCAGAAATCATTCTCCATGTTTAACATGTTTACGTCTTGCTAGTACACTATATTTTCAACTCACTTTAGCAGCAGATTTGGGGAAGGACTCAACGTGGTTCGCATTTAAACGCTACGCAGGAAAGAATGTCGTAACAGCCCCAACAGCATCAACTCGGCATTTCAAGTGATACACGAAGAAACCGACCTTGCTACAAAATCAGCGTCAACCATCGAGGTTAAATTTTTAATTATGAGGATTGACAGACTAACGTGGATTCTTATTAATTAATTTTGCTAATTATTTTTAATTAACTTGATTATTCGGTTTAGTTGGATAATTTCGATAATTAATTTTAACTTACCTAATTAATCAATCAATCGAATTCTAATTATTTAATTTTATTAATCAATTTTAATTAACTTAATTATTTGATTTAATCGAATAATTTTGATAATTAATTCAGATTAATCTAATTAAATGATTTAATATTTTTCCATTTTGGCTTTGATAAATGAAGTAGGTCAAGACCGAAAGATTCCTGAACTTAAATCATCTTGTTTAACTTTTAACTATTTCAATGTCATCCCTATCCAACAAATGTATCCCCACTCCCATAAAATGTAATAATTTTTATCGCCTTTGTTTTATTTATGCTTTAATGCTTCAAAACCCTTTTTAAAAATAAAATCTCGATTCGTCGAGCCATTTTCTACCCTTGTAAGTCGAGTGCTTTCAAAGTCTCGCCATCAACCTTTGATCACAATACACAATATTTAGAGCTTACTCCTGGGCTTTCTTATAGTGAGACCTATTTGATCAATTATTTCTAGTTGGTCACTTAGAAGAATAGCCCACATTGCTAGTATACACGTTAAAAACTCTAATTTCAAACCTTGATTCACATCAAGTATTTTCTTCTAATCAAATTAAAACACTTAATAACTATTCAAATACAATTACAATAAAAGATGAAAAAGAGAAAGCTCCAAGTCTTTGGTTCACTCTCCCAATTGTTTGGGTCCGAAAAGTCTTTCTTAATCTCGAACAATTGTCTTCTAAAAATGATAAACGAATTCAAATCTATTTTCCTAAACACTCGGATGAAAAAAAGAGAGTTTCAAGTCTTTGGTTCACTCTCCCGATTACTTGGGTCTGAGAAGTCTTTCTTAAGTTTCGAGTAATCGTCATCCGGTTAATTCACTCTAATAATATCAAACATCTTTCATAATATTAGATGAGAAAAGGAGAGAGCTCTAAGTCTTTGGTTCACTCTTCCGATTACTTAAGGTCTGAGAAGTCTTTCTTAAGCTTCGAGTAATCCTCATCCGCTAAAACACTTTAACCATATTCAATCATTCAAAGCCTTCCAAACACAACCCCTCTTTGGGATGAAAAAGAAAGAGCTCCAAGTCTTTGGTTCACTCTCCCGATTACTTGGTTCCGAGAAGTCTTTCTTAAGCTTCGAGTAATCGTCATCCGATCCACTTACTCGAACCATATCCACTTCCTTTCTAGATGAAAAAGAGAGAGCTCCAAGTCTTTAGTTCACTCTCCTGATTACTTGGGTCCGAGAAGTCTTTCTTAAGCTTCGAGTAATCGTCATCCGATTAACCTACTTGACCCACATCCTATCCTTTTGCAATCGAGGTTGAAAAAGAGAGAGAGTCAAGTCTTTGACTCGCTTTCCCGATTACTTGGGTTCGAGAAGTATTTCTTAAGCTTCGAGTAATCATTATCCGTACCATCTTCAAATCAATCCAACTGTAGTAGCCCGAACTACGGCCGTCGCTACTCGAAAAATGCATCGCGCAACAACGGGGAGGAGAAAAGGGAAGGACAGAAGAGTCGCCACCGAATTTTATTTATCCCATGAGGGGAAAGGAAAATATCGAGAAAACCTTAAGAAAAGAAATGGATAAGATGGTCTCGCAACCAAGAACGGGCTCGGAAGCCGGTTATGCGAGGGGAAGGTATTAGCACCCCTCGCATCCATCGTACTCGATGGGAACCATTTGCTTGTCAATGTGTGATTATTTGCTTAAATATTATGCTATAAAAGTGTTTTCCAAAGGGTAAAGAACGAGGGTTTAGAAACTAAGAAAGGAGGCAACGGGGAAGAAGAGAGAAAGAACAGACTCGGTAGGACTTTGCAGTCCTATGCCTACGTATTCTCAATAGATGTGAGAAAGTCAGAGTCGACGTAGTTCGGGACTACGAATATGGAGGGGGGATGTGCTCGGCAAGGATTGTGGCCCTTGTGCCTACGTATCTTTACTTGAAGAAGTAAAGAATCAGAGCAGCCGTAGTTCGGCCTACGGTTTGTTGATATTTTTATGGATGATGCTATCGTGCGTGTTCTAGTAGTTTAGGTGTTTTGTTGCTCGCATGTGAGGAGACTTAAGCGTTATCTGTTTGCGGTAGAACGTACGTAACATGTCCTTTTTGAAAGATTGATTAGTTTTCGCCATGCGAGGCAAGATGTCATGTTTGATTGGTTGAATTGTTTTTAGGAGGCGAGATAAGTCTTCGGATAGTAACCCCTAGGGGTAGTACCCAATTCTTTATCTCAAAGTTTTTGTTATGAAAGGGGTGGCGAACTTAGCGTCTTTGTATTGAAAGACAAGTATCAAGACCTCCTACACTAAAGTGAGTATCCTGACACTTGGAGAGGAAGGAGACTACACTCAATCCTCTCTCTTTAATTCAATACAAAAAGAACTTCATTCTCTTATTAAAGTGTTTTTGGTTTTGAATGGTAAGTGCTTTGCGACTGTAAACCCTACGGTAAATGTCAGCACTCAGGATATGAGAAGGCCTACGCCTAACCACTCCACGACCAATCAAGTTTTGTTACAAAAATGAGTTTGAAAATGCACTCGGTGCGTGACCGAGGTTTTAGGTCATAAAGGTTTCGGAGGGAAGTTATGAAAGGAGAGAGACGGTAGATAAAGATAGGTAATGGATAAAGTTGAATCTTTGTATTGAAAGATGAGTATCAAGACCACTCACACTATAGTGAGCGTCTTAATATTCAGAGGGGAAAAAGTCTACACTTAATCCTTTCTTAATATAATTCAATGCAAAGAGAAAATGATTCTTATGACTGAAGATATTTATGAAAATGAATTCGGTACGGGACCAAGGTTTTTTATGAGGAAGATATGTAAGATTATGGTGGTAACTAAAAGAAAACAGAGCTTTGATATATTAACAAACACAAAGGAAACACATGTCAATAAATCTCACAAGAAGATTCAGGCATGTTCAAAGGCAATTCAACAGTATATAAGGATAGCGATCTTAACAATGCACTATAGTTTATATGGACAAAAGACAACATAATTGAGAACAACTTGCAATATTTTTACATCATATGAAAATAGACATTAAAACAAGCATGTTGCAAAAAGAATGAGTTCAAAAGGATGAAAAATGAGAAAGATATTAATTTTTGAAGTTTCATGTAAAAATCATACTTAACAAGCAAAAATAAAATAAAAGTGCAAGGGGTGGGAGTTGAACCTACGCCCTCAAGCTTGTACATGCGCGCATAAGAAAATGAAAAAAAAGAACAAAAGGGTTGATCCTCCTCAGGGATCGAACCCAGGTCTAGGCAGTGAAAGGAGCATGAGAGAGTAAGTTGATTACCACTGGGGTGACTATACATCCGTTGATATAGCCACCCCCATAAATATATAAGGCGTGTTTTCAAGGATTTCTGGGCAAACACAAAGAACCAAGAACAAGGAAAATTTACCAAAGGCGTTTTGATGCTCAACTATATCAAATCTTAATGGATTCAGGTGAAATTTTAGTCAAACTTGAGTGTTTTTAAACAAGGAACAAGATGGTACAGTTGGAATTTTGAAACAAGGCCGTGAAAAAGAAACACGATAGAACTTGCAACTTTGGGATGAAAATGCATTTTCAAGATCAATGATCAAACCTGACATGCTATAATCAGGAAGAGGGTTCCAACACATCTCAAATATCATGTACATCAAGTTCACACATTCAAACAGCTCATACATAGGTCAAAACTTCAACTAGCATATGGAAATGAAAGGAAATTCAAGACATTTTGCAAGTATGATAGGTAAATCAAGAAACAGAACCAATTGAAATGAATGGACCACACATACATCCTCAAAACATCACATAAGGTGTGTCTTTACCTTAAAATTGTTCACAAGCAACATGGAAATGAAAATCTTATGTCAATTGCTCAAACATTCATATATTGGCAACATTGGAATCAAAAATGAATTGGGACAGCTTGAGGTCAAAAAACAAAAGTATACAAAAGCTTTCAAACATGGTTGTGAATGAGTCTATCATTTAAAATTGTCATGAGATGCACAGAACAAGGAGATGATCACCAAAATGCAGTTGTGGCAAACATGTGGAATGGGACTGTCATGACAGCAAAAATAGGACATACAGAAATGCTTGATTTATGAACACACGAGTCCTATATGCTATTAGAGGTCCAACTATGAATGAATTACCCTAAAACTAATCAAGCCACAAAAAGTGAAGTGTGTGCCTTAGTGGTTTTTCAAAACTGTTAGCAGCAGATGGTACAAACATGGTTCAGTCACAAACAAATGGTCTCATATTGATAAACATCACACACACACACCTCATAAATGCAGGGAGGAATGAGTTACAACTCAGGACTTGAACAAATTGCAAGCAATCAAGGTTTTGGCATGTTCATGGTGGTTTTGGCTTGAAAAAGAGCAGTTTGAGGTGAAATAAGAAAATAGGTACACGCAGATCAATTTAATCATCCACACATCCTAGAATCATGAATCTAAGTGAGTTACAACTCAAAACAATAGGCAATACAAGCAGAACAACAAATTGGTATGTTGTGGCAGATTTGGTGTAAAATGCAATTGTGAGTGAAGTTTGAGGATTTGTGAAAACAAGCAAGAATAGATCAAGTGACCAATGTACACACATCATTATTAAGGTAAGGAAAGAGTCTCAACTCACAAAACAATCATAGGACTGTTGAAATGAAAAATGGTATGCTGTTGTGAAAAGTGAAGAAAACTGTCTTGGCAAGACTTGTGGCAACAGGTGATTTTTAAAGCAGTGAGTTTTTTTTGAAGGAATCAATGTTACGCACATGTCACATATGTGCTAAAAGATGAGACCAAGCTCAGAAAATGGTTGAAAACCTTATCAAACAGAAAATAGCACTTTTGGAGCTCATGTCATACAAAACAACAACTTAGAGATGCAGCCATCAAGTTCGTGACAGATGGGGTGTTTTGGTATCATACACAAGTTTCAAATAGATAGGACAATGATATTATGCACATGGATCATGTAGACATAGGTTGAAACAAAATGTGATGCATTGGTGGTATCAATGATATTTGAAATGTAAGTGAAGCAATGACAAGTCAGTTTGAACATTTAAGAAGTTTTTGAGCACCTAGGCACCACACACACCCTCAAAATAGGTAAAAAAAATGAATCCACAATTTTAAAATCAAGCAACAAACTGATCCAACCAGAAGTGTATGTAAAATCACATTTGACAGCAAAATCAACCAAATCACACAACATCCCTAACAGCAAAACTCATATTTGTCACATCTCCACCAAAACAAACATCATGAGCAAGATCAAATGAGCATAAAACAATGATTTAGAACCAAGAGATACCATTATGGCAAGCCAACAGTCCAACACACAACTCATGGTAGTGAAAAAGCTAGAATGACAAAGAAATAACATAATGTGAAAACAAGGGCCACATTGATTTAAACATGATCAAGGGCAGGGGGAATCTATGAGTAACTTACAAGTTAGATCCAAACATCACTAAGGAACTAAGACTAACAAGCCTAGGGCAATCATATCAATATTTCACTATAGGCTCCTAAAAACTACCACATGACCAAAATCTCACAAACAAGTTAAGCATGACATCAAAGTAAAAACTTGGTGAAATATCATCCACATATCATTTACAAATGACAAAATATTAACAAAACAAGTATCATGACAATGAAACAAGTGTTCTTGACAAAGAACCACAATGGGGCAGCAATGGTTACATTTTCACAAAATCATCTCAAAATGACAAAACATGATAATGTATGATTAGTAGAGAGTTGGAATGTCACATACCTCTTGTAGACAAGCCTTGAGCAAGCTAAGAAGCTTAGAAACCCAGAGATCCTCCTTTCTTTGCAAAGAGATGAAGCTTGCTTCCTCTTGAATCAACAATCCATTTTTCAAGACAGTTGGAGGTGTGTGATTTCCAGCTGGTTTTTTATGGCTTAAACACTTGAGATATGATGTATAGGAGGTGTTAGGAGTGTTAGAATGGCAGGGAATGCTTTGAGTGAGGATTTGGCTTTCAAAGTGGAAGAAAGTCAAACTATTAAGGTGTGAAGGTTGACTTTTTGGAAAATGGTGTTTTTGAGTAGTTTAAAAGTATGGACACCTTCTGCACAATGTTTAGAGATTGTGTGGATGGTTTTGAGGGACTTAGAGATGGTATAACTGATCTTGAGCAGAGTCTTACTCAAGACAGCTTTTTGGTGAAAAATGAAAGTTTTGTAATTTTGAGATTCTTAAGGAATGAGAAGGAATTGAGAGCTATTGTTTCTCTGAGTTTTGTAGATTGCTCTAGTGTCAAAATGCAATAGAGGGAGCCCCTATTTATAGGAGAATGCAAGGTGAGGGCAGATTTGTAAACTTGGCATTTTGGAGGGATTTTGAAAAGGAAACCCTTGGCTTGGGGTTTGGTACAGCTGCAAGCTTCAAAGCCTTGCCTCAACTGATGAATTAGTCAAGTGAAAATCAATGAAATGAGATGATTAGAGTGGCTAGGCAAATAGGGAACTGCAACTGCAAGTGCAAGTGGCAAAAGTTTCTCTTTCCAATTTTATGAATATTATATTGTCAACTTGCCTCCAAGTTGCCAAGTCCATCAATTCCTCCTTTCTTCTGGTTTTCTCTTCATCTAGGCCTCAAGTTATCAGAATAAAACATGATCCAATGGTTGGGGATGGACTAAGTTGTTGAAATTTGAATTTGTGAAGAATAGCTAATGTGGGATTCAAGTGTTAAAAGCTCATTTTTCCAAATTCATAACTCTCAGCTCATAAGGGCTATGGAGGAGTTCTACCACAATTTGGAAAGCCCTCATGTAGCTCTACAACTTTCATGTTTTCATGAGTTTCAGATTCTCAAAAGAGTTTGGCCAAAAAGCCTCTTAAAGTTGCTAAAAAGCAAGCTTAAAAGTGAAATTTCTCTAAGTTATTTTCCATTCTTGAAATGAATTTGATCATAACTCCAAATCTATGCATTTTCTGATCATGGACCACTTTGGGACTTTCATAGGACTTGTCAAGAGCTTTCCAATAAGCTTTGAACCAACTCAATTGGATGTGTGGTTAAGGAGTTATGGTCTTGCCCCTTTCAAAACCCTAATTCCCGACTTTTGCAATTACTCCTCAACCCTTGATCCAATTGTCATGAAATTTTATGGGTAGATGAAATATGTCATTAGGAACATTTTTGATACACATCTTGAGGTCAGATTCCTTATGATTGAAGAGTTGACTTTTCAGTCAACCGTTCGATCAATCGGTGGCTACCGAGCCGACTGTTGACGATCCGGGTACCTTGAGGCCTTGAATCTTATTGAATGGACTTCACTAATCCATATAAACCTCATGAATCAAGATTGCATCATTAGAACACCTTTCATATCAAAAGTCAAACTACAGTCGACTTTTCTTGATCGAAAACCCTAATCGGGCCTGAGCTGCATTGTCTTCAATATTTGGGTGCCAACCTCAAATTGAATTCATATTTGAAGCAATGTAGAATCCTTGACCCTATTTCATTAGAAATCAATTCAAGACGTCGACTGATCAAACCATTGAAACCTCGACTTTTAACTGTGCAAAAACCCTAATTTCCCCTTTTTGCTTGGATACTGTGCAGATGAACTGGATGATCATTCCAATCCCACTATGACTTTTGAGATACTCAACAGGCTTTTCCTTTCTTTTTCTCATGCTCCTGATGACTTGTACCAATGCTTTTGATAAAAAAAAAAGGGCGGGCAAATTTAGGGTATGACAGATGCCCCTATCTAATCGGCTTAAACCTAGTAAGACGAAATGCCACGACATTCATTCTTTCGAGGTAGAAGATGATTAGATATAGAAGACCCTGAATTTTTCCGGGAAAGTAAATACATGGGAATGGGATACGGGATATTTTGCAAAGGTTGCTAACACCAAAAGGATGTTAACAGAGAAAACTTGACACCAAAATGATAACAAACCTATCACCAAAAGGATGACAGTATACTCATAACGCTGCTCTGAAATCAAAAGAAGGTAAGGGACCCACTGCCAAAAGGATAGTGGAAAACATGCTAGTCGTGACATCAAAAGGATGCCAGACCCATCACCACAAGGATGATGGAGCGGAAACAAGATCATCCCTAACACCAAAAGGATGTAGAGAATCCATTACCAAAAGGATAATGGAACATACGCTAGTCATGACATCAAAAGGATATCAGACCCATCATCAAAAGGATGATGGAGCGGAAACAAGATTAAGCCTAACACCAAAAGGATGTAAGGAGTCCATTATCAAAAGGATAATGGAAAATACGCTAGTCATGACATCAAAAGGATATCAGACCCATCATCAAAAGGGTGATGGAGCGGAAACAAGATCATCCCTAACACCAAAAGGATGTAGAGAATCCATTACCAAAAGGATGATGGAACACGCTGGTCATGACATCAAAAGGATGCCAGACCCATCACCAAAAGGATGATGAAGTGGAAACGCTAGTCAAAACACCAAAAGGATGTTAGACCCATCATCAAAAGGATGATGGAGTGAAACAATATCAACCCTAACAACAAAAGGATGTAGGGAATCCATTACCAAAAGGATAATGGAAAATACGCTGGTTATGACACCAAAAGGATGACAGACCCCTCACCGAAAGGATGATGGAGCGGAAACAAGATTAACCCTAACACCAAAAGGATGTAGGGAATTCATTATCAAAAGGATAATGGAACATACGCTGGTTATGATACCAAAAGGATGCCAGACCCCTCACCGAAAGGATGATGGAGCGGAAACAAGATTAACCCTAACACCAAAAGGATGTAGGGAATTCATTATCAAAAGGATAATGGAACATGCGCTGCAAGCTACTACCATAGAGAAGGATGATAATAACTCCCATGAGGAACGCTCATGTTACTGAATGATGTGCCCTTGATCAGGCTGAAACTGCTTTCGATAGACCCACACATTTTGCAGATAATGCCCCTGACTGGGCTGATGGTCGTTTTGAAGCTCTGGAATTGATCCAACCAAAAGTTGCACCACTTCGTGGGGGGAACACCCATGGCCACGCGGAGACTGCCCCTGACTGGGCTAATGATCTTGGAAATCTTCAAGATTGATTTTGGATCTGAGCTCGCACATGCGAACGTTTGATGACGATAATGTTCCATAAATGGAAATGCAAATGCAAATGCTGACGCGCGGAGATGCAAGAGTTGGGGGAGTATGATATGATTAGGAATATGCATATGATGCAAGATGCTTATGAAGTTGAATGCGATGTGTATGATGCATATGATAATGATGGATGCAGGCAGGTGACTGGGAATGCAGGTGATGACGTGGCGGACTTTTGGTGGTTGCCAATGTAGATTGGACTTTGGGTTGGAAGGCGAAGGTACAACTCCCCGACACTCGCCTTGAACTCAATGGTTGCTGACGAAAATGAACTTGCTTGAGTAAATTGCCCCAGTGTAGTTCAAACTTGCCCTAGTATGATCTTTGGGAAAGTTCATCTTGGAAAGATGGTAACCTGCCATGAGACGGCCTCAAGATGGCTTGCCCCAGAATTCGTATCATGAAAGGATTCATCCTTGATGAACCGATTCTTGGTGGTTGGCTTCAATACACTTTTGAAGTAGCTTGCTCTTAAAAGAGGGTCGAAGCGACTTAACTTGTCCTGAATGAGCACTAGAGGGATTCGCCCTTAAGTTAAAGAAATTATGGGTGGTTTGCCCATGATTGGTACCACGAAAGGATTCGTCATTGTTTAACCGATTCTCATGGTAATTGACTTCGACATACTTTTGGAGTAGCTTGCCCCTGAAAGTGCGTGGAAGCGACTTAACTTGTCTTGAATGAGCATTGAAGGGACCTTCCCCTAGCTCGAAGAAACTCTGGGTGGCCTGCCCCTGATCTGTATTCTCGAGGTGATTTACTTCCGATCAACCACTTCTTGAATGATTTTCCCCATACTCAAACGATGCTTGGGGATTTGCCTCGGACTGGTTGATTCCAAATTCGTTGGACGTCAATGCCCCAAATCCATAAGGTTATATGGTATACTTGGTTCTAGTCCAGACCGGTGGATAATCCAGTCCTATTTGATTGCTTCGTGTTGGAATTTCTTTAATGCCAACTACTGACTTGTAAATAAAATTGTTTGTTCACGAATGGTAGTTTTAATGCAAAGTTCATGCAAGTTTCGAAAGAAACGTCGTTTATTTAAGTGTCGTGATAGTGAAACGAATGGACCATTTAGTCCACACGTTGTGTTGAATTGATTGGTGTGAAAGATATAGCAGGGATATTGACACTAATACTGATGATTAGCAAACTTGTGAGGAATCAGCTTACGCAACCTCACAATAGTATGCTTTCAGAATAAACCTCGCCTCAATTAGGTCTTTTGAGGGTTGTAGCATGGTCTGGCTCACGGTTATAGAAACAAAGGATATCAGGCTCAAAGTATAATTTGTACCCATCCCTTCTTCTTGATGACCTCCATCCCTATGTTCAGTTAATTCTGCACTTACGGATTTGACGGTGTAAGCTTGATGGTTCAAGGTTTGCTCGAGACGACAATCACCTTATTTTGTTTTTCTCAGTGACCCTTTTGATTCGGGTGGCCACTGAATCTTTTTGTTTTTGTTGAGGGTTTGAGAGCCTTTTTTGATTTCTTTATTGATCCCTAACTTTTGCATGGACTGATTTTGTTTGTCAGATCCATCGGGATTGCCTTGATTTTTGCCTAAGTCCCCTTTGAGGTGCTTGACTTAGCAGGCTTTCGATTTTTTTTGGATTTTGATGGAGGATTGTGACTTCCATGTCATGGGTCATTGATGAACAACCGTCTTATTTTGCTTTGTTAATTCAAATGCGAGATTGGATTAACTGAACACTCCCCTGCCCCAGGTTGAGTGTTAAGGGTTTGAATATCCGAAAGAAACTCCTACTTCTAGGCTCGAAGTGGTTTACTAGGGATTAACTCCTTATATCTCCAGTGTTTAGGGGATTTGAAACAATGCCTGTACATCATTGACGAGATTTTGTCTGAAAGCATACGGATTGCAATTATGGGTATTTCGTTTTTGTCATTCTCCTTCCAATATTTGCTAAAACAACAGTGATAGAGTGGAGTGGATAGAAGTGTATGTGTCTGTGATAAGTGGAAATAATGAGTGAATACGACGTGACCGATTCAGAAAATGCATAATCATTTCATTAACATCACCATTCAAAACAACAATGTTTAAACACAAGTAGCAATTAGCAAGAAGTAAACTACAAATGCAAATGATAAAAAGTGCCCAAGGACTGCCAATGTTGAGGACGTCTGTCCGTCTGGACCACTGGCTTTGGGAGATGACCCTTGAAATCTTCGAGCTTTAGATAGTTGAGGGGTTGACATGGATGACCAAACCTCCCTCTGGAAATGATATGTACCCTTTGTCAATCAATTGTTGCACCTTGGCCTGGAAGGCTTTGCATTCTTCAGTCGAGTGCCCCTTGGATCCTCCATGATATCTACACTGAACATTGGGATTGTACCCAGGAGGGTAAGGTTCTGGAAACGGCTTGAGAGACTTCGACTCCACCAAAGAGTTTTGAATCAGACGCGGCAAAAGTTGACTCTGCGACATAGGTACTGGATAAAGAGGAGCAGTCCTTCTTTCCAAGTTATTGCGAGGCCTCCTCTGATTTTGGCGCTGATGGTCTTGTTGCTGAGGAATATAAGATTGTTGGCGCTGATTAGGACATTCCTCATGTGCAGGTCCTTTCATCCTCAAATTTAGCCCAGGAACAGGCGATAGTTGTGGACGTGGAGATTTCGAAACCAAAAATTGTAGGATACGCTCCTGACCTGATGCAGCTTCAGGGGAGAAAGCCAGGATATCCACCTCTTTTACAGCAACTGGAATAAGCCCACCTGACACATTCATACTGCTTGGCGTGAACTTGAATGCTTTCGAATCGATTAAGTCTTGAACTTTGTGTTTGAAAGTTTTGCATTCTTCCACATTATGGCCCGGTGCCCCAGAATGGAAATCACAATGGGCACTTGCATCATAGCCTGGTGGTGGCTTACCAACAAACGGAGCCAGAGTTTGAAGTTCAACCAATCATATTTGAAGCAAGAGTTGCAACAACCGAGTGTAAGTCATGGGGATCCGGTCGAAAATTCTTTCGGGGCGCTTCGTCCTTTGCGCACACCTCTTAAACTCAGGATTGTCCTGGGAAACAGGAGGTAGCCGCTGACGGGAAAATTTTGGAACCTCAGGTTGTGCAAAATATCTACGAGACATATCACGCTCTAGGAGATATTCCAGAGGTACGGGTTGAACGATCATCCCTGCTGCGACTTCAGGCCTAA
Organism: Lathyrus sativus; assembly: GCA_963859935.3. Classification (NCBI taxonomy): domain Eukaryota; kingdom Viridiplantae; phylum Streptophyta; class Magnoliopsida; order Fabales; family Fabaceae; genus Lathyrus; species Lathyrus sativus. Next base: position 939,578,791 of record OZ012735.1, read on the forward strand.
GATTTTCGTCCTTTCTTAGCACATTTTTCAAGACTTCCATAATCTGGCCCATCTGAGTTTTTAGCTGATGGACTTCTTCCTTGAGCATTTTCTGATCTTGATGCAAAGCTCGCATATCCACCATGGATTGTCTCATATGGATTCGGACTTCTTCCAACTCTGCTTGAATCTGCTCTATAGACCGCTTATGCTCCATAGCTACCTCGGCTTGCATTGCCTGACTTTTCCTTTCAAGGTGTTTACGTTCCTCTTGCTTCAAATGCTTCACAACTCTTACAAGTTCAATGGGAGTTCCAGGAAATCAACTATGGGTTATGAATAGAGGATGGGTAAGCTCTTGGTATCTGGTTAGAGAAAGAAAAAAAGCAAAATGATGCAGAGATGCTTATGCAAATGCAATGCAATGAGTGCACACGAGAACATATCCACATCAGGGATCAAGGTCACAGAACCTGCAAGACAACAAAAGGTGTCTCTCCCATCGGGTGGGCAATCTATTTGCTTATAAAAGGGTATCCTAAAGGCTTTAAAATAAAGTCCAATGCACTAACCCTCAAAAGTTTTTCATCAGAACGACTACTCGTAAGACGATAATCCTTTCAAAGGATGAACATAGAGTTATATTTTAGCAACCTTTGGAATAAGGTTCTACAAAGGTCCTCAGAGTCACGAACTCCCACGTCGGAAATAAAAACGCCATTACGACTACACGTAAGACATGATCATTCCAACGGGGTCTCATCTGAGCGGTGGAATTCGATCCAACTCAACGAGTCCTAAGTCTCGCAAACCAGAAAGGATCCACCTGCTAACTTAGTGTATCCTTAAAAGCTTGGGTAGGAAGCTTTATTCTCACAAACCAATCCCAAATAAACCTAACATGTTAGAAAGAACACAATACAAACAAATAACAAAAGCAAATAAATCGCATATGCGACAAGCAAACTAGGTTTGGCTAGTCCCTAGCAGAGTCGCCAACTGTCGCTACTCGAAAATGCATCGCGCAACGACGAGGAGGCGAAAAGGGAAGGACAGAAGAGTCGCCACCGAATTTTATTTATCCCATGAGGGGAAAGGAAAATATCGAGAAAACCTTAAGAAAAGAAATGGACAAGATGGTCTCGCAACCAAGAACGGGCTCGGAAGCCGGTTATGCGAGGGGAAGGTATTAGCACCCCTCGCATCCATCGTACTCGATGGGAACCATTTGCTTGTCAATGTGTGATTATTTGCTTAAATATTATGCTATAAAAGTGTTTTCCAAAGGGTAAAGAACGAGGGTTTAGAAACTAAGAAAGAAGGCAACGGGGAAGAAGAGAGAAAGAACAGACTCGGTAGGACTTCGCAGTCCTATGCCTACGTATTTTCAATAGATGTGAGTAAGTCAGAGTCGACGTAGTTCAGGACTACGGATATGGAGGGGGAATGTGCTCGGCAAGGATTGTGGCCCTTGTGTCTAAGTATCTTTACTTGAAGAAGTAAATAATCAAAGCAGTCGTAGTTCGGCCTACGGTTTGTTAATATTTTTATGGATGATGCTATCGTGCGCATTCTAGCAGTTTAGGTGTTTTTCTGCTCGCATGTGAGGAGACTTAAGCGTTACCTGTTTGCGGTAGAACGGACGTAACATGTCCTTTTTGAAAGATTGATTAGTTTTCATCATGCGAGGCAAGATCTCACGTTTGATTGGTTGAATTGTTTTTAGGAGGCGAGATAAGTCTTCGGATAGTAACCCCTACGAGTAGTACCCAATTCTTTATCTCAAAGTTTTTGTTATGAAAGGGGTGGCGAACGTAGCGTCATTGTATTGAAAGACAAGTATCAAGACCTCCCACCCTAAAGTGAGTATCCTGACACTTGGAGAGGAAGGAGACTACACTCAATACTCTCTCTTTAATTCAATACAAAAAGAACTTCATTCTCTTATTAAAGTGTTTTTAGTTTTGAATGGTAAGTGCTTTACGACTGTAAACCCTACGGTAAATGTCAACACTCGGGATATGAGAAGGCCTACGCCTAACCACTCCATGACCAATCAAGTTTTGTTACGAAAATGAGTTTGAAAATGCACTCGGTGCATGACCGAGGTTTTAGGTCATAAAGGTTTCGGAGGGAAGTTATGAAAGGAGAGAGACAGTAGATAAAGATATGTGATGGATAAAGTTGCGTCTTTTTATTGAAAGATGAGTATCAAGACCACTCACACTACAGTGAGCGTCTTAATATTTAGAGGGGAAAAAGTATACACTTAATCCTTTCTTAATATAATTCAATGCAAAGAGAAAATAATTCTTATGACTGAAGATATTTATGAAAATGAATTCGGTACAGGACCAAGGTTTTTTATGAGGAAGATATGTAAGTTTATGGTGGTAACCAAAATAAAACATAGCTTTGATATGTTAACAAACACAAAGGAAACACATGTCAATAAATCTCACAAGAAGATTCAGGCATGTTCAAAGGGAATTCAACAGTATATAAGGATAGTGATCTTAACAATGCACTAAAGTTTATATGGACAAAACACAACATAATTGAGAACAACTTGCAATATTTTTACATCATATGAAAATAGACATTAAAACAAGCATGTTGCAAAAAGAATGAGTTCAAAAGGATGAAAAATGAGAAAGATATGAATTTTTGAAGTTTCATGTAAAAATCATACTTAACAAGCAAAAATAAAATAAAAGTGCAAGGGGTGGGAGTTGAACCCATGCCCTCAAGCTTGTACATGCGCGCATAAGAAAATGAAAAAAAGAACAAAAGGGTTGATCCTCCTCAGGGATCGAACCCAGGTCTAGGCAGTGAAAGGCGCATGAGAGAGTAAGTTGATTACCACTGAGGTGGCTATACATCTGTTGATATAGCCACCCCCATAAATATATAAGGCGTGTTTTCAAGGATTTTTTGGGCAAACACAAAGAAACAAGAACAAGTAAAATTTACCAAAGGCGTTTTGATGATCAACTATATCAAATCTTAATGGATTCAGGTGAAATTTTAGTCAATCTTGAGTGTTTTTAAACAAGGAACAAGATGGTACAGTTGGAATTTTGAAACAAGGCCTTGAAAAAGAAACACGATAGAACTTGCAACTTTGGGATGAAAATGCATTTTCAAGATCAATGATCAAACCAGACATGCTATAATCAGGAAGAGGGTTCCAACACATCTCAAATATCATGTACATCAAGTTCACACATTCAAACAGCTCATACATAGGTCAAAACTTCAACTGGCATATGGAAATGAAAGGAAACTCAAGACATTTTGCAAGTATGATAGGTAAATCAAGAAACAGGCCCAATTGAAATGAATGGACCATACATACATCCTCAAAACATCACATAAGGTGTGTCTATACCTTAAAATTGTTCACAAGCAACATGGAAATGAAAATCTTATGTCAACTGCTCAAACATTCATATATTGGCAACATTGGAATCAAAAATGAATTGGGACAGCTTGAGGTAAAAAAAAAGTATACAAAAGCTTTCAAACATGGTTGTGAATGAGTCTATCATTTAAAATTGTCATGAGATGCACAGAACAAGGAGATGATCACCAAAATGCAGTTGTGGCAAACATGTGGAATGAGACTGTCATGACAGCAAAAATAGGACATGCAGAAATGCTTGATTTATGAACACACGAGTCCTATATGCTATTAGAGGTCCAACTATGAATGAATTACCCTAAAACTAATCGAGCCACAAAAAGTGAAGTGTGTGCCTTAGTGGTTTTTCAAAACTGTTAGCAGCAGATGGTACAAACATGGTTCAATCACAAACAAATGGTCTCATATTGATAAACATCACACACACACCTCATAAATGTAGGGAGGAATGAGTTACAACTCAAAATTTGAACAAATTGCAAGTAATCAAGGTTTTGGCATGTTCGTGGTGGTTTTGGCTTGAAAAAGAGCAGTTTGAGGTGAAATAAGAAAATAGGTACACGCAGATCAATTTAATCATCCACACATCCTAGAATCATGAATCTAAGTGAGTTACAAGTCAAAACAATAGGCAATACAAACAGAACAACAAATTGGTATGTTGTGGCAGATTTGGTGTAAAATGCAATTGTGAGTGAAGTTTGAGGATTTGTGAAAACAAGCAAGAATAGATCAAGTGACCAATGTACAAACATCATTATTAAGGTAAGGAAATAGTCTCAACTCACAAAACAATCATAGGACTGTTGAAATGAAAAATGGTATGCTGTTGTGAAAAGTGAAGAAAACTGTCTTGGCAAGACTTGTGGCAATAGGTGATTTTTAAAGCAGTGAGTTTTTTTGAAGGAATCAATGTTATGCACATGTCAAATATGTGCTAAAAGATGAGACCAAGCTCAGAAAATGGTTGAAAACCATATCAAACAGAAAATAGCACTTTTGGAGCTCATGTCATACCAAACAACATCTTAGAGATGCAACCATCAAGTTCATGACAGATGGGGTGTTTTGGTATCATACACAAGTTTCAAATAGATAGGACAATTATATTATGCACATGGATCATGTAGACATGGGTTGAAACAGAATGTGATGCATTGGTGGTATCAATGATGTTTGAAATGTATGTGAAGCAATGACAAGTCAGTTTGAACATTTAAGAAGTTTTTGAGCACCTAGGCACCACACACACCCTCAAAATAGGTAAACAAATGAATCCACAATTTTAAAATCAAGCAACAAACTGATCCAACCAGAAGTGGTATGTAAAATCACATTTGACAGCAAAATCAACCAAATCTCACAACATCCCTAATAGCAAAACTCATATTTCTCACATCTCTACCAAAACAAACATCATGAGCAAGATCAAATGAGCATAAAACAATGATTTAGAACCAAGAGATACCATTATGGCAAGCCAACAGTCTAGCACACAACTCATGGTAGTGAAAAAGCTAGAATGACAAAGAAATAACATAATGTGAAAACAAGGGCCACATTGATTTAAACATGATCAAGGGAAGGGGGAATCTATGAGTAACTTACAAGTTAGATCCAAACATCACTAAGGAACTAAGACTAACAAGCCTAGGGCAATCATATCAATATTTCACTATTGGCTCCTAAAAGCTACCACATGACCAAAATCTCACAAACAAGTTAAGCATGACATCAAAGTAAAAACTTGGTGACATATCATCCACATATCATTTACAAATGACAAAATATTAACAAAACAAGTATCATGACAATGAAACAAGTGTTCTTGACAAAGAACCACAATGGGGCAGCAATGGTTACATTTTCACAAAATCATCTCAAAATGAAAAAACATGATAATGTATGATTAGTAGAGAGTTGGAATGTCACATACCTCATGTAGACAAGCCTTGAGCAAGCTAAGAAGCTTAGAAACCCAGAGATCCTCCTTTCTTTGCAAAGAGATGAAGCTTGCTTCCTCTTGAAGCAACAATCCACTTTTCAAGACAGTTGGAGTTGTGTGATTTCCAGCTGGTTTTTTATGGCTTAAACACTTAAGATATGATGTATATGAGGTGTTAGGAGTGTTAGAATGGTAGGGAATGCTTTGAGTGAGGATTTTGCTTTCAAAGTGGAAGAAAGTCAAACTATTATGGTGTGGAGGTTGACTTTTTGGAAAATGGTGTTTTTGAGTAGTTTAAAAGTATGGACACCTTCTACACAATGTTTAGAGATTGTGTGGTTGGTTTTGAGGGACTTAGAGATGGTAGAACTGGTCTTGAGCAGAGTTTTGCTCAAGACAGCTTTTTGGTGAAAAATGAAAGTTTTGTAATTTTGAGATTCTTAAGGAATGAGAAGGAATTGAGAGTTATTGTTTCTCTGAGTTTTGTATATTGCTCTGGTGTCAAAATGCGATAGAGGGAGCCTCTATTTATAGGAGAATGCAAGGTGAGGGCAGATTTGCAAACTTGGCATTTTGGAGGGATTTTCAAAAGGAAACCCTTGGCTTGGGGTTTGGTACAGCTGCAAGCTTCAAAGCCTTGCCTCAACTGATGAATTAGTCAAGTGAAAATTAATGACATGAGATGATTAGAGTGTCTAGGCAAATAGGGAACTGCAGCTGCAAGTGCAAGTGGCAAAAGTTTCTCTTTCCTGTTTTATGAATATTATATTGTCAACTTGCCTCCAAGTTGCCAAGTCCATCAATTCCTCCTTTCTTCTGGTTTTCTCTTCATCTAGGCCTCAAGTTATCAGAATAAAACATGATCCAATGGTTGGGGATGGCCCAAGTTGTTGAAATTTGAATTTGTGAAGAATAGCCAATGTGGGACTCAAGTGTTAAAAGCTCATTTTGCCAAATTCATAACTCTCAGCTCATAAGGGCTATGGAGGACTTCTACCACAATTTGGAAAGCCCTCATGTAGCTCTACAACTTTCATGTTTTCATGAGTTTCAGATTCTCAAATGAGTTTGGCCAAAAAGCCTCTCAAAGTTGCTGAAAAGTAAGCTTAAAAGTGAAATTTCTCTAAGTTATTTTGCATTCTTGAAATGAATTTGATCATAACTCCAAACTATGCATTTTCTGATCATGGACCACTTTGGTACTTTCATAGGACTTGTCAAGAGCTTTCCAATAAGCTTTGAACCAACTCAATTGGATGTGTGGTTAAGGAGTTATGGTCTTGCCCCTTTCAAAACCCTAATTCCCGACTTTTACGATTACTCCTTAACCCTTGATCCAATTGTCATGAAATTTTATGGGTAGATGCAATATGTCATTAGGAACATTTTTGAATCACATCTTGAGGTCAGATTCCTTATGGTTGGAGAGTTGACTTTTCGGTCAACCGTTAGATCAATCGGTGGCTACCGAGCCGACTGTTAACGATCCGGGTATCTTGAGGCCTTGAACCATCTTGAATGAACTTCACTAAGCCATATAAACCTCATGAATCAAGATTTAATCATTAGAACACCTTTCATATCAAAAGTCAAACTATAGTTGAGTTTTCCTGATCGAAAACCCTAATCGGGCCTAAGCTGCATTGTCTTCAATATTTGGGTGCCAACCTCAAATTGAATTCATATTTGAAGCAATGTAGCATCCTTGAACCTATTTCATTGGAAATCAATTCAAGACGTCGACTGATCAAACCATTGAAACCTCGACTTTTAACTGTGCGAAAACCCTAATTTCCCCTTTTTGCTTGGATACTGTGCAGATGAGCTGGATGATCATTCCAATCCCACTATGACTTTTGAGATACTCAATAGGCTTTTCCTTTCTTTTTCTCATGCTCCTGATGACTTGTACCAATGCTTTTGATAAAAAAAAGGGCGGGCAAATTTAGGGTATGACAACGGCTGCTCTGATTCTTCATTCTCTTCTGAATGTAAGATACGTAGGCACAAGATTGCGATGATCTTGGTGAGCACATTTCCCTCTTTTTCCCGTAGTCCCATGAACTACGATGCTCTGACTTTCCCATTGCACGATGGAGTACGTAGGCACAAGGGCCCCAATCCTTGGCGAGCACCCTAGTATAAACCACTCATTTTCCCCTTAGCAAACAAACCCTTTAGAAGATAAACAAACATAGCTAATTTTCTCTCACGAATCGAATCAAGAGGTTCTCGTTGAGTACAATGGACATAGAGGGTGCTAATACCTTCCCTTTACGTAATTGACTCCCGAACTTAGAATTTGGTTGCGATGACCAAGTTCTTATCTCTTTAAAAGTTTTATCGATATTTTCCTATTCCTCTCTTGGAATAAATAAAGTTTGCTGACGACTCTGTTCGAACGTTTTTTCCGCGTCCATCGCGAGGATCGTATTTTTCGAGGTACGACAGATGGCAGCTATGATGGGGATCTCCATAGCCCTATGCTAGAGAGCGTCAAGCCTAACTTGACTTGATTCGTGAGAGTTAGATCCGTTTGTGTATTTATCTTCTCTTATTATTTAAATGCTTACTTACTATTATATCTTATTATTGCTTCTTGTGACACTGTTGGGGTTCTCTAGTTGTTAGAAATTTGTGAGATGGCTCTACACTCGAGTCTGAGAAAAACCTAGGATTAGAATGGTGGTTGTGTAGTGGAATCCCTCGAGGAGTCTTTCCCGTTAGGAGGATAGAAAGCCCCGCTTAGAGTTGATTCCCTTAAGCATGTTATTATTGTGGTGAGTCTTTGCCATGGCAATAATGTTTTTGAGCTTGAATCTATAACTCTAAGGACCTTTTACCCATTTCTCATGGTGGTTGGTAGTGTTAATTCATGAGGGTCACTCCTTTTTGGGTTGATGTGAACGCCCCAATCAGATGAGATCCCTTGAACGTATCGTTATTCTAACAATGATATTTTCAACCTCGGTCTATGACTCTGAGGTCCCTTTAAGAAAACATGGACTTGATGGTTGTGTAGTAGAGACTCGCGAGAAGTCTTTCTCGTGGGACGACACAAAAACCTCACCTAGAGGAGATCCTTCGAGGGTATTATTATTGGATGAATCTTTGTCATGGCAGTAATATCTTTGAAAAGATCCATGACTCTAGGCACCTGCCCGTTTAAAGCCTACCAATGGGGTTCTTTTAATTAGAGATATCTGTTATTTACCCGTTGTTCTATCTGACCTCAGAACGTGATGGAACCTGTGATCCTGTTTGTGCCTATATTGCATTTGCATGTCATTTCATTAGCATTTCATTTGCATTGCATAATCATTCTCTCATCCAGGAATCTTATCCATCCTTTGTCCATAATCCACAGTTGATTTCTCGACACCCGTATCGGACTTGAAGTAGCTTTAAAACTCGCGGAACCCTTGAAGCATAATTGAATTGAGCAGGGAAAAGACACGAACGACGTGAAAGGCAAGATGAAGCAGCTTCCAGAAGTTATAACAACTGTGGTGAGAAGAAAGGAAAAGCTTTAAGGAGGAGCCACAACTAGGAGTTTTACTCCCACAGTTCATTCCGCTCCGCAGCCTGCAGTGAATAGCCTATTGTGTGTTGCTCCTCTTGGGTTTTATCCTCAACCAATTCTTCCAAAACCTCAAAATCAACGATCATCACCTATTATGGATCAAAAAGGCAGTAAGAAGTCTCATTCGCGCCCTATTCTTGACCCTATTCCTATACCGTGTGGACAACTGCTATCATACTTGATTCAGAGTTCATTGGTCGTACCCGTATCCCTCGGGCCAGCTCGAACTCCTTTTCCACCTGGATATGATCCTAATGCGCAGTATGAATACCATAAAGGGGATAGAGGACACTTTATTGAAGGATGTTGGTCATTCAAGAATAAAGTTCAAGAGCTGATTAACAACAAACACCTAGTCTTCGAGGAAGACAACCCGAGTGCAGAATCTGGGTATCACACGAGAACCATAGGGCATACTGTTGAAGAGTGTGAAAGATTTCGAAACAAGTTGCAAAGATTGACCAGAAAGGAAGACCCTAGCTTAAAGGGTTCAACTCAGAGATCGGGAAAAGAGAAAATACAAGAGTTTTGTGGACCAATCAGATTCCTATACCAAGGAAAAGATTGAGTTTTTGGCAGATGAGGTGTCTTTATCCTATGATAATCTTGTTGAGGCCATGATCTTAAGAAAAGAGCTGTAAGAAAAGTCCAAAAGGGTTGTATCTGCTGAAGAGGCCTTGAAGAAACACTTTGTAGAGCTTCCCACTGACGCTGAGGAGGATGATGACAGCAACATTTGGGTCCCAAAAGGACAACCAACAATACCTAAGGAAACATGTCAGAAACTTTGGGCTGCTCCTTATGCAAATCAACGAGCTTATGGCATAGGAGATCAGAATCCATGCCAGAATCAGCATAGGCCTTACTACAATTTGGGAAGAGGGAACGCTCATCTTCACCCAGTTCCTGTGTCTTACACTCAGCTTCTGCCACATTTGATTCGAAATTCACTAGTGGAGCCTAAGTCTCTCAAGCCAGTGCCAGAGCCATACCCTCCTGGGTATGATCCCAAGGCGCATTGTGGATACCACGCTGGATGAATGGGGCATTCAACATAAGATTGCAAAGCTTTCCAGGCCAAGGAGCATAAATTAATTGACGAGGGATGCATATCCTTTCAAGAAGGGAGTTTGGTTGTGCGTATTCGCCTCGCACCTGAATGAATTCGAAGACTTCAAGATGCATCTGATCAAGACAGTGAATCAAGAAAGAAAAGTCCAGCTCCTCAATGTTGGAAATTTTTAGATCATGTTATTTCTGCACATTTGTAGTTTCTTTTCTGTTAAGTACTATTTGCTTTTAGACATTGTCGTTTATTAATGGTATTGTTAATGTAATGGTTATGCATGTTTTGAACAAATCCATTCGTATTCACTCACCATTTTATCATTTATTGCAACAACAAAAAAATCACAAAAATTTCACTCCACTTCCTTTATCGCACTGTTGTTTAGTAAAGATTTAAGGGAGGATGACGAAAACTAAATACCCATAATTGTTGATAGTATGCTTTTGGATAAAGTTCTGCTGATGATGTACAGGCATTGTTTCAAATCCCCAAAGACTGGAGAAATAAAGAGTTAATCCCTAGTCAACCACTTCGAGCCTAGAAGTAGGAGTTTCCTTCGGACTTCTAAACCCTTACGCTTAACCTGGGGCATGGGTAGTGCTCAGTTAACCTGACTACGCACTCGAATCACGAGACAAAAATCCAAGAGTTGACGGTTGTTCATCAAAGACCAATGACTTGGCAGTCACAATCCTCCAACAAAATTCCAAAAAATAAAAATAAAAAGCCTGCTAAGTCAAACACCTTAAAAGGAGACTTAGGCAAAAATCAAGGCAATCCCGATGGACTCGAAAAACAGAATCAGTCCATGCAAAAGTTAGGGATCAAAAATAAAAATCAAAAGAGGTCTTCAAGTCCTCAACAAAAAAACAAAATAAGATTCAGTGGCCACCATATCAAGAATCAAAAGGGTCACTGACATCCATCAAAAAAACAAGATAAGGGTGACTGCTATTTCAAGCATACCTAAATCATCAAGCTTACACCATCAAGCTCTAAGTGCGTGTATGGAATTAACTGAATGTAGGACTGGAGTTCATCATCAAGAAGGGGTGGGTTAAAATTAAATTTTGTGCCTTATATCCTTTATTTCTATAATCGTGAACCAAACCACGTTACAACCCTCAAAAGACCTAATTGAGGCGGGGTTTATTCTGAAAGCATACTATAGTAAGGTTTTGTAAACTGACTCCTACATATTTGCTAATCATATGTATTGGTGTCATATTCTTGCTATGTCTTTCACACCAGCTAAATTAGCATTGCGTTGGACTAATGGTCCAATTCGTCACACACTTTCACATCATTCCCAATAAATGATATTTTCAAAACTTACATGAATGTCGCATTTAAAACTACCATTTCTAAATGATCAATTCTAGATGCAAATCAGTACTTGACATAATGGAAATCCCAACAAAGAGAAATCAAAGGAGAACTTGATCATCCACTGATACTGGCTTGAATAAAGAAATTCCCATAACCTTGTGAACCTGGAGCAAGTCCTTCTGAGGTTCAAACAGGGACAGACCGCTACAAGGTTCATACACTGGGGCAAATGGGTTCAAGCCCTATCTTGATAATCACTGCCAAAGTTCTCATCCTAGAAGAAATCCTTCAAATACCTGGCAGACTGGGGCAGACCATTTGAATTGGGGCAGACTAGTTGAACAGGGGCAGTTTCCCTTCATGCTTTCAAGTCAGTTAAGTAGACCATGCCAGACGCTAACAATTGTTAAGGATAAGAGGTGTCAAAAGCCTTGGGGCAGAGCAAAAGCACGACTAACATGCCTTGGTTAACTCGCTACGCTCACACGGTTAACATGCCTCGGTTAAGTCGCTATGCTCGCACGGTTAATATACCCTGGTTACGTCGCTACGCTCAACATTTATAAGTTGTGATAGCACATCAGCTAGAAGTGAGGTTCTTCCAGGAACAAATACACAACTTCTGCAAAGGATTTAACTTGGGGCATCAAGAACATCCACATCTGTCTTTTGAGCATATCATTATCAGATACAGTATGTCGGGAAGTCAAATCCTTCACCAAATAAAGTCCACTTATGTTGGCATCCCACAAAACCCAAAAGTCCAATTTTGTTGGCAACTACATAAGAGTCCACCTGGCTGGCATCATCATAACCAAAAGTCCAACCCCGCTTGGCATCTTCTAAAAGTCCAACCCTGCTTGGCACCTCTCCTAAAAGTCCAATTCATATTGGCAACCACCGAAAGTCCACCTCGTTGGCAACGTCATCAAACCAATCCCCTCCTTGCATTTCGCATATGCATCATATAATTAGCATGTATCATATGTATACATAGCATAATCATCTTCCTTCCTCAACCCCTGAGTTGATACCTTGCAATAACTTTTGACCCCGGAGTCAACCTTGCCTTTATTTTCTCAACCCCCAAGTCGATATTTACCTTTCTTCAACCCCCGAGTTGATATGTCTTTATTTTCTCGACCCCCGAGTCAATATTTACTTTACATCTGTGTCAACCCCCGCGTTGATGTGTTGGTTTTTTCCTCGACCCCTGAGTTGATATTATTTTCATTTCCTTCAACCCCTGCGTTGATATTTTGATTGTTTCTCGACCCCCGAGTCGATATTTACCTTTCTTCAACCCCCGAGGTGATATGTCTTTATTTTCTTGACCCCCGGGTCGATATTTACCTTTCTTCAACCCCCGAGTTGACTTGTTGTATTGATTTATCCTCGACCCCCGAGTCGATAGTATACTTGTTTTTCTCAACCCCCAAGTTTATAAGCCAGTATACCCCATAAATCCTTTCATCTTGTTGAATCAAATCCTCAACCAGAAATAAATCCTTACCAAATCCATTTACCCGGTTGCATCCTCATGAGTATTGCATATCAAGCATTTGCATATCATTTGCATATGCATTTTGCATCTCTTAACAGTTGCATCTTAGTTGCATATTTTTGTATCATAGTGCATAGCATCGCTGTCCTTATAGCATAGCATAACAACATAGCAGGATCAAGGATCAGTTCCCAAGAATCTTGGCCAGTCCTCCATCAAAGTCGGCAGTATTTCTCTGAAAAGAGTTGACGCTGCACATGTTCATGGAATTCTATTCCTCAGCAAGTCATTCTTCAACCATGCAGTTAATAATGATAGTCCCCAGCAGCTGTTACTCTTATGGTACCCCAAGCGGAGGTTATCTTAAAAGGTTTCTTAAAGGATTTTCCCCTGCAGAGTTTGGACAACACATTTCCTCTGATAGGAATTTGGGTCAACTATTCCCAAGCAAATTTTTCATCCGAGATACTACTTTAGTATCGCGAAGAACCTTAACAGATAAAGGATTGCTTTGACCACCCGAAGAAATCTTGTTTGTGTTCCGAGATACTGCTTTGGTATCGTGAAGAACCTTATTAGATAAGGGACTGCTTCGACCACCCAGAGAATATTAGGTTATCTCGTTCATCTTTTGCATCCAGCCATCCCGTGCTGGTATATCTTATCTCTTTGCGTTTTACTTGCTTGTCGGACAAATTTTGGGGTCTTCTTGTATCTAATTGACTTCCACCCTAAAATGAACGCCATGCAGCACTTCATTCTCTCATGTTCAAGGCAATTAGATAGGGGCATTTGTCATATCCCAAATTTGTCCTACCTTTTTCAAAAAAATTCATTCGCCCGACTTAATTTGTGATTTACCTCGCTTATACAGCGTAGCGTATTTTTCAACAAAAATAAACATTTTCACCTTTTTGCCCAATGAATTCGCGACACGTGGCTTTCTTTTTTAGTTATTTATCATTATTTTGTTTTATAATTTTATTTTTAGATAATGTTAATGTAATATATTTTTAATATTGATTAATTAGGTTAGAATTTTAATTTAGAATTTAGAATTTAAATTAGATATAGATTTAGGACTTATTAATTAGAATTAGAACTAATTAGAATAGAATTTAATTTAGAATTTAGAATTTAAATTAGAATTAGCTTAGAATTTTAATTTTAGATTAGATTAGATTTTTTTAGAATAGAAATAGAAAATTAAATTAGAACTTAATTAGAATTTTAATTAGACTTTTTTTTTATTATAAATAGAATTAGATTTTTTTTAAGATTAATTAATTATATTAGAATTAGAATTTTAGATTTTAATTAGAATTTAAAAATTAATTAGTTAGAATTAGGATTAGTAAACTAATTTAGAATTTAAGTTAGAATTGTAATTAGGATTTAGATTTAGAATTAAAATTAGAATTGAGGTTAGAATTAGAATTATAGTTAATTAAAATAGATTTATTAATTATTAGTTATTAGAATCAGAGAATTAAGAAAGAAAAAAAAAAAAAGAAAAAACAATTGAATGGAACACGGTTGGAGGAGAGGGTAATTAGGTTTGGAATTAGTATATAAATGGGAATGAACATTGTTCATCTCCCCCAATTTTGAAAACCCTAAACCGCCAACCTCAAATCTGAAGCCCTAGCTGCCCTTACACCACAGCCACCGCAACTCTCCTTCTTCCCTTTCGCGACCTTTCCATTCTTCTTCTTCTTTCCACTTTTCTTCCTCACAAAAAACCTAACCCTCACTCCGCCATTAACCCATTCCTCTTCTTCTTCCGTCACCATTATCAAACCTCCTCTTCCTTCCCTTCACCATTCATCTCCTTCTTGAGTAATAAACAAAAACACTACTCTCTCCATTTTCCTCCTTCTTCAGCTGTCGCCGCCCTCAAACCCTCTTCTTCTCTCCCAAAAAAAAACCGAACACCTTCATCCTCACAGCCAGCCGCAAATTCCTTTCGGCCCACCTTTAACCACCAGACTCCAAATCCAAATCCCTCCAACCACCATAAAACAACCATCATTGAATATCTATCCATAGTTGAAATTTCGGATTCCGTCGACTCTCATCGTTCAAGGGGTAACATTGATCTATTATGATCGAAGAATAAAAATGCGCATGATTTCCGTATTGACGATGAGAAAGTAGAGACAATGGAGTGGTATCGACTGATAACTTCCAACTGAGATGAGCGTATGTCCTGCCAAATAAGCTAGTGTCGGCAGAGTGCATTGCTATGGCTTGAGCCGCCAACAACATTGCCACAACAATCGTGACAGAAGGTTTACTTCACAACAACACTCAACAACAACACCATTGTCTCACCCAACGTCCGTTGCGGTATTCGTTTATGTGCGACAAGGTCACAGACAGAAAAAAGTGCGAGGAGTGTGTAGGTTACAAACACGGTAACTGTTGCATCTCTAGCTTAGTTGTCTTCTTCCCTTTTCAATGTTGTGTTTGTTTCCTGCCCTGTTTTGTGGTGTCCATTTCTGTGGAGCTTAAGGGCTGGTTAACGACTCGATGTGGATTCGGTTTCGACACAATATTCTCGGATTCCATGTTCTGCAACATATTATCATCAACAAGTGACAACATTAAGTTGGTCAGCCGCATAACAATAATGGCAGGAAGCGGGAGTCAATACTGTTGCCACAAGCAGACCAACTTTTCCGCCAGGAGCTTCATCGATATTAATTCTGTTTGGTGAAACAAGTTCTGCAATAACGGTGCCATTTGGAAGATCATCCCAGCTGCAAAACCAGTGACTCAGTCCTGGCTCTATTTCGGTCGTGTTGATTTCGATTTTGTAAAAGTTGTTCTATTCGGTTTTGATTGTTTTGTTGATTTCTAGTGAGACTTATTACCAAGCGCAAGTTGTATTCACGGATAGACTGAAACCAAGTTTCTATATAATTAATATTATGGTTTATGTTGTTCAGGTCAATTTTTAATATCCTGGTGGAAACCATGGAAGGTTATTCTTGATGATGCAACATTTCGACAATTTCGGCGACAGCTTCATCAAAAATGACTTGACGCAGGAATCGAAGCTACCGACTCAATTCTAACGCAATTAGTGGCAATAAGAAGTCAGCAACTTCGATATCTGTTTGGTTTGAAATCTCTTGATGTCGCTACTAACGCGCCAAGACGCCGTTCTCTACCTGCTACAACAACAACTCCGCGTCTCCACGAAGGCAACGAAGCTCACATATTTCATTTTTGTCATTTTCAATTATGTTGTCGTCATCTTCATGTGCAGGTTTCGAATCGAATGCGATATTGGAATCGATTACGTTAAGCATTGACAATAGCAGCTTCAATGACAACACCACAGTTGCTATGATTCAACACAGACAAACTCAAGCTACAGCAAATTGCTTCCTTCAACTATAGCGACTTATGTTGCGTTGCTACTACTATTGTATTGAATCCGGTTTCTTTCATTGTCGTTGCTACCACTGTCTGGCCTTCAACAATCACGGTTTGGGTTAAGAAAAGCTGACAACAACATCGATCAGTTTGAAGCTGACTCAGTGTCGTGGCTTGATGTCAAAACTTGCGGCGACGGGACAAAGCAGCAGTATAGCAACACGATGTTGCACAAAATAGCTCAGCAAGCTTTTCCAATAACAATAACAATTTCGCACGTGGTAACGCTTCGAACCGAGAATTTCATTGCAAGTTTGAATTTAACACTGTTATATGGTGCTCTGTTGTTTTTCTCTTTCGTCTCGATTCTGTTTTATTGTATATTCAAGGAATTATGAGTTTCAATTTGGTATGTTCCGCATTTTGGTCTGGAAATATTATGATAATTTTGAATTGGAGACATTTTTTTTTTACTGTTGTTGTTGTATGTGTGTCTGAAGTTGGTGCATAAGTTTACAAATGAAGATAATTTTGAAGATTGAATGTTCATGTCAGGTAGATAAATTGTGAATGGAGTATGTGTGTTTGTCCGACTGGCCATGTTCTAAAATTAAAACTACAGTCAATTATGCATTTATATATGTGTAATATTTCGGGAATGTTTCAATTTTGGATTACCAAGTTTTATTTTGAATGTTGTCGCTCCTAATATGTTCTGTATGGATGATTGGTTTTTAAATTACCATCGTCGTTTCTTACAAAGGTGTCGCGGTTTTGAGCATTAATAATCAGAAATCATTCTCCATATTTAACATGTTTACGTCTTGCTAGTACACTATATTTTCAACTCACTTTAGCAGCAGATTTGGGGAAGGACTCAATGTGGTTCGCATTTAATCGCGCCGCAAGAAAGAATTACGTAACAACCCCATTGTCGTAACAGCCCCAACAACATCAACTCGGCATTTCAAGTGATACACGAAGAAACCGACCTTGCTACAAAATCAGCGTCAACCATCGAGGTTAAGTTTTTAATTATGAGGATTGACAGACTAACATGGATTCTTATTAATTAATTTTGCTAATTATTTTTAATTAACTTGATTATTCGGTTTAGTTGGATAATTTCGATAATTAATTTTAACTTACCTAATTAATCAATCAATCGAATTCTAATTATTTAATTTTATTAATCAATTTTAATTAACTTAATTATTTGATTTAATCGAATAATTTTGATAATTAATTCAGATTAATCTAATGAAATGATTTAATATTTTTCCATTTTTGCTTTGATAAATGAAGTAGGCCAAAACCGAAAGATTCCTGAACTCAAATCATCTTGTTTAACTTTTAACTATTTCAATGTCATCCCTATCCAACAAATGTATCCCCACTCCCACAAAATGTAATAATTTTTATCTCCTTTGTTTTATTTATGCTTTAATGCTTCAAAACCCTTTTTAAAAATAAAATCTCGATTCGTCGAGCCATTTTCTACCCTTGTAAGTCGAGTGCTTTCAAAGCCTCGCCATCAACCTTAGATCACAATACACAACATTTAGAGCTTACTCCTGGGCTTTCTTATAGTGAGACCTATTTGATCAATTATTTCTAGTTGGTCACTTAGAAAGCTAGCCCACTTTGCTAGTATACACGTTAAAAACTCTAATTTCAAACCTTGATTCACATCAAGCATTTTCTTCTAATCAAATTAAAACACTTAATAACTATTCAAATACAATTTCAATAAAAGATGAAAAAGAGAGAGCTCCAAGTCTTTGGTTCACTCTCCCAATTGTTTGGGTCCGAGAAGTCTTTATTAAGCTCGAACAATTGTCTTCTAAATTTGATAAACAAATTCAAATCTACTTTACTAAACACTCGGATGAAAAAAAGAGAGTTCCAGGTCTTTGGTTTACTCTCCCGATTAATTGGGTCAGAGAAGTCTTTCTTAAGCTTCGAGTAATCGTCATCCGATTAATTCACTCTAATTATATCAAACATCTTTCATAATATTAGATGAGAAAAGGAGAGAGCTCCAAGTCTTTGGTTCACTCTTCCGATTACTTAAGGTCCAAGAAGTCTTTCTTAAGCTTCGAGTAATCCTCATCCGCTAAAACACTTTAACCATATTCAATCGTTCAAAGCCTTCCAAACACAACCCCTCTTTGGGATGAAAAAGAAAGAGCTCCAAGTCTTTTGTTCACTCTCTCAATTACTTGGTTCTGAGAAGTCTTTCTTAAGCTTCGAGTAATCGTCATCTGATCCACTTACTCGAACCATATCCACTTCCTTTCTAGATGAAAAAGAGAGAGCTCCAAGTCTTTGGTTCACTCTCCCGATTACTTGGGTACGAGAAGTCTTTCTTAAGCTTCGAGTAATCGTCATCTGATTAACCTACTTGAACCACATCCTATCCTTTTGTAATCGAGGTTGAAAAAGAGAGAGAGTCAAGTCTTTAACTCGTTTTCTCGATTACTTGGGTTCGAGAAGTCTTTCTTAAGCTTCTAGTAATCGTTATCCGTACCATCTTCAAACCAATCCAATTGTAGTAAGCCGAACTACGGTTGCTCTGATTCTTCATTCTCTTCTGAATGTAAGATACGTAGGCACAAGATTGCGATGATCTTGGTGAGCATATTTCCCTCTTTTTCCCGTAGTCCCACGAACTACGATGCTCTCACTTTCCCATTGCACGAGGGAGTACGTAGGCACAAGGGACCCAATCCTTTGCGAGCACCCTAGTATAAACCACCCATTTTCCCCTTAGCTAGAAAACCATTTAGAAGATAAACAAACGTAGCTAATTTTCTCTCACGAATCGAATCAAGAGGTTCCCGTTGAGTACAACGGACATAGAGGGTGATAATACCATCCCTTTACGTAATCGACTCCCGAACCTAGAATTTGGTTGCAATGACCAAGTTCTTATCTCTTTAAAGGTTTTATCAATATTTTCCGATTCCTCTCTTGGAATGAATAAAGTTCGGTGGCGACTCTATTCAAATATTTTTTCCGCGTCCATCGCGAGGATCGTATTTTTCGAGGTACGACACCTTGGCGATGATGAAGTTTCTCGATTTGAGCTTTTTGATGGTGAAGATAGTGGTTTTTGTGTTGCGGTTTTTTTTTTGAGCTTTGATTCGTGATTTTCTTCGGTTAAAGCTTGTTACGATCTATGATTTTTTTTGTCTTAAACTTTTCTACGATGTTGGTTTTTTCATCCCTGAAACTTGTCGTCCCTCTCTCTTTTATACTTTATTTGGGGACTGCATTAAGTTTTATTTTTAAAACTTTCCCCTTTCGAAACGATGTTGTCTGACGGATATTTGGGAAGAGCTTTATGGATTTTTCAATTCTTTCTGTTTTCGTTTGGCATTGTCCGATTTACTTTTTTTTGGGAAAATATCGATTTGATTTGTACTGAGCTGCTGATCTTGGTAAAACGAAATTGGAATGTTCTTAAAGATTTGGAAATTTTTTCCTTTCTTCTTTCATACCACATTGTTGTTGGATTTGGACCGCCGTTAAAAATGAAGTTAGTGTTGTTGTTGGCTGGACGCTTGAATTCACTGTTGGATTAATTCTAATTACAATTATTTTTTATTAGTTGTTGCTGTTGACACCTCCTTCTCTTGAAGGAACTATGATGGGCCTGTTGTTGGGCTTCGCTTGTTTTGGTCAATATTTTCCTCTTGGATTCCCGTTGACTTTTGGCAATACTGAATATTTGGAAGTTGGACCCGCGAGATTGATTTTAAAATGATAAGAACAGAAGTTGCCTTGATACTGCCGAAAATAAACTGTCCCTGATTTTGGAAGCTGGTGCCGACTCTAGTTGTTACCCTTCCGTCTTGGACCGGTGATGACAATTTTCTGAGGGCTGAGGCAAAAATAAATAAAAATCTTTTATTCTAAAAGTAACGGTTGTTCACTATGCAGGTTCAGTGTCTGATGAAGGTGAAGGTCCGGAGCTAGAAGACCCAAGAAGTTAGAAGCCTTGGGACTATGATTTTAGAAATTATGTAATGTGATAATTTGTACGAAAATCTGTAGTTTAATCTATGTATCAAAATGCGAACTATTCCTGATTAATGAATAAAAGGTTCTGCTCCAAAAAGTCTTGATTATGAATTTCCAATTTTGATGTGCATGCTGATTTAAAAGCAATCAAATATCCATAATCGAACTCTCACTTTCCATTTTAAGAGACCTTCCATAAATCCACATGGTCGGCATTTGAATATCTAAAATACGTCCAAAATACTGCCAATTCAACTGTAGTCTTGATTTGCGAAACATAGCGGCTTATAAATGATACTCAGGATACCTAGAACAGAGAGAACTTGATTACTTGTCGCACGGACCAAAACAAAACCGTAATGTCTCAGGAGATCATGAAATCCAAAGCAATTCATCTCAGCTCTCCTTTAAAACAACATTCTAAGACTAGGGGCCCTCTTGATAAAGACTTTGTGTCCTGCTTAGAAACAACCCAGAGACGGCTTGAAGTGCTTAAGTTAGGAGAAACAAAAATTACCTGCTTGTCATTCCTGCACAAGCTCGTTAGTCGCAAAAAACATAAATATTAAGTTAAAGTCAAATAAAAACAGAAAATGCGCAAAAAAAGGGGAGATCTTACAGTAAAAAATTAGCATGTGAAAATCATCACATCAAGAATGCAAAACAAACAATTCATGAGCATGCGTTGCAGAAACCAAAAGTCGCGCGTCGAAGAAACTTAAAAATACTGTCATGTAAGGTGAAACAGCTTCAAAACAATCCACAAATATGCATAGTATAAATCCATGAAGATTAAGAGCGAAAAGGAACCCAAACAAGTAAGAAAATACAAGAAAATCACATTTTGTCCCAGTGGTAATCGATTACCAGTATATGGGTAACTGATTACCCCCTCTGAAAAGTTAAAAAAATATGCAAAACATGACCAGGGTAATTAGTTACCCTGATAGTGATAATCGATTACCACTGAGACAATGGCACAAAATCAACTTCCAAAAAGCACTTTCAGCTGCAAATGACTTATTCAAACATCCAAATGATTAACCAATCAATTATGCACGAAAATTACATCATATTACAGCAAGCAATCACCAATTGCATCAACAAACATGATCATCAACAATTAAATTCAAGAAAATGGATCAAATCACAACAAAAGCCAAGGATCTACATTGCATAAGTTGAAATTAAGCTAGATCAAGTGTTCATATGAAATTCACCAACCTACAAAGCTGAGATTTGCTTTGGTAAGTGTTGCAAACAAAAATGGACATATCTAACACAAGAAATTCAAGATCCTAGCAAGAAACCTCAAGATCCAACAATCTGATGAACTTGCTTTAAAGCTCTTTCAAGAATGGCTTCCAAAATTTAAATATAGATCCAAACAAGCTTCAAATGCAAAACTGAATCAAGAATGGTGATGTAATGGAGGTCTAGCTCAAGAATTCACAAATTGTAATGCATAAGTTGTGAATCTATGAATATGGAGCTTTGGTGAAAGGTTGAAGATGAAGATGGAGAATGAAAAAGTGAGAGAATTGAGAGCAAATTCTGAAAATGAGAGTGAAAAAAATGAGTGTGTGTATATGTGAGGTTTGGAGTAGATTTGTTTAATAATCCTTAGGTTAGGAATTAAGTTTGGTTTGGAGTGTGGGTTAGTGTGAGGAATGGAAATTAGGAGTGGACTTAGAAATGAAATGTTTGAGTTTTAGAAGGGAATTTAGGAAAATGAATCAATTTTAGATCCTTCGAATGATGCACATATGAAATCAAGGGGTGATAATGAATTGGAAATTCTGCAGTGCTTAAATTTGAAGCATTTTTGCAAATTTCTCTTGAGGTAATCGATTACCCTAATTGTGGTAACCGATTACCACATTCAAAATTTCAAATTTTTGGCGCCATGAGGATGGAAACTTGGATAGTCACTCGTTGCCACCTATTTTGAGCCACATTAAGCCTCTGAAACTTGTCTTTTTATATTGCACCTGTAAAATGCCTGAAATAACCTGTGAACTGTTTCATGCCCTCGAAATAACTTGTTGAAAAATAAAATCAGGCATCTGATTGCTGAACAAGATAACTGCTGAAGTCTTTGATGCTTGCTGCTTAAAAGCTTATAATAAAAGAAAACTCTGAGTCATAGAAACACCTTGATCCCATGTCTCAAGAGCAAATTTCGTGATATGAAAAAATGATAAATGCAAAAAAAAAATGAACATAAGCCAGTTACAGTTCAAACGAAACAGAAAATTTTAGGGTGCTACACCCCCACAGCAGGGTACCCCAATCACAACAAAGCACAATAATCACATCTAAACACACAACTTCACGAAATTAAGTTACGAAAAATTATTTAAACTAAAAGGGGCGTTACATTTATCGTGTCATCTCAAAGGATTCATTTGTCTCTACCAAATTGGTCCAACCTGTTAGATTTTAAATGCCACCAAAGAAATCTATTGGAGCAAGAATGCACCTCTCTTTGCAAGAATTAGTAGAGACAAGACAAAAGGGGTTATGTTTCAAGTGTGTGATACCTTTCCATCCTAGACAACTTTGTCCAAATAAATAGTTAAGAGTGATGATTACAGTAGAGGAATGGACTATGGAAGACGAATGACATGGCATAGAGGAAGTAATTGATAGAGATGGGGAAGAAGGAGATTTAAGAATAATGAGCTTTAATGGGATGACTAAAAATAGAAAAACTACTTTCGATTCAATAAAATGTAGAGCATCATTCTAAAGAGTCCCTTTAGTGATGCTAGAGCAACTCACAGCTTCATCACAAGGAGGTTATTGAGAGATTTAGGATTAAAGGTCACAGACACATCGCTGATGACGATTAGGTTGGGAGATGGTTATGCTACAACAATTCAAGGGGAATGTAGAGACTTGATTGTGGTGATAGATGATATGCCTTTTGTGGTAAACTTCATGTTTGTATTACTTAAATAGTGTAGACTTAGAGTTACCAAGGACATGGTTGACAATTATAAGATGTATTTGGTTTAATTGGAACCTCAAGATATGTGGTTCAACTATGGGGGAAAATGAGTTGAGATAAAAGGAATGTGGAGGAATTGCATTCACTCCAAGAATATATTGGTGATAATCAATAGAGTAAGACAAATTTTGGCTTTACCAAAAGATTCCTAAAGCTGAAATGAGAAAAGAGAATAGTATGGTTGAATCACATTTGAAAGGTTCATAATAAAAATACATAGAGATATTAATGGTGGAATTTTCCAAGCTTTTAAGGAATCCTAAGGTTTTAATTCTGTGAGGCAACAAGAACATAGCATTCACTCGTTGAAGGGAGTTAGTCTAATGAATGTTTATCCTTATCGATACCCCCGTCATCACAAATTCGTGATTGAAAAGTAAGTTGGTGAGATGTTTCTGTCTAAAATAAGCTTAAATAGTTTTGTGGTTCTTGTAAAAGGGTGTGTTTTTGGTTTTAATCCCAAATTTTTTTTTGAATGGAGTCCCTAACTTTTGATTTTCTCTTAATGTTAGTCCCTAATGCTAAAATTCCATTAAAAAAATGATGTGGAAAACGTCCAATGACGTGACACCAATGACAAGGCACGGGAGGATGAAATAAATAAAAAAGTAATTTACAAAACATCTTTTTCTTCCTAAATCCATCTCCAACCTCTATTTTTTTTACCTTCAAACTCCATCTCCAACCTCCATTTCTTTTCACCTTCATATTATGTTCTGCAAACTGATGAAGATATGAAAAAAAATTGGTTAGAAAAAGTTTTGGGTTTGTATGAAGGTTGGGGTGGAGATATGAACACAAACCTGGAATTTTGGATAAAATAGTATCTTCGTCCATGTAAGTTTGCGTGTTTTTGGTTTTAATACTTGTAATCTAAATCATTTTTTGGTTTTAGTCATTAATTATGGGTTTATGTTCATATCTTCATCTCCAACCTTCATACAAACCCATAATATTTTCAAATTGATGAGAACATATTTGTTTTTTTTTATGTTTGGATAATTTGTATAATCTCGAAATTAGGGTTTTATGTGATGGTGAAGGTGGTGATGAAAAGTCAATTGAAAGATTTATTGGGAATCACTAAAGAGAAGTTGAAGGTGAATTTTGGTGAGGTGTTCTTGATGTTCTTGGATTTATTAGTTGAAGGTGAAAGGGAAATCGAGATTTTCTTAGTTATGAAGGTTTTATGGGTTGAGCTTAAAAGAAAGTATGAAGATAGATGCACATTTTTTGTTTTTTGTGTTAAAGATTAAAGAAAGTTCACAATTTTTTGGGTTGAAGTTTAAATAAAGGTTGAATATTATTTACCTATTGGGTTGTTGAATGAACATGAATGATGAAGGAATATATAAAATCAAAGTTCTGGATTTAAGATGATGGGTGGTGAAGAGAGAATTGAGAGATTGAGAAAGTTTAAAAGAGAGAATTAATTAACAGAAATGAATACTAACCATGTTCTTTTGATTTATTTGGAGAAAAAATTATCTAATGTGTAATCAAATATTGACCAATGAAAATGCAACATGCTCATATACAAATACATATGTTCTCATCGATTTGAAAAAAATATGGGTTTGTATGAAGTTTGAAGATGAAGATATGAACACAAACCCAAAATTAGGGACTAAACCAAAAAAAAATAGTTTGGAGGGAATAAAAACAAAAATGCGCCAACTTACAGGGACGAAAATATTATTTTATCTAGAATTATGAGTTTCTGTTCATAACTTCATCCCCAACCTTCATACAAATTCATGTTTTTTTCAAACCGAAAATTTTTTCTTTGAAACTTTTCCTTGAAGAGTACATGGTGTTTGAAATGAGTTTGATCATGAATTGACATAGAGTTTCAAAGGGGAAATGGAGGTTAGATATGGAACTTGAAGGGGGAAAATATGGAGGTTTGAGATGGAGTTTAAAGGTGAGAAAAATGGAGGTTTGAGATGGATTATGGAAGAAGGAGATATTTTGTAAATTTACATGGTTTTTGGATTTCGTCCTCCCATGCCCCATCATAGGTACCATGTCACTGGACCTTTTCCACGTCGTCTTTTTTCAACAGAAGTTTAACATCAAGGACCAATCAAAAGAAGTAAGTTATGTACCTAACTAATGATAGATTATTTGAGTTGTGTTATTTGCTTTGAAGGGTTTTTAATGGACCTTTCTAAGGCAGTTTATGTACAATGGTGGCCAATGACCTTTTTTATAGGGCGCCCATGCAAACAAGTCTATGTTCCTTTTCAATATGGCGGCCTGCCCCTTCCCTTCAGACTCAGTTAGGGAGGTTCCTAGCTTGGTTACTTCATGATCCAAATGGCCAATCCATACCTCTTTTAGATCCTTCGTGAGGATTATCCATAATCCTTTGAATTTCTACTCCTAATCTATGATCACAACTTGCAACATCTACCTCGTGTACGCTTGGGTGAAGAATGCATCTATGTAAACATGTTCCTTCCTCATTTCCAAGCTATTTTGGTAACAATCTTTGGAAAACTCATGGTCCCCCTAAACCACTCATATTCACCCTTCGGTAGCATACACTTTAGGCTCAAATGAAGTGTGGATGGAATTTCCCCCAATAAGTTGAAGGTCAACCTCCCCATAATGTTGTTGTACGGGGACAAGGCATCTACAATAATATATTTTACTTTTATTATTCTCGCATTTGCATTAGGGACAAACTTTGTTTCATGCATTATGTGACATGTCACTTGTACTTGTTTTCCTGAAAAACCAATCAGAGAACCTTGGAATGCTCAGATGTCATCTGCGTTAAGATAAAGCCCTTAGAAGGCACTCTAGAATAAGTCTTTTGTTGAACCTCTAGCGTGAATCAATACTCACTTTATATCTCAATCATCATATTGCACCGTGATGGCCATGTGATCATTGTTGTGAAAGAGAGTGTCAATGGCAACTTTATTGGAAAAAACTTATTTTGGATTCTAGCTCACTCTCTAGGATTTTTGTGATGTCAAAAGGTATGATTTTTACTCTCAAAACATGTTTGGCATATTTTCTCTGAGAGAGACTAGACCTTCTTTCTTCGGTGAAACCTCTAGCAATGGTGTTGACAATGATTTTTGAACTTTTTTTGCACCCCCTAGAGGAATATGTTGGAAACAAATGGTTAGTAATGATGAGTGTGGCCTAGGTCAGTTTTACCAAGAGTTGTGGTGAGCCATTTGTACTTGGAAAAAGTACAATATGTGACAACCTCTTGCAGTGTAGGGTTGCTGATGTGTTTATAACTGACTCTCACATGAATGGTGAGGAACTATGTATGTCTTGTTTTTCATAATGAATTGGATGTCTTCTCAACCTCAGGGTAGAGGTATTTATAAGAAATACCTAGGCCTAAACCTTAGGCTCCAAGAGAATGATACAAAATCAAGTGGGTGTTAAGTGGGTAGAAACTCCCATATTATTCAGGAGAACACGGCCTTACTCTTTTGACTCCCTATCTCGTACCATTGTAGATCAGGGCACGTCACTTCCTAGGTTCTCACAAATAAGTGAGTAATATAGGAGACAGGAAACATAATCAAGAAATGGATGTCCATCCCAATAAATGGGAGTCTAGAGTATTTCTCATGAGGGAGACATGCTACATTGCCTATTTTAAGAGAGTTCTGCCTCCTCCTGGGGTGCCTATACACTTATACTAATACAATCTACATTATTTAAGTTAAAAAATGAGCAAAAAATTTACCACAAAAGGCATAATTTGTATCACTACAATTATGTCTCTACATTCCCGTTGAATTGTTGTAGCATAACCATCTCCCAACCAAATCTTCATTGGAAATATGTCTATGACCTTTAATCGTAAAGCCCTCGCTAACCTCCTTGTAATGAAGTTGTGAGTTGCTCTAGCATCACCAATGGGATTCTTAGAGTAATCCTCTCAACTTTATTGAATCAAGAGTAGCTTTTCTATTTTCGGCCATCCCATTAAAACTCTTTGTGCTCAATTCTCATTTTCCCCATCTTCATTAGTTTCTTCCTCTACGACTTCCACTTCGCCTTCGATAGTCCCTTCCTGTTCAGCAACCATCACTTTTAGTTGCTTATCTAGAAAAGGTAGGATATAAATGTCCTGAACATTTGTACCATAACCCCTTTTGTATTGCTTCCATAGTTTTCTTTGGTGGCATTCAAAATCCACCCGGTCTGACCTAATTGATAGTGGCAAACGAGTCATATGAACCGACACGATAAACCAACACACAAAAAAGAGAAAGACTATGTGAAATTAAAAAAAAACTAGGGTGTTTTATTGAAAATAAACAATAACAATAGTAGATGGTTTCTCTAACCACTCCAAGAACAAAGCTCTGATACATACATAAATCCTACTCTGACTATAACATAAAGATATTTTGCAATGCCTTTTAAAATCCTAAAGCCTATTTTAATAGGAGATTTTATTTATTCATATCTCTATAAATAAGATATTATTCATAAAATATTTAATATAAATACTAATAAAATATTCTTATAATTAAAGAAATTTTATAGAAAGTATTTTTCAAAAAGATATTTATTATAAAATCCATATTTGTGTAAAAAAAACCTTTCATCTTGAATTAACTTATGTTGTCAACGGTGATTTGATGTCTTTTTTTATTATTTATTTTAATTCTTAAAATTTTGATGATTGTGTACAACTTTAACACATTACCATTGTTAAAGAGTTGCACATGAGACAGTATATGGCCTAAACATGTACTTATAAGTTATAAGTGGAGAGTGAAGGTGAGAAAAAAACAAGAAAGGGGTGAACTGTGTTTTCTTTTTCTTTCTTTTAAAACTCTTAATTCATATTCTAAATACAAGGTTATAGAATATGGGTAAGTTAGAGATAGACAGCGAATATAAAATGCAAGAAAGAAGAATAAGACACAAAGGTATCTTGGTTCCTCTCACAAATCAAGATTAGTTCAGTATCTTTGTACTTATAAAATATTTTCACTATAATCAAACAAGATTACAATTTGATCAAGCACACAAGCAAGAGACTTCTTTGCTCACACACACAAGTATGAAAATTCCTTGCTTAAGCACACAAGGTTAAGACTTTCTTTCTCAAACACATAAGTTTGAGACTTCCTTGCTCAAGTACACATGCTCAAAACTTTCTTGCTCAAGCACACAGGCTCAAGACTTCCTTGCTCAGGCACACATGCCCAATACCTCCTTGCTCAAGCACACAGGCTCAAGACTTCCTTGCTCAGGCACACATGCTCAATACCTCCTTGCCTAAGCACATAGGCTCAAGAGTTCCTTGCTCAAGCACACATGCTTAAGACTTTCTTGCTCAAGCACACAGGCTCAAGACTTCCTTGATCAAGCACATAGGCTCAAGACTTCCTTGCTCAAGAACAAATTCTCAAGACTTCCTTGCTCAAACACTTAGTAAGATAATTCTAATAATCTACCTAGCATATAAATGATTGTTGGATGAATACACTTGATATAAAATAAGAGGTGTATAATATTACCACAATAGGACTCTTTTAGGACTTAAGGATTTCTAAGTTATACAAGGATAAAAAATCCTAAGTTTAGCTTGTGCTAAAACTTTGACAGAGTAGCTTCACTTTGGTTGTCAATTGTTGTTCAGCATATATGTGTGTATTTAGGGGTGTGCAAAATAACCAATAACCATAAACCAAATTCCTATCCAAATTAATCCAAATTTTAAAATCCAAACCAAATTCCTATTTTAAATTTGGTGGCCCATTTATCAAATTAAAAAAAAATGGTAACCATTTGTTTCAAACCGGTTTGAGATTTGGTAACCATTTTTCAATGAATAGTTTGAAAAAATCAAGATCAACACAAATTTCAAAAACCTTAATCCTCACAATCCAAATTTTATTCATCTCTTTCTTCTTCATCATTCTTTAAATTTCAAACCTTAATCTCATTTGTATCTTAATTCTCTAAAACACAATCATGGGTTTATCGAAACTTTTTTTGTTTATGTTTGTTTAGAACTTATACTACCTAAAACATCATATGCCTCTGTTATCAATGTTGAACCATCATATGTCTTTTCTGCTTAGAACTTATACTACCCGATTTCTTTCAAGCTAGTTGATTGTGCTAAACAATAGAGCTTAATCAAATTCAAGTCATATATCAATATAAGAGCTTTTTGTACTAGGTAGTATTTGTTCTTATTTTAATAATGAATTATGGCTTATGATTAAAGAGAATACACTGCAATTTTTTACATTTTATTGTGTTCATATGCGTTCACATTTATAATAATATAGGCCTCACTAACAAGATAAATACCGCCACATGATGAATTTTGTATAAGGTTAGCCTTTGACAGAATGTTGATTGTCTCAATAAAATAACATCTCCACAAGTTACATGGGAAATAAATATTTCTTTGTTAATGAAATTTATTTATATAGTAATATTTCTTTGTTAATGAAATTTGTTAAAGAAAATAAAAAAACTGGTTTTGAGAGAAACCGGTTTAAAACTGATTTTTAAAAAAACTGTTTTTTTCTTTTAAAACCGGTTTGAAACCAAACCGATCCACTTGTAAACCGGTTTTAAAAAAATAAACCGATTTTATATAAATGGTTTTAAGATCCAAACCAAACATTGGTTTGGTTTATAATCCATGCACACCCCTATGTGTATTCCTTGTATTATGTGTATGTGTCCTATTTTTTCTTCAAGTCTTTTAACTTCTTAAATAGTGAATAAAAAGAGTCGTTGAAGTTGCAATTGTAGAATCCTTTGAGAAACTTCTAAAGAGACGTTGGAAGATGTTGAGATGTATCACCAAACTGTCAAGTTAGGTGAAACCTAGTTTGAAAAACATTTGCTAAAAAAGGAATTAGCAATTGTATTCTAGTATACTCTATAAAGAGGCTATAGAATATGTAATCACGTGATAAAGTGAGTTCAGAGATGAATAATGGCCTATTAGTGTCACCTTGATTCTTGCGCTTTGACTAGCTCAGGTTCTAATCAGAAGTAGACTTCTCCAGAGTCTGTTTTTTAGAGGCTGACTTCTTCAGACTCTGATCTTACAATGTTGACCTCTTTTAGAAGATGACTTCTTCAGAGTCAGTTATTCATCTTCTAATAAATCAAAATACGCTCTTCATGCTTCTCTTTGGATGTTCAGAGTCAGAACGAATACGTGGATTTAATATGAAATTTACTTTATGGTCCTGCACACTTAAAAAAACATTAGTATACCTTATTGTTCTTTAAATATTTTTTATCATTGAAACCAAAGGGATATGGGACAAACAAATTTTGTTCCAACAGGGACAATTGTTGAATGTCAAATATGTCTTATTTTTTATTCTTGGAATTTTTTAACTCATTTCTCAAATTTCAATTAAATTATTCCATGTTCTTATGAGATTCTTTAATGAAAAATATTTATCTATGGATGCCTTGATATGTGTGCTATTGTGTAGGAATTAGGTTGGATTATGAAAGAATAATGCACAATTGAATGGACAAGGAAGCCAAAGAAATGAGGAAGAATTCAGCAGGTTCGCAGTGCGACCAGGTAGCGAAGCGCAGGTGAGCTCGTAGTGCGAGCTCAAGGCAAGGCCAAAGCGAACCATAAAATTTGGATTGCAGTAGCTATACCCCTTGCTGGTGGCAGTGCGAGGTTTGGGAGAAGAACTTCGCAGTGCGAACAAGAGCTTCGCAGTGGAAATTCAAGGAAACCTCAGAGGCAGTTTAACTGTTCAGAGGCACTTCAAGGGCCTATAAGTGATGTTCGCAGTGTGAACGGGGAGCTCACAGTGCGAACATGACTGATTCTGTTTAGATATTTTTGTACTATTTAGCACCTGTTGGGGATCATAGCCCCATAACTTCATTTTTCAGAGATAGTAACATTGGCTTGGGAGAAAAAACCTTAAGTTCATCATTTCTTCATCAATAAGTGATATTTTAAAAGTAGAAGCTAGATTTGCATCCTAGATCGATTCTTCATCTTGGATGCTCATTCATCTTCTCTCTATTCTTGTGAGTCAAGCTTCCATGACTATGGGTATCTAAATCCTTTGTATCAAAGGTAGATGTAGTTTTTCTTAGCTTGTATGTATTTCTTTTGATCTATTTGTATGTGAGCAAGTGGAAGATTAATATATGTTAAATATTTTTATTCTTAAAGATCTATTTATGATTTGTATCACTCTAGACATGGATTTTACAAACCTTGATCTAAAATATTCATCTATCAACAAACAAACTCTAGACATAAACTTATGAGTTGATATTTGTTTTGTGTTGATCTTAAAGATTATTGTATTTGTTGCTAGCATGAGACATCATCTAATGACGGATACAATAATATTCACGACACCGCTCTAGACATAGACCGTATTAAGAGGATATGTGATTATATTAATCAAAAATGAATTCACATGCTTGATTAATCGAATATATACAAGTTAGGTTGATGAAATCTATCTTTGATATGTCTTGTTAAACAAACATCTTTTAGAATTTAATCTTTGCTACAAAACAAAAAAACTTTGAAAACCCTACTTAAAACATCATAAACTGCAGAATGGCAAGCGATATCACTATAATCCCTGTGGAGACGATTTTTAAAACCTCATTTACCTACAGTTCGAACAACAATCTTCACCTTGCAAGTCAGTTTTGTAGAATTGAGTTAGGCCCGACCACACATTCTTAAGATGATATTAGAGCCTCATTTAAGATCCATTAATTCATCCAACATTTAGTTCCATGCCCCATACGCAGATATTGGACATCAGAGAGGTTGTTAAGACTACCACATCAGACAATCTATGGTCTGAGCATGTGCTTATAAGTGGGGGTAATCTTCACCTTACAAGTGGATTTTAAAGTCAGTTTTGTATAGTTGAGTTAGGTTCAACCACACATTCTTAAAATGGTATCAGAGTTTCGTTTAAGATTCATTGCGCCACCCACCATTTAATTTTATGCCCCAGACGCAAATAAATTTTGCAGGATTTAGGTTCAACCACACATTCTTAAGATGATATGAGATCCTCGTTTAACATCCAGGGTGGAGCACCTATCATTTAGTTCCACACACCATACACGAGCCCATTTTGTAGGATTGAGTTAATCACATCCACACATTCTTAATATGGTATCAGATCCTTGTTTAAGATCCATTGAGCCACCCATCATTTAGTTCCACGCCCTAGATGCAAATCCTGAGTGTGAGAGGGGTTCTGTTAAAAATAGTCTCACATCAGAAAATATATGAAATGAACATATGCTTATAAGTGGAAGCAATCATAACCTTACAAGTCGGTTTTAAAGTCAATTTTCTAGAGTTGAGTTAGACTCAACCACACATTCTTAAGATGGTTACAGAGCCTCGTTTAAAATTCATTGGACATCCCACCAGTTAGTTCCATGCCCCAGACGCAAATCCTAAGCATGAGAGGAGTGTTAAAGAGTTCTACATTGGATAATATATGACATGAATTAAGTTCAACCATACATTTTTGATCTAAAAATAATACTAAATGACAATATGCTATTAGAAACAAAGACAATTTTATCACATTTAATAGCAACTGCATGGGGTGTAATTCTGATTTGATCCGTGAAAGGATTGATAAATGACTTGTGAAGAAAAGTTGTGTTGCTAGCTTTTACATGCACCATAAATAAAGAACTTGTGTTGCTATCATAATAGCTCCAACACAACTCTAATGTCCTTCCCTCAAGTACCTTGACATGCACGACATGACATGCTTACTTCTTTGAACGTTTCATAAGCACACAGGAATTGAAAAGTTCCATAAAACAACAACTTCCATTACAAGCTAACACCTCGAATATTCTTTTTCAATATACATAAGATAGATAAAAGTGACTAAAGAGACTAAAATCAAAATTTAAGATAACTATAGAAATAAAATTATGTTTAACTTTAAATAAAAACTTATAATATTATCTGCCTTCCCAAATGGTATCTGAATCTGATGCTTGAATAACACTTGAGCCACTTGTAGATGCCTTTGAATTATAACTTTTAACTTCTCCAAAAGTAGGGTGATCTCTATATGGAACTGCACTTATTGCTTTAGACCACATTACACCTGATTTTAGTTTTCCAAGCAAACTCATTTCCATATTTTCTTCATCGGAATCGATGTTGTTTATTTCTCCCTCTAAAATTTTCACAACCTGTCTCATTGTTGGTCTAACACTAGGATCTGAATTTGAACACATCAAACCCAAATGAAGCAATCTTTCAGCTTCCTCAATAGGGTATCCTCCTTTGGCCTTCAACCTTTCATCAACAGCATTCTGCAATTGGTTAAGCATCATTAGAGACCTCACCCATTCAATTAGTCCTGGCTTATGCACTTCAATAGGCCTTCGCCCGCAAATTACTTCTAAGACCAATATACCAAAGCCGAACACATCAGACATAGTCGACGCTCTTCCCGTCCGAATCACTTCCGGAGAAATGTATCCTAATGTCCCTAGAACTTTTGTTGTGCTGGCAACTTGTC
Source organism: Lathyrus sativus (assembly GCA_963859935.3). Taxonomy (NCBI): domain Eukaryota; kingdom Viridiplantae; phylum Streptophyta; class Magnoliopsida; order Fabales; family Fabaceae; genus Lathyrus; species Lathyrus sativus. The sequence goes on from OZ012735.1 coordinate 939,612,585, forward strand.
CATGATGCTCATGCATAAGAGCCAAACCAAAATCTCCCAATCTAGCATTCATGTCCTTGTCAAGTAGAACATTGCTTGCTTTGATATCTCTATGCAAGACTGTAACTTCCCAACTTTCATGCAAGTATAGAATCCCTGCAGATATATTTTTCAAAACTTGAATCCTTTCTTCCCATGTTAGCATCTTTCCTTCTTCACACTCAAAGATCCATTTGTCTAAACTTCGATTGCTCATGAAGTCATAAACTAGAATCAAGCTTCCCTTTTCTTCTTTGCACCAACCTCTCAATCCTACTAAATTTCTATGTTTCATTCTTCCTATGCTTGAAACCTCTGCCAAAAATTCTCTCATTCCACCTTCTCTTTCTTGAGGGATTCTCTTTACAGCAACTTCAACTCCTTGCAAAATCCCTTTATATACCTTTCCATTCCCTCCTACATCAACCACATTCTCTTCAGAGAACCCTCTTGTTGCTGCATGAATCTCTTGGAAACTAACTCTATGTGGCCAATACTCTAGCTCCCACTCTTCAATTTTTTCCTCTCCCTTTTCTCCCCTATATAGTATAAAAAACAGTACATAACCGCAACTGATGATTAACAAACAGACAACACTGGTGACTCCTACAGCGATAACTTTTGCTCGAGAAAACCATCCCTTATAAGGGACAAATGAAGGCAAGTTTTCTGTTACTAAAGCATCACCAATTGAAAAATTTGTATTGCTAAAGCTCCAAGCAAGAATCTTACTACTGTCTATTAATTGCCCCGTGGCTGCGCAGAATCCAACATAAGTTTCATCCATAAGAACCCCAGAAAGGTTTACATTCACACTGATGAGAGGAACACGAGGCCTCTTTCGTCCTGCCCGAGCCATAGTAACGTTTATTTGAGAATTCATAAATTCAATCCAAACTTGATAGTTTTCTCCACTTTTTATCTTCAACACCTTAAACTCATTGTCATGTTTCCCACTCCAGTATCCAGCCTCATGTGAAGTTAAGGATGTAAGCGAGTTTACGTCAACACCAACATGATTGTCATTTATATCATGGAATAATCTTTTGTTTCTATTTATATCAAATTCAATTCCAAAAACATGGTTGTTAGGATTACCTTCGGTGGTCAAATTGAAGAGACCATTATACTTACCTGATGTTGTTCCATTTACACCTCTTGAAGGTGTGAATATGAAGGCAAAGGCATATCCTGTAAAGAAGTTTGCAACAGGAGCAACAGAGAAAATGAAGGAAGTAGCAAAGGGGAGAAGAGTGGAAGAGTTGGGAAGTTTGGTAGGTAATTTTTTCGGGTAAAATGCTCGACCTATTGAGAAGAAACTTCCATTAGTGAGAGTGAGAATGGATTTGTTAATGGTTGCATTTCCATATAAGTCGATGTTTGTCGAGTTGAAGTTTGTATTATAGACAAATTCAGTAGTGGAAACACAACATAGAATCATGGTTACAGATTGAAGAAGAGTGATAAGGAGCTTAAGTTTAGGCATTGATGATGAGAGAAACTTTTACTAAATTCAAATTGGGTTAAGGTTTGAAGCATAAGACTAGTCTTCATCTCTTGTATATAGCTAAGGACGAGGAAGGGTTAATAAAAGTATTTTCTTCTTTGAAAAGTACTACATGCCAGCCCACACAGGTCATTGCAAGTCAACACATCAGTTCAAACAAGTTTTGGCAATATGCAATCACTTACTTTATAGGTGAAAGAAATCAACCATAGTCTTGACCAGGTTCTAAATAACAGTCGTGGTCGTGTCAATGTCACAGTCGCGGTCGTGTGATGTTTGCCTAAAGATTTTTGCAATTTTTATCGGTTGGTACTGCATCACTGATAGCCGACGTTGGAGTATGAATTAATCATAATATTAATAAAGAATATATTTTATGTGATTTATACTTTCATATTATATATTATGTTTCTGAAAATTGTGTCCGTAACGGAGCGGTAACAGGTTTTTGCAGTTGTAATAGTCTTTCACTATCGTAACGACGTTTTGTCCCAATCATAATGACTTTATGTCCGTAATTTTTTACCTCAGAAACAAAACGGTGAATAACAATTGGCCAATACCGTTTTTCCACTGCCATTTTCACGGTAATGGAGCTTTTTCAAAATCGTGAACTTGATAGTTGCATTAGATATTACCAAATGTTTCTTAATATGGGTATGTATATCTTGAATAGAATATACTATGCATATTTGTAATTAATACAATGAGTCGCATATTTCACTGTATAATACAATTTTTGTGATGTTATTCTAACACAGTTTTATTTAAATATTTATCATTATCTCTTTTCAACATGCTCATGTGGTCCACTGTCTGTCTTCCAGTAAAAATTTTGTACAGTGTCCCAATTTCGGGTTGCCTTCCCTCCATTAACGTTATTCATTCCGGCATCCAATTTTCGCTTACCACCGCCCTACCACCACTAATTCCGACGAATTTCCGGCATACCACCACCACTAACAAAAGCGTTGATTCGATCCTGCTCATCCTCCGAAAATTGCCACCATCCGTTGTCTAAAGCTCCCACACGCGCCGCTTCCTTCTCCGCACGTAGGACTCACGCACCTCTACATTCCTCTCCGCTCGTGACGACGCGTTCAACCTCTATCTGATCCAGTCTCCATTTTCACCGCATCACTCAGTTTTCTATCGTAGTTCCAGATCTACCCTCAGTTTTTATTTACTATCATGTTCAAACACCCCATATAGAGACCTGATTACATGATATTTTTCTTCTTTCGGATACTCATGGCTGGTCATGTTGACTCATCTAGTTCGAAGAACATTCTTACCAACCATGTCACCTCTCCACTCTCTATAGAAAGTTTGAATGAGTCCAGTTACGCTACGTGGATTAGTGACATTCAGTTTGAAGCTAGCGGGATTGTACCTAAGTGAAACACACACTCAAAGATACAACAGAATCGCCACCGAACTTTATTTAGTCTTAAAGGATAGGGAAAATATCGATAAAATCTAAAGGGAAGAGAAACGGGTAAAATGGTCGGTTATGCGAGAAGAAGGGATTAGTACCTCACGCATTTGTCGTACTCGACGAGAACCGTTCTGCTTGCTTCTAGACTTGGATGGGTTATCTATCTTAAGGCTACTAGCTAAAGAGAAAGGAAAAAAGAAAAGAAAAGAAAGTGCTCGCGGAGGATTAGGGCCCTCGTGCCTACATATTCTCATAGTGCAATGAGGAATTTAGAGTTTTATTGTTCACGAAACTAGGCAAAAGAAGGCGAAGACGGAAGCAGGTTGAAGAAAGATGGAAGAAGATAAAAGGTATCTCGCCAAGATCTCGTGATCTTGTGCCTACGTATCCTCACAATGCAATGAGTAAGTCAAAGCTCCGTAGTTCGGAGAACTAGGACGGAAAAAGAGAAGGAAAACGGTGTCAAAACCAAAAGCGGAAGAAGGTAGAAAGACTCTATTGGAGAAGAAAAAAGAAATGGTGTTAAAACCAATAAATAAATGCAAAGAAATGGTGTCGAAACTAAGAGAATAAAGGAGCAAGGGAATTGAATCGAGATAAGGTACCACCCATAGGGGTTCGCTATATTAACAGACAGACTGTGATTAGCCGAAGAAAGAGAAGATTACGACTCTGAGGGGAGAAAGGTTTATGTCAATGATCACACTAAAATTCACCGTATTTCTGACTCCGATTTCGCATGCATTCTTAGCTTTTATTGTTGTTTTGCTTTGTTATTGCTTTGTTTTCTTATGTTTTCAGGTTTTTATAATAATCGGAGCTGGAATCGGGAAAAGGAGCGAAAAAGGAGTGAAAACGGACGAAAACCTAGAAATTCAGCATTTTGCACTTACGGCACCCACTGTGGCGGGCGCCATGGGGTTAGCCATGACGTGGCCACGTCTCAAGACCACTCCTCAACCTCCAAGACCCACGATCCCCACTACATCATCCCCTGTAGGGACCGTGGCGGGCGCCATAGGCCTGTGGCGGGCGCCACAAGGCAAAAATCTATAACCTCCACTTTTTAGTGGAGGGGCGTCCCGGTCATTTCGCGCTTTCAGTTTCTCCTATAAATAGGACCTTAGATTTTCGTTTTTCTTCATCCAGAATTAGAATTCTCTAGGCATATATCAGTTATAAAGCAGTTGCCATTCCACATCGGGGTGCCTCTGCAATCGAGTGATCGAGTCTGTAATCTGTCTGTGGTTCGAGTTTTGGAGCACTCTGGAGGAAGTTAATCCTGCCGCCATTTTAATTCCAGTTAGTATTTATTTTCTCGCACTTTACTTTGTTTATTTCCCGCACTCGCACATTTACGTTGTTTATTTCCCGCACTCGCACATTTACGTTGTTTATTTCCCGCACTCGCACATTTACGTTGTTTATTTCCCGCACTCGCACATTTACTTTGTTTACTTCCCGCACTCGCACATTTACTTTGTTTACTTCCCGCACTCGCTTTAAATTACTTATATAAAAAACTATAAAAAGAATATTTACTTTATCATGTCTAACTAATCCCATAAAGGTTAGAATGTAAGGATCGTAATTAAACCAGTAACCAGTATAATTGTTCGTGGAAACACCTAAGGGCTATTTTATCTTTCAATTCAAGTAATTGTTTTTAACTATTTCAAAAACAGCCAAAAGCGCTTTGTATAGTTCATTAGGAGTTTTTAGATTAAAAAGAAAAGAGATTTTAAAACGATTTTCGGACGCGTTATGAGATTTAGAGTCTGGTTCATAAGAACCTCTTTTTGCTAAGAAGTCCAGGTTAAAATACTTTTCATCTTTGTTAAGAAACTATATTTCTTAAAAATAGGTTTACTACTCTAACGCAGTACGCACCTTTTTATCCGTGACAATAGGAGGGGTTGATTAGAGAGTACAACTCGGTTCTGAATACGCGAAAGCGACAGTTCCTGTTAAATTAGTTCTTTTCAAAGGAGAAAACATTGCCCATAAGTAGTTCCATTAGCAAGTACTGGATTATCATTGATTACGTGAATTACATTCGAGCCTGTCTTTTATTTATTATTTAAAATTATAATTTTATTTACCATTGCACCCTTACTAAAACCCTTAAAAATAGTTGCCTTAGATAAACACCATAACAACAGGTACGATAGATTGACACTTGGTCTCTGTGGATTCGATAATCTTTTATATTACTTTGACGTGATTCGTACACTTGCGAAAAACAGCACATCAAGTTTTTGGCGCCGTTGCCGGGGACCAATATCGTCAAATTTCATTACCCTGTAGTTATACCGTTTAGACTAAGGTTGTTACCCACCGGTCAATGCGAAAGACTCGCAGTGCGGAAGTTTAGTAGACCCTCTAGCTGAACCTGAACGTTACACTCGCGCACGTTTATTTTTCCATAGGAATAGGAGAGCTATGGCCGAAGATCAAAATCGAAGACCTCTTAAGGACTTCGCCCAACCATCAAACGAGGAACCTAGTTCCAGTATAGTAAACCCCGCTATCCCAGCCAATAATTTTGAACTTAAACCATCCCTGCTGCAATTAGTGCAACAGAGACAATTCGCAGGTCTCGCTACTGATAACCCAAACCAACATTTAAAAAACTTTCTTCAGTTAGCAGACACCTTTAAGACCAATGGAGCTTCTCCTGAGGCAATACGCTTAAGATTATTTCCCTTTTCCCTCAGAGATAAAGCTCTATCATGGTTAGATTCCCTTCCACCCAATTCAATAACAACTTGGGATGACCTTAGAAAAGTTTTCCTTGCTAGATATTTTCCCCCAAGTAAGACCGCTCTTCTTCGAAACCTAATAACTAGATTTACCCAACACCAAGGAGAGTCGTTGTTCGAAGCCTGGGAGAGATATAAAGAACTATTAAGAGCATGCCCACACCATGGCCTACAGAATTGGCTAATCATCCAAACCTTCTATAATGGACTTCTTTATAACACTAAAATGACCATCGACGCTGCCGCTGGTGGCGCACTGATGAACAAACCTTACCCTGAAGCTAGTGCCCTTATCGAGGATATGGCCCAAAACCATCAATCATGGGGAGTAGAACGAGCGACAGTGGAAAAGAAGGAAGCCCAAGGAGGAATACATGAGCTAAGCTCTATAGACATGATGCAGGCTAAAATGGACGCGTTGGCCCTTAGAGTCGAACATATGTGTACAACTCCGAATACTGTTGCCGCAGTTTCGCCGAATTGTGAGATATGTGGAACGCAAGGACACCAATCCGCCGAATGCAATCTGTTGAATGAAACCAACACTGAGCAAGTGAACTATACCCAAGGGAACCCATTTTCAAACACATATAACCCTGGATGGAGGAATCACCCAAACTTCTCCTACAAAAATAATAACCCTATCCAAAATACCGCACCTCCGAGACAACAAGGTTACCAAGCCCCTAGAACAAATCAACCTATGCAACCTGTACCACCTAGCCCGAGCTTTGAGGAAGTTGTAAAAGATTTTATCGTTGCTCAAAAACAACAAAACAAAGAGTTCATGAACCATAACGTCCATGTTAACGAACTAATTACCAAGTTAGGAACCAAGGTTGATCAAATTATTACTCATAATAAGATGCTTGAAACCCAGATCTCTCAGGTAGCGTTAAACCAAGCCCCACAGACTACACCTGGAGGACAGTTCCCTGGACAACCTCAACAAAACCCGAAAGGGCAAGCTAATGCCATTACTCTACGAAGTGGAACCGCTTATAAGGAACCTTTAAACCCTAGATTAAGTGATCCCGAAACTTCTGAGAGGAATGAGGAAAAGGAACCAGAGAAGCCTGAAACCCCGGAAAGTCAAGAAAAAGGAGAAGAACCTAAAAATAAAACCTATGTACCGCCACCGCCATACAAACCACCAATACCTTACCCTCAAAGATTAAAGAAAACCCAAATCGATAATCAATATCAAAAATTCGTTAAGGTTATAGAAAAACTTCACGTAGAAATCCCCTTTACAGAAGCCATCACCCAAATACCTTCTTATGCTAAGTTTCTCAAAGACATACTTACAAATAAACGTAGACTTGAAGATCCGAAACCCGTGGAATGTAATTCTATTTCCGAAAATAGGTTAGCAAAGAAAGATAAAGATCCCGGAAATTTTTCCATTCCTTGTGTTTTGGGGAATCATGTCATCGAAAAAGCTTTTCTAGACTTAGGAGCTAGTGTGAGCTTAATGCCTTTAGCAGTTTGTGAGAGATTAAACTTAGGAGAATTACAACCTACTAAGATGTCACTTCAATTAGCCGATAGATCCGTTAAATACCCTATAGGCATACTTGAAGACGTCCCTGTTAGGATAGGTCAGCTGTTTATACCTACTGATTTTGTTGTCATGGACATTAAAGAAGATGACGACATACCAATCCTCCTAGGTAGACCGTTCTTATCGACTGCTGGAGCCGTAATAGATGTTAAAAAGGGAAAACTAACTTTTGAGGTAGGTGGCCAGAAGATAGAATTTATATTGTCAAAATTTCTTATGGCACCTGTGATAGGAGATTCTTGTTATGCCTTAGATATCATCGAAGAATGTATTAGGGAATTAGAACAAGAAACTGAATCTATAAAATTGCCACCAACCCTTATTTTGGAAGATGACAATTATAAAACACCCTACATTGATGATAACCTTCACGAATGTTTATCTCTTACCCCAGATCCTATGCCTTGCCCTATAAAACCGACCGTAAAACTTAAGGAACTGCCTAAAAACCTGAGATATGAATTTCTTGATGAAGATATGAACCGTCCAGTTATAGTCAGTGCTGCCTTAAACCAAGAAGAAACCGATCAATTATTAGAAGTTTTACGTAGGTACCCCTCAGCCTTAGGATATAAGATCTCTGATCTAAAAGGAATAAGCCCATCCGTATGCATGCATCGGATTTTGCTTGAAGAAGATTCAAAACCTTCTAGAGAACACCAACGTAGAATAAATCCTATAATGAGTGTTGTAGTTAAGACTGAAGTTCTTAAGTTACTAGAGGCAGGTATAATATATCAGATCTCGGACAGTAAATGGGTGAGTCCTGTGCATGTAGTACCTAAAAAGGGAGGCATCACAGTCGTGCAAAACGAGAAGGGCGAACCTGTAGCAAAAAGAACTGATGGAGGTTGGCGTATGTGCATAGATTATAGAAAATTAAATAAAGCAACTAGGAAGGACCATTTCCCATTACCATTCATAGACCAAATGTTGGAGCGCCTAGCCAGACACTCTTACTTTTGTTATTTAGATGGATATTCAGGATTCTTCCAAATACCTATTCACCCCGAAGATCAAGAAAAAACTACCTTTACATGCCCAGTTGGAACCTTTGCCTATAGAAGAATGCCTTTTGGACTTTGTAATGCTCCTGCAACTTTCCAACGCTGCATGATGTCTATCTTTGCTGATTATTTGGATGGAATCATGGAAGTATTTATGGACGATTTCTCAGTTTGTGGGTCAGATTTCAAAAATTGTCTTGTCAACCTTGAGAAAATCCTGGAGAGATGTGTGGAGATAAACCTTGTGCTAAATTGGGAAAAATGTCATTTCATGGTCACCGAAGGGATTGTTTTAGGACATATAGTTTCCGAAAAAGGTATAGAGGTAGATAAAGCAAAAATAGAAGTCATAGAGAATCTAAAACCGCCGAAGACTATCAGGGAGATAAGAAGTTTTCTTGGACATGCCGGATTTTACCGACGTTTTATCAAGGATTTCTCCAAAATAACAAAGCCCTTAACTGGTCTTTTAATGAAAGATGCTGAGTTCATCTTCGATGAAAAATGTACTGAAGCATTTAATCTTCTGAAGCAAGCTCTGATTTCAGCACCTATAATGAAACCCCCTGATTGGTCGGAGCCGTTTGAGATAATGTGTGACGCCAGTGATTATGCTGTTGGAGCCGTTCTAGGTCAGAGAAAAGATAAGAAGTTACATGTGATTTATTATGCCAGTAGAACCCTAGACGCTGCACAGCTCAACTACGCAACAACCGAAAAAGAGCTCCTAGCTGTAGTTTTTGCAATAGACAAATTTAGATCTTATCTAGTAGGAGCCAAGATTATAGTTTACACCGACCATGCTGCCATTCGTTACTTACTAAGCAAAAAGGATGCCAAGCCTAGGTTACTTCGATGGATTCTATTATTACAAGAGTTTGATTTGGATATCCGTGACAAGAAAGGCACTGATAATGTGGTAGCTGATCACCTATCTAGGCTAGAATACCTGAAACCTGATCCAGTACCCATAAATGACGATTTTGCCTACGATAGACTGATAGCCCAACTAGAAACCATTGAAGATGATAACCCAGACCCTCATGAGCAATTTCATAAATCCTTAGCTATAAGCAATGTACCTTGGTATGCAGATTTTGTTAATTACCTAGCCGCTGACATCATACCCCCTGATCTAAACTACCACCAGAAGAAGAAGTTCTATAGTGATGTGAGAAACTTCTATTGGGACGATCCATTTCTTTTCAAGAGAGGTAAAGATGGCATTTTCCGCCGTTGTGTTCCAGAAGAAGAGGTAAACAATATAATTGAGCATTGTCACTCTGCACCCTATGGTGGACATGCAAGCACATCTAAGACCTACGCCAAGATTCTTCAAGCTGGCCTATTCTGGCCTACTATGTGGCGTGATGTCCATGCTTTCATTGTCAAGTGTGACAGATGCCAACGCACAGGAAATATTTCGAGACGTAATGAAATGCCGTTAAGAAATATCCAAGAAGTAGAACTCTTCGACGTATGGGGTATAGACTTTATGGGACCGTTCCCACCATCTTTTGGAAATCAGTACATATTAGTAGCTGTTGACTACGTGTCTAAATGGATTGAAGCTATCGCCGCACCCACAAACGACACCAGAGTAGTCATCAAATTATTCAAGAATTATATATTTCCCAGGTTTGGAACACCCCGTTTAGTCATAAGTGATGGAGGATCACACTTCATATCGAGAATATTTGATAAACTTTTAAGCAAGTATGGAGTTAAGCATAGAGTAGCAACACCATACCACCCACAGACCAATGGACAAGTGGAAGTATCTAATAGGGAGATAAAACAAATCCTCGAGAAGACTGTCTCTATATCTAGAAAAGATTGGTCGCAGAAACTTCAAGAAGCATTATGGGCCTATAGAACCGCTTTCAAAACTCCTATAGGAACAACCCCTTATCAACTGGTCTATGGAAAATCATGTCACTTACCATTTGAGTTGGAGCATAAGGCCTATTGGGCCATCAAAACTTTGAATTTGGATTACTTGACAGCTGGTGAGAAACGTATCCTTGATATCCACAAATTAGAAGAGCTCAGACAATCTGCCTACGAAAATGCCATCATATACAAAGAAAGAACAAAAGCTTGGCATGACAAAAGAATCATAAGAAGAGACTTCAAAATAGGCGATCCTGTTCTCCTGTTCGATTCTAGGTTACGACTATTTCCAGGTAAACTCCGTTCGAGATGGACTGGCCCTTTCGAAGTATCTAAGATCCTGAGATCCGGTGCTATTGAAATCAAGAACCAAACATGTAAACCGTTCATAGTCAATGGACAGAGGTTGAAGCCCTACGAAGGAGGTGACATTCCAACAACATACACCTGTCATACTCTGAGTGATCCACCATATCCTTCCAATGATGTTTAAATATCGGTCGTCGAGCTAATGACGTTAAACAAGCGCTGCCTGGGAGGCAACCCATGGTTTTTCTTATTTTTGCACTTTTTATTTTTACTTTATTTTAATTTGTTTATTTTATTATGTCAGGACTCACGATTGAATGTTTTATGTGCTTCCAGGACTTGTTTGCTAACCTTGTACAGAATGCAGAACCCTGATGACATGCACGTGGCCTTTAGAGATGATGCACAGAGAGAGCGTTACTATGTTCACATGAGACGCCCTATGGCTCCTACCAGGTACCCTGACCATGACTGCATGGATGCCTTGGGGATAGAGCCAAGCGTCAGATTTTTATGCCATCAACTCCAGTGGGACCAGTTTGACCACAGGAACGACACTTATAGGAACCTGACTCTTGAGTTCCTCAGCTCGTTTCATCATGACCCTTGGGCTGGACCCGATGGACTCGCTGTTTTCAGGTTGTTCGGGATTGACTACTCATTCTCTCACAAAGGGTTTGGTGATTTACTAGGTTTCCAGACTACTCCTGATGCTATTCCAGAGACTCCGATGGGGTATTTTATGAGCAGAGAAGTGGAAAAGTTTTGGACTAAAATATCAGGCGGAGGGAGCCAAGATCCTTCTACCCAGTTTTCTCAGGTAATCCACAACCCTGCATTGAGGTACTTCCAGATGATTCTAGCACATTCTTTCCTAGGTTTTCCAGATACAGAGACACTGCTAAGTGAAGAGGAGATTTTCCTACTGTTTTGTGCGACTCAGTCTCGCCCTGTTGCTTGTGGCAACTTTCTACTGAAGGGCCTTGCTAGTGTTGCCAGATCATCAGTAGGAATCATCCATGTCGGTGGGATTGTTACACAGATTGCTACTGCATTGGGTTTGTCTCGCAAGCTATTGCACCTCAGGACCTTCTGCCGCTACACCACCCTGGATATTGATTTTTGTCTTGATAGAGGACTGATGAGGAGGGCTTCTTTTGAGCCCAACATGTTTAGATTACTGATCGACGGTGAAGCGATACACTACTTTGCATTACCAGATCCGCTGATGACCAGTGTCCATGATCCTGCCAATTGGAGTTATGCTCTAGAGGGTTATGGAGAGACTGTCGAAGAGCCGAAATCGCCTCCCGCCGCTGAGTACACTCCTACACCTCTTACTCCCCGAATCACTGTTATGTCTAACAATATGTCTCTGCAGCCACCTGACCTACAAACACAGATCTATGAGCTCCGCAAGGAGACTGCCCTGCTCAAGCAGGAAGTGGCAGACTTAGAGTTACAGATGCAGGTTTCTGATCTCACTCATGCCTCAGAGACCGATGCTCTACATCAGGCGATCGACGAGCTTCGGAGGGAGATAGCTGAGATTCGTGGATCAAGCCAGGATAAGAAACCTACCACATGACTCATTCCACCCTGACAGCACTACCCTAGTATTTAACTTCCTTTTATTTATCGCATTTCCAGACATATTTTACTTTATTGCAGCTTTTATATTTTCATGCACTTTGAATTCCTTATATATATACATATTATGCACTAATTTTTCTTTTTCTTTTTCTTTTTTGATTTTTAATCATTTTATTTTTATCGTGCAAAGAAAAAAAAATATATAAGACAAAAATATGCAAGCCAATGCCTTGAAAAGAAGAAGAAAATGCTATTCAGACCCCCCGGAAGACCAAGGTGCAAGGAAGGCCCAAAGGAGGATCCAAAACCACAAGGCCCAGGAATTGGCCTTGTGGCGGGCGCCATAGGCCCTGTGGCGGGCGCCACACCGTTGTCATCATCAAATACGGGATTCAAATCCCCATTTCCACCATTTTCATCCCTTTCTTCACCAAAAACCCATTTTTCCAACCTTCCAAATCCTCCTTGAACCCCATTAAAGCTCCCCCATTTCCAAAATACCCTCCATCCATAAAACATATCCAACATCCATTTCCATTTTCATCCATCAAAAACCAAAAAAATCAAAACTTTATCATTCCCTTCATAAACCACTTTTCTACCATTTTCACTACCTAAGGAGCCTTTTCAACAATGGAGTTCAACGGATTTATTCTTCGTGATGGAAGACCGGGCGAAAGGCAACGGAAAATTATTCAGAGGCTTCAAAGTCGAGAAATCCTCTCGACTAGGTACGTCGACGATAACTGTCTGTATGCTTTGGGTATTCATCATAGTGTTTTTAATTTATTAGAATTTCTAGGCTTGCATAATATTTTCATTAATCAGGAACCTACCTATGAGAGGCTGACAATTGAGTTTTTGAGTTCTTTGATATACACTGTCAGTCCTGACACTGCTAGCACTGTCGGTACTGTTATTTTTAGATTGTTTGGAATTGAATATGAATTCAGTACCAATGAGCTAGCAGATTTGTTAGGAATCCCTCATAGGGAAGGTTCGATTTGTGAGGCACCTTTGGATGCTGAATGGTCGGCCGAGGTATTTACCTTCTGGCTAAGGCTTTCAAGTACTTCAATTAATTCTTTTGAAGGGATACTTGCGTCGACCATTCACAACCCGGCCATAAGAGTTTTTAGACTTCTTTTGGCATGTACTATTTTTGGCCGGGAAAGTCCAAACAAGGTTAATGCTCGTGAACTCCTATTTTTGCAAGGATGCCTCACTAGAACCCACATCAATCCGGTCCCGTTTATGCTTGCCCACATGACTTTATTTACTAATAAAACAGGACCGATTGTTTTTGGTGGGCTTGTTACGTCTATTGCTCGGGCTCTTGGCCTGAATGATGAGATAGCTACACTTGAACCACTACCTCCTCGCACAATTAATTTAAAATTTCTGAAAGACATGAAATTGTGCCGAACAAGGAGAGAAGGTGGTTATGAGTTGATGATTCATGGGGTAGCTATCCCATCTGTTGCTTTACCATGCAGTAGACGTACTGATATACGTGATGAAAGGAACTGGACCTATGATCTTAATGCTCCGCGTGTTTTGGGTCCACTTCCTCCTAATATTCCCGATGGGGAGGCACATGACACTGATGATGAGTATGATCGGAGAGAGCAGTCTCCCATCCCTCACATGTCCCCCCATCGTCCTTCACAGTCACACACTGCACCATCTTCCTCTAACCCTGTTGCAGGTACTGCTCCTGGATTCTTTGTCACCGAGGAGATGTGGCGTGATATGACAGCTAGAGAGGAAAGGCGTGATGGCCTTCTCTCTACTATTTCACAACAGCTGACGGACAATATGAACTTCATGCAACAATCGCGATTGGTTTCGGATCGTTCCTATAGCAACGTTTGCCGTACCTTGAACGCTATTTCATTAGAGCAGAACCGTCAGAGAGAGTTCAACAGCCGACACTACCAGCTTGTAGAGGCTACTCAGGGTTCCATCTTGGGTAACCTTCGAGAGGTCCGGAGTGCTCAGGCTGCTTTATCAGCACGACTCGATCGGAGGGACCAGCATCGTAGTAGATCCCGTCGTTCCAGACCATCACATCAGGACGGCGAAGGAACCAGTGCCCCTCCTCAGTAGTCTTTTTCCAGGTTACCCCCCTTATCTTATCTCGAAACATTGGGGACAATGTTCGATTTAAGTGTGGGAGGGGATTTTATTGCTTTCTGTTATTTCCCTTTTTTAGTTAATTTCCTTTCAGTTATTTCCCTTTTCAGTAATTTATTTTTCTTAGATAATGCATGAGTCTGACGAGTCACCAGTATAGTGTCTTTTTAGTTCATCTTTATTTTTTCCCATTTCCTTAGCCTTACCAGAAAATTTTCAAAAAGAAAACAATGTTGTTTCACATGTTTTTTGGGCTTTGAGACAGGTTTAGATTAGGATGTGGTGACTTAGGTCAACTTTTTGAAACATCAGAACCATTTTAGCACCATAGACCTCTTGAATATAGGAATCACTCCTAAACCCCACCACCATGGCCTTTACTATCATTCAAAAAATTGTCCTAAGTAGTTTATTTTAGCAGTCAGCTCCGGCCTAAGCATACTCTACGTAGGGGGCCGATGAATATAAGTGAATGATCCAGTGCTAATAAAAAAGAAAAAAAGGCAAACTCTGGTATAGGTGACCCTCACAAAGTCATTTAAACCGAAAAAAGAGAAGAAAAAATTTTTTGCCACAAAAAGAAAAAAATTGCAAGTCACCTATTGTTAGTTGGTTCAGAGGTATCTGGCACTGAACTTGGTAGGGCGGATTACGATCCGATCCCCCGCAGCTACATTTAGGCGAAATAAAAACAGGTTTACACATGCTTATGTGCCAGAAACCTTATGTTATGGATCAGAATCACTAACCGGTCACTCTACTATGAAGCATGTACGGATAACGGGCTTAATGTGATTGCGCCTGAATGAAAAGGACACAAAAAGATGAGAAGATAGGCCTAGGTATCGTGGGATGACATGGAGTGGTTAATATAGGATTGAAGTCTGTGTTTGTGTTACTATGGTACCCTTGGTTCACTTAGTTAGTATCTGTCACTGCATCCTGACTTGAACTTAGAATCCCTTTAGCCCAAAGACAAGTGTTGACACCATATTTTCTTAAGCTTTAATGTTTGCTTGAGGACAAGCAAAGGTTTAAGTGTGGGAGAATTTGATCACACTAAAATTCACCGTATTTCTGACTCCGATTTCGCATGCATTCTTAGCTTTTATTGTTGTTTTGCTTTGTTATTGCTTTGTTTTCTTATGTTTTCAGGTTTTTATAATAATCGGAGCTGGAATCGGGAAAAGGAGCGAAAAAGGAGTGAAAACGGACGAAAACCTAGAAATTCAGCATTTTGCACTTACGGCACCCACTGTGGCGGGCGCCATGGGGTTAGCCATGACGTGGCCACGTCTCAAGACCACTCCTCAACCTCCAAGACCCACGATCCCCACTACATCATCCCCTGTAGGGACCGTGGCGGGCGCCATAGGCCTGTGGCGGGCGCCACAAGGCAAAAATCTATAACCTCCACTTTTTAGTGGAGGGGCGTCCCGGTCATTTCGCGCTTTCAGTTTCTCCTATAAATAGGACCTTAGATTTTCGTTTTTCTTCATCCAGAATTAGAATTCTCTAGGCATATATCAGTTATAAAGCAGTTGCCATTCCACATCGGGGTGCCTCTGCAATCGAGTGATCGAGTCTGTAATCTGTCTGTGGTTCGAGTTTTGGAGCACTCTGGAGGAAGTTAATCCTGCCGCCATTTTAATTCCAGTTAGTATTTATTTTCTCGCACTTTACTTTGTTTATTTCCCGCACTCGCACATTTACGTTGTTTATTTCCCGCACTCGCACATTTACGTTGTTTATTTCCCGCACTCGCACATTTACGTTGTTTATTTCCCGCACTCGCACATTTACTTTGTTTACTTCCCGCACTCGCACATTTACTTTGTTTACTTCCCGCACTCGCTTTAAATTACTTATATAAAAAACTATAAAAAGAATATTTACTTTATCATGTCTAACTAATCCCATAAAGGTTAGAATGTAAGGATCGTAATTAAACCAGTAACCAGTATAATTGTTCGTGGAAACACCTAAGGGCTATTTTATCTTTCAATTCAAGTAATTGTTTTTAACTATTTCAAAAACAGCCAAAAGCGCTTTGTATAGTTCATTAGGAGTTTTTAGATTAAAAAGAAAAGAGATTTTAAAACGATTTTCGGACGCGTTATGAGATTTAGAGTCTGGTTCATAAGAACCTCTTTTTGCTAAGAAGTCCAGGTTAAAATACTTTTCATCTTTGTTAAGAAACTATATTTCTTAAAAATAGGTTTACTACTCTAACGCAGTACGCACCTTTTTATCCGTGACAATAGGAGGGGTTGATTAGAGAGTACAACTCGGTTCTGAATACGCGAAAGCGACAGTTCCTGTTAAATTAGTTCTTTTCAAAGGAGAAAACATTGCCCATAAGTAGTTCCATTAGCAAGTACTGGATTATCATTGATTACGTGAATTACATTCGAGCCTGTCTTTTATTTATTATTTAAAATTATAATTTTATTTACCATTGCACCCTTACTAAAACCCTTAAAAATAGTTGCCTTAGATAAACACCATAACAACAGGTACGATAGATTGACACTTGGTCTCTGTGGATTCGATAATCTTTTATATTACTTTGACGTGATTCGTACACTTGCGAAAAACAGCACATCAGTCAACAAAAAAAATGAGAAAAGAGATTGACTCTGCGGCTAAAGAAAGAAATCGGTTTTAACCGACAGACTGTGATCAACCATAAAAAGGAGAGTATTGAACCAAGAGAAGGTGTTTGACTCTCTGGAGAACTCGGTGTGTTAACTGATAAATAGTGGTTAACCGAAAAGAGAAAGTAATTGGTTTTTAACCAACAGACGGTGATTAACCAAAAAAGAAGGGTGTAAAACCAAGCGAAGGTTATGACCTAAAAGAACGGATGTGGAACCATGAGAAGGTTGTGACTCAAAGAGCGGGTGTGGAACCAAGCGAATGTTGTGACCCTAAGAAAGGGTGTGGAACCAAGCGAAGGTTGTGACCCAAAGAATGGGTGTGGAATCAAATGAAGGTTGTGACTCAAAGAATGCATGTGGAACCAAGCGAAAGTTGTGACCCAAAGGGGTTTGGTACGCTGACTGAACAAGTAGTACTTGACCGAAGAAAGCGTATTTAAACCAAAAGAAGGTTACTAACCAAAAGGTCCGGGTGTTTGAACCAAAGAAAGGTTGCTAATCGCTGGGGATTTGGTATTTTAACAGACGAACTGTGATTAACCGAAAAGAAAGAATGATTAACCAAGAGACGGTGATTAACTCAAGAGAAGCTTAGTATGTTAACAGACAGACTGTGGTTAACTAAGGAACGGGTGATTAACCAAGAGGAGATTAACCTAAGAGAAGCTCAGTATGTTAACAGACGGACTGTGATTAACTGAGGAATAGGTGATTAACCCAAGAAGACATTGATCTTGAACCAAGGAAATGGTGATTGATCAAAGAAAAAAATGGAAAAGAAAGTGAATGATCAAGGATCAAACTCAAGAGACACCACAGTTTGAGAATAGAGGCGACTTATTCCAGGTTTAAAAACCAGACACCCTTTCCCAAAAAACAGTTAGAATGAGGGTAGGTCAAACTCCATCTTCATTCCTTCTCTAGCACCCAAAGCGTAGTGCGCAAGTTGAAATCGAAAGAGAGATGGCGTAATTTATACAGTGCTCAAATGCGTTGTGAAGACCTCCGGCTTCTCAAGGGACCAAGAAAGAGAAACTATAAAAGAAGCCTAAAAAAAAGAGCAAAAAGAAGATTAATCAATCGAAACAAGGTTTCGATCGATCAATCAAAGGGAAATGATATGCCAACAACTTTTCAAACGAGTCGAAAAATAATTAAAGCAAAAGTGTGAAGTAATGATAATACAAGATTAAATTTATTCAATCAAGAATGAAATGCCAAGAATTAACAAGAATCAATTAGCATGCATCATTAATCATGTTATCACATAAACAAGAGTATGCAAAAAGAAACATGATTATACAACTTCAAGAATGCAAACAATTTCATAATCGAAAAATTGTGCATCAAAGTTTCACATACATAATTCAATTAGAGGCTAAAAAGCTCAAGAAACATGCACAAATATCAAGTATGTCGAGCCATGAAAGTTAAATGTGGAAAGAAATCTAAACAAGCATGAAAAAGCACAAAAAACAGCTTCTGCAGTAGTGTTAATCGATTAACCAGTTTTGAATTGCAAATGGTTAATCAATTAATAGATATTTAACAGATGAAAATCGCGTTGTAATAAGGTGTTAATCAATTAACCAGTCTTGCCTTGCAAATGGTTAATTTGTTAACACTGTAAAAAATAGCAACATGAAATTTAGCAAAAAAACACTTTTCAACAACTTATTTCATGTAATTGCAATGGATCAAAGCATGGAATAAGGTGCATAAAACATGTTAATTCATATCAAATAAAAGCTAAAAGAGTTAATCATGCCAAATTAAGAATTCAAGCAATGAAAACCTCAATTAAGCTACTTAGTGAAAAATGCGAAAACGATCGGAAACGTAAAATCGAGCAAGAATAACCAAACTACAAGGTGGAAGTTTGTCTTGGTAGTTGTTGCAAGTAAAATATGGTGAGCATAAGCAAAGAAAACCATAGAATTCTAAGCTTGAGACCAAATCGTAGCGAAACCAACAAAAATGCAATAAATGCTCCGAATATAAAATTGCACCAAAACACTTGAGATGATTACTTGAATTGAAGGAGAAGCTACTGTAAATCCAGAAATCCAAGTAGAAATGTAGTGGAATGGAAGTTTAGCTCAAGAGAATAACAAGTTCAAGGTGAAGATTGTTACACTCTAATGGTTGAAATTGAACTTTTGTGTGTGGTTTGGTGAAGAAGATAAGATGAATTGCAGAAAATTTAGAGAGAATTGAGAAAGAATAGTGAAAGTGAGAGAGAATTGAGAATGAAGAGTGAAAAGTGGTTAAGGTCCTCTTCAAAAATGTGAAGGTTTCTTTATATAGAAGCTAGCTTTGGAGTGGGATAAGCTTGGAACAAGGTTTGGAGCTAGCTAAGGGTTTGATTTGGAGTTAGTTACATCTAACTCACCGAGTTAGAAGTTGACTCAGTTAGTTATTTTTTAACTCAGTAGGAGCATCCCAATGCAAGCTCAAAATCCAATGGTTCACATGCTTGGAAATGTAGGTGTATGGTGAACACAATTGAAAGTGATATAGTGTAGCAAATGCAAGTGGTTTCATGAAGTGTCTTGAAGTGTCTAGAATATTCCCCATGATACTAGAATCAAATAAACCAAAAGAGTGAAGGAGAAGTTGTTGCAGCACTGTAAAAGGCTGAAATTCTGCAGAACTTGCAGGTATATTGATTAACAGCTGTTCAGAAACTGAAAACAACGTTGTAAAAGGGTGTTAATAGATTAACCAATTTTACCATGCAAATGGTTAATCGATTAACACAAGCAAAATTTTTCCAGTTTGGCTTGAAACAATGTGTTATGGTCGTTGTAACACCCTTTTCTACCCCACAGTTCTAATGGAAAAATATTCACATTTATCATAGTATAATATTAAACTCAATAAAAATCATCTCAAAGGGCGTACATTTCTCAATAAATCAAATATATGTCAAGGCTCTGTAAACAACGGGGTTTCCAAAAAGATATCAAAAATTGCTCAAAAGGCAGCGGAACTCAAAAGGCATAATCCAAAGTTTTCCTTGTACGGAAACATAATCAAAACTAAAAAAATCAAATAAAACATGGTTTAACTCAAAGGCCCCAACCCGATGTTACACTGTCAGAACAAGACCCTCTAAGTTAACCAAAATGGCCAACAACTCAAAACTCCAAAAAGATCCTCGACGGCATCCACGGCTAAACTTAGTCATCTGCACGTTACCCACGTGGAGGCAACATTCAAGCAGGCAGGGTGAGTAAAACGATTCATAATTAATATAGGAAATCAATATATAAAACAACGTCATTTTCATATTATGCATCATCATATTCATCAATGGGCATCAAAGGCCACAACATCATAAATTACTCAAGATTATCTCACAAATGCAAATGCAACAAGACTCATGCATGTAGTACCAATCATCACAGCTCGATGGACAATGGTCATCAACCCTCCATAGATCCCCATCAATAGGATCGATTCTATACAAGAATCGGAGCACATCAAAATACCTCACATTCGCACAATGGGACTGAAGCCAAAGAAATCAAGGTCCTAAACCGAAGTCCGGATGCACATGAATGCATGATGCACACGTCAATAATCATCCTCATAATTACATCATAGGTGCATCATCATTCATCAAAATCATCATCATCAAAATCATCATCATATATCATGTCATCATAGAATCATCAAAACTCGTCATCATTACATCATAGGAATCATCGTGTAATCATGTACTAATCACATAGAAATCACAGTCATACTCTATTAATTCTTCAAAGAAATCACAGCATCAAAACATCAAGGCATCACTGCACAAAATCAGAATTTGCAAAAACTCTGCTACGTTCGCTAGCAAGTTCGTTGTGCGAGTCTGGGGCGAGTTTCTTTGTTGTGCAAAGGATTCTTCGTTGTGCGAGTCTGGGCGAGTTTATTCATTGTGCGAAGGATTTTTCGATGTGCGAACACGCAATTATAACAAAACGCTGTTACGCACCAGAACTTAAAACCAATCCAAAAGCCCCATGATTTCCTTCCCCAATAACCCAAAAACATCCCTAAGTCATTCATAAGGTATTGCAGTGATAAAGGCACAAAATCTACGACTTATTAGGCCAATCCCGTACCATATTCACGCTCTAATTCCCATAATTTCCTTACAACTACACCACAGTCATTAGAGTTTCTCACAATCTAATTACCATACAGGGTTGAAACCTCAACGACAGATTTTGGCCACGAGGGCCTACTTTCCCTCAAACCCAAATAGACCTCGAACCTATCAGACCATCAGTTTAAAATCCTTATACGGTTAAAACCTCAATAATAGATTTTAGCCACGAAGACCTAATTTCCTTTATCCCAAATCAGCCTCAAACCCCTTAAACCCTTAAATCGGCTTTAAACACATTGAAATCACATATTGAAAACAATGAAGGCAATACTCTTCATACCTTAATTGCCGACTCTAAGCCTTCTCCTTGATTTGTGGGAACCTCGCGAACCTTTTGCCTCAATCCTCTTCCTCAGATCTCTGACCTCTACTTCTTCTCTTTTCATGGTCTAACAAGAATGAATCCTAATTCCCTCAAAAATCCCTTTTTATTAAACCTAACTTTGGGCCTATAAATTGGGCTTTTCCAATATTACCCTCACTAACTCCTTCTTAATTATCCAATTTTCCCTTAGTTAACTTATATTTATTTAAATTAATAATAATACTAATATATTCATACTATATACTATTATTTAAATAAATAACTCAAAATCCATAATTCTCAATATTTCCCACCAACCATCGAAAATCACCAAAAATATGAATATTTATATTTAAATAAATTAAATAAATACTCCAATAAATTTGGGGTGTTACAACTCTCCCCACTTAAAAGAATTTTCACCCTCAAAAAATACCTCAAGGAAACAGAGTCGGATACGACTCCCTCATCTGATCTTCACGCTCCCAAGTCCAACTTTCTCCAGCTGGTCCTCCCCACAATACCTTTACCAAGGCAATCTCTTTACCTCGCAGTTGCTTCACTTCTCGTCCATCAACTGGAAATGCCTCAACAGTCAAGTCATCTCTCACTTGTACATCATCCATCTGAATCACATGCGACGGATCTGGAATGTACTTCCTCAAATGAGACACATGAAACACATCATGCAAATTCGCAAACGAAGGCGGTAAAGCAATCTGATATGCTACTTCCCCCACTCTCTGCGAAATCTGATGCGGAACAAAATTCGATGTGGGATTTCGAGACTTCAAAGCTCGGGCAACACCAGCTACCGACGTAACTCTCCAAAACATGTGATCTCCCTCTTGCAATTCAAGTGCTTTCCTCCTCTTATCATGGTAACTTTTCTGACGACTCTGCGATGCTTTCAACTTTTCTTGGATCATCTTGATCTTTTCAGTCGTCTCTTGCATAATCTCAAGTCCGAGTACAACATTTTCTCCTGACTCATACCAATACAAAGGAGTCCTACACCTCCTACCATACAAAGCCTCATACGGTGCCATTCTGATACTAGAATGGTAACTGTTATTGTAGGTAAACTCAGTCAACGACAAAAGACTCTCCCATGATCTACCTCGATCCAACACATAAGCTCTCAGAAAATCCTCTAACAACTGGATAGTTCTCTCTGTTTGTCCATCCGTCTGCGGATATTACGCAGAACTCAATCTCAACTTAGTATCCAAAGTTGTCTGCAAACTCTCCCAAAACCTCGAGGTAAATCTCGGATCTCTATCAGACATAATAGTTGAAGGGAATACCATGTAGTTTCACAATATGATCAATATATAATTCGGCAAGCTTCTGCAATGAATAATTCATCCTCATCAGTATAAAATGAGCCGATTTGGTCAATCTATCAACAACCACCCAAATTGAATCATATCCCTTAAAAGACTTCGGTAAACCTGTCACAAAATCCATAGAAATGATATCCCATTTCTATTCTGGAATATTCAACAGTTGCATCAGACCCGACGGTCTCTGATGTTCAATCTTTGATTTCTGGCAAGTCAAACAAGCATACACAAACTCTGCAATTTCCTTCTTCATACCCGGCCACCAAAACAAATTCTTCAAATCTTGATACATCTTTGTGGCACTAGGATGAATACTTAACCCGCTTCTGTGACCTTCCTCAAGAATGCTCTTCTTGATTTCTGGCACATCGGGAACACACACTCTATCTCTGAACCTCATCAGACCATTCTCATCGATCCGAAAATCACCCTCGTTACCTTGATCAATTAACGTGAGACGATTCACCAAAATAAAATTAGATTTTTGACATTCTCTGATTTGTTGGAGAATACCACTAGTGAACTTCAGCATACCCAACTTCACACTGTTAGGAGTCTCTTCACAAACCAAACTCATATCTCTAAATTGCTCAATCAGTCCTAACTCTCGAATCATAAGCATCGACATATGTAAGGACTTCCTACTTAATGCATCAGCCACAACATTAGCCTTACCAGGATGGTAACTCAATTTAAAATCATAATCCTTCAGAAGTTCAAGCCACCTTCTCTGCCTCATGTTTAACTCTTTATGATCAAACAAATACTTCAGGCTCTTGTGATCACTGAACACTTCGAACCTAGACCCAAAAAGATAATGTCTCCAAACTTTCAACACAAACACCACAGTGGCCAACTATAAGTCATGCGTAGGATAATTTCTTTCATGAACCTTCAGTTGCCTGGAAGCATAATCAACGACCTGACCATTCTGCATCAGTACGCCACCAAGACCCATCTTCGATATATCACAATATACTACAAAAGACTCACTCGAATTGGGCTTTTCCAATATTACCCTCACTAACTCCTCCTTAATTGTCCAATTTGTCCTTAGTTAACTTATATTTATTTAAATTAATAATAATACTAATATATTCATATTATATACTATTATTTAATAAATAACTCAAAATCTATAATTCTCAATATTTTCCATCAACCACCGAAAATCACCAAAAATACGAATATTTATATTTAAATAAATATTCCAATAAGTTTGGGGTGTTACAGTTGTGACTCTGAACTTCGACTCTTTACTTTGATAAATGAGCATAAAAACCTTTATATTTTGCTTGTGTTGATGATGTGATGACTTTGTTAGGGTGTGATTAATCAGGCTTTGAAACTCTGAATGTCCCTGCAACAAAACCACAGAGAAACAATGCTAATGCCTACGCCAGCAATGCGAATGCACATGCTCATGCAAAAAGGCAAAAGGGGAGGTCAAATTTTGGGTTATGACAGCTGCCCCTATTTAATCTACTTGAACATAAATGTACAAATTGCGACAGCTTTTCGAGCACTCTAGGTGGAAGAGGGTTAAATAAAAGAGTAGCTCGAAAATTTGGCCGACGGCGACGGTAGAAGTGTTTAGAGATGTAAATGTGTATAGAGTTTGATTTAAGTAACATCAGCCTAATCCAACAATAGTAGAAAATATAGCAGATATCTAGAATATGCAGCATATTAATGTTTAAAGCAGTTAAGAATGCAATAAATAACATAAAAATAAAGTAATTAAAGCACAAAGATAAACACCCAAACAAGCAATAAAGCAAACAAAACTAGGCGAGACCCCGACTTGCAAGAGCAAGGACTCCCCAGCAGAGTCGCCAGCTGAAGCTGAGGAGTTCCAGCTAGCCAGGAAACAAACAGAACTAGGCGAGACTCTAACTTGCAAGAGCAAGGACTCCCCAGCAGAGTCGTCAGCTGAAGATAGTGGGATTATACTTGAGTCAATCATAAACTCAAAGATAATACAGAGTCGCCACTGAACTTTATTTAGTCCCAAAGAACAGGGAAAATATCGATAAAACCCAAGGGAAAGAGAAACGGGTAAGGGGGTCGGTTATATGAGAGGAAGGGATTAGCACCTCATGCATCTGTCGTACTCGACGGGAACCATTTTACTTGCTTCTAGGCTTAGATGGATTATCTATCTAAAGGCTACTAGCTAAACAGAAAGGAAAAGGAAAAGGAAAGAAAGTATTCGCGGAGGATTGCGGTCCTCGTACCTACATATCCTCATAGTGCCATGAGGAATTTAGAGCTCCGTAGTTCATGGAACCAAGGAAAAGAAGGAGAAGACGGAAGCAGGTTGAAGAAAGATGGAAGAAGGTAGAAGGTATCTCACCAAGATCTCGCGATCTTGTGCCTATGTATTCTCACAATGCAGTGATGAAGTCAGAGCTCCGTAGTTTGGAGATCTAGGACGGAGAAAGAAAAGGAAAACAGTGTAAAAACCAAGAGCGAAAGAAGGTAGAGAGACTCTACTGGGGAAGAAAAACGAAATGGTGTTAAAATCAAGAAAGAAATGCAAAGGAATGGTGTCGGAACCAAGAGAATAAAGGAGCAAAGGAATTGAATCGAGATGAGATACGACCCACAGGGGGTTCGGTATATTAACAAGCAAACTATGATTAACCAAAGAAAGAGAAGATTATGACTCTGAGGGGAGAAAGGTTAGTGCCAACATACGGATTGTGATTAATCAGAAAAAGGTGAAAAGAGATTGCATCTGCGGGTAAAGAATGAAAATGTTTTTAACAGATAGATTGTGATCAACTAGAAAAAAAAGAGTATTGAACCAAGAGAAGGTGTTTGACTCTCTGGGGGACTCGGTGTGTTAACTGGAAAAAAGTGGCTAACCGAAAAGAGAAAGGAATTGGATTTTAACAAATGGACGATGATTAACCAAAAAGGAAAGGTGTAGAACCAAACAAAGGTTGTGACCCAAAAGGACGGGTGTGGAACCAAGCGAAGGTTGTGACCCAAAAAACGGGTGTTGAACCAAGCGAACCAAAGAACGGGTGTGAAACCAAGCTAAGGTTGTGACCCAAAGAACAGGTGTGGAACCAAGCGAAGGTTGTGACCCAAAGAACGGGTGTGGAACTAAGTGAAGGTTGTGACCCAAAGGGGTTCGCCACACTGACTGAACAAGCAGTACTTGACCGAAGAAAGGGTAATTGAACCAAAAGAAGTTTTCTAACCCAAAGGTGTGAGTGTTTGAACCAAAGAAAGGTTACTAACTGCTGGGGATTGGGTATTTTAACAGACGTACTTGTCACACCCTCATTTTCACCTTTAGCCTTTCACACCCTACATTCGTCATATCATACATTGTTCTATTGCATATCGAGCATGTGGGTTCACAAGGTGAAGATTGGACCGGTTTATTATTGTTGTTCTATTGCATATCGAGCATGTGGGTTCACAAGGTGAAGATTGCCCATCATGGGCTACATGGAAGAAAAGGTTCATCATCTAAGGTTTTATCTAAGTTGGAAAGTCTACTCATGTAGATTTCTTCAAGGAGATGTTACTTGAAAAATATTAAGATATTCAAGATCAAAATTCCTAATGGACATGAAGTGCCAAGTTCATAAATCAAGACTTCATCCACTTCAAATAATGGTATAAGGGAAATCCATCATTCAAAATTCATGAATTCAAGATTAGAATATTACAAAGGTAATTTCATGACATTTGCAAGAATGTCACATTGGTTGCAAAGTTTCCAACTCTAAGCAATGCTTAGAAATTAAGTTATTTCTAGTCTTAATTCAAATTTCTAACTAATTTCAAAAGAATAACCATTAATGCTTATTCATGGGAAATTTCAAGGCATCTTTAATTGATCCAAAACAGCTCCATGACCAACTAATTCCCAACTAAATAAACCATGTCACAAAACTTGAGGAAACTAGATCATGTTGGTTCACTTACATGCTAAAATTCAGAACTTCAAAATTTTGTCAAAGGGGGAGGCATAGACCACAAGTATAACCCAAGAACAAGTGAATAAAGGAGGGCAATATGGAAAAAACAGCACTAGGAAAGTGCAGCAGCAAAAGCAAAAAAGCAGCATGCTAGAAATGGAAAGAAATGGGGCTGCACCAAGAAAGTGGTAATAAGCATTTCCAAATGCAGATATTCTAAAACTTGAGACATGTGCAAGCTTTATTGTTTTGGTACAGCAACAAAAGTGCAGCAGAAAAGTAAGATGTCTAGAGGAAAAGGGTGCACTAAGAAAGTGGTTTTTGGATATTTCTAAGTGTAGAAATTCTGAAGTTTGAGAATAGTTGTAAACCCTAATGCTTTGGGTATAAAAGAGAAGCAACACCAGTAGAAAGGGGGACTATTCACTACACATTAAAAAATAGAGAGAGCGAGAAACCCTAGAAAACCAGAAAAATAGAGAGAAAGAAAATCAGAAAAATCAAGAGAGTCACATAGAAACAAGAGAACCATTGAGAAGCAGAACCATCAAAACATAGAGTGAAGAGTGAAGGGAACACCCAACCAAAATCAGTGGAGATTTTGCAAGAAGGAGAGCAACTCTTTGGTATCCATTTCTTCAAACTTTTCTCTCTTTATATTTTGCACTTGTCATTTATTATCTCTGTTGAGTGTTTTTGTGTTGTGTACCTTGTGTAAAGTCCCAAGAGGGACCAAGAAACCATTGTAAGAACCACAAGAAAGAAAGAGAACAAAGGAAAAGTTCAGATTTTTTTCACCCAGCAGGGCTGACACGGGCCGTGTCAGTTGACACGGGCAGCCGTGTCAGCCCGCTGTTTAAGTTTTCTTCGCGCACATCTCTTAGGGGTGCTGACACAGGCCGTGTCAGCAGACACGGGCGACCGTGTCAGCTCCCTGTTTGCCTCCAAAAATCAGTGTTCTGAGCATTTCTTAACACGGACCGTGTCAGCTGACACGGGCGACCGTGTCAGCCACCTATTTACTTCAAAAATTCATTGGTGTGGGTACTTTTTGACACGGATCGTGTCAGCTAACAAGGTCAGTCGTGTCAGCTAACAAGGCCAGCCGCGTCAGGCCCCTGTTTTTCAAGTTTTTTTTTGCTATTTTACCTTTTTTTTTAAAAAATTCAAGGAGTTTGTCGTTTTTTGTGTGCATTTTGATTCAAGCCGACTAACGCGTTGTGTTTGCATGGCTATTGTATGTGGACATTATTATAGTTATGTTTGACCTTTTTGTTCCAAAACTATTTTCAAAAATAAACTCTCAATTTTATCGAGCCATTTTTACCTTGTAAGTCGACCGCCTTGTGTGTTCGCCATCGACCTTGTTCGCATCACTTCAAATATTTTTACAAACAATAAAACCCTTGATCCAACATCAAGTGGCATTTTTCTCATAAAAAATCCAAAACACAGTACATATACGATTAGGGTTATACACCATAAACTTTAAAGTGGTGGAGAAGGAATGAGAATGGAACCCTCCTACACTCGTTCCGAATGTTTTGAATACAAGGCGCTCGACTTGGTTATTCAAAACATTCATCTCTATCCAAAGTCTTTTGTGTAATCCTAATCAAGGACAATTTCTCCTCAAAAACTTAAAAATAACATCAACTCATCAAACTTCTTTTCACCTTAGGGCATCAATCTAAAAACCCATTTTTAAGGTATAAAATCAACCAACAAACAACCATTTCACAAGCCTCTGAACTACGGAGCTCTGATTCTTCACTTCTTTTAAGTGAGGATACGTAGGCACAAAGGCCACAATCCTTGGCGAGCATTAAAATAAAAACCAACCCCTCTTTTTTCATTAAGCAAGCAAACTTTTAATAAAAACACTCATTCACGCTAAACAACCTAGAAGGTTCCCATCGAGTACGATGGATGCGAGGGGGTGCTAACACCTTCCCCTCGCATAACCGACTCCCGAACCCTAAGACTTGGTTGTGATGACCATGCTCTTTCCCTAAAGGTTTTACCTTATTTCTCTTTGCCTCCTTGGGATAAGTAAAATCTGGTGGCGACTTTGTGTCATTTTTCGCGTAGCGACAGTACTATGATTAACTGAAAAGAATGAGTGATTAACCAAGAGACGGTGATTAACTCAAGAGAAGCTCGGTATGTTAACAGGCGGACTATGGTTAATTGAGGAATGGGTGATTAACCAAGAGGTGATTAACCAAGAGAAGCTCAGTATGTTAATAGACGGATTGTGGTTACCTGAGGAACAGGTGATTAACCAAGAGGTGATTAACCCTAGAAGACATTGATCTTGAACCAAGGAAATAGTGATTGATCAAAGGAAAGATTGGAAAGAGAAGCAAATGATCAAGGATCAAACTCAAGAGACACCACAGTTTGGGAATAGAAGTGACTTATTCTAGGTTTAAGCAACAGATGCCCTTTCCCATAAAACAGTCAGAATGAGGGTAGGACAGACTCCTTCCTCATTCCTTCTCTAGCACCCAAAGCATAGTGCAGAAGTTTAACAGAGAAACTGCGTAATTTGTACAATGCTCCAATGCGTTATGCAGACCTCCAGCTCGATAAGGGGCCAAGAAAGAGAAACTATAAAGGAAGCCTAAAGAGAAGAGCAAAAGAAGTATTAACCAATTGAAATAAGGTTTCGATCAATCAAAGGAAAAGGATATGCAAACAACTTTTCAAACGAGTCGAAAAATCATTAAAGCAAAAGTGCGAAGTAATGATTTTATAAGATTAAATTTGTTAAATAAAGAACAAAATTAATGCAATGAAGAATGAAATGCCAAGCATTAACAAGAATAAATTAGTATGCATCATTAATCATGTTAACACATAAACAAGAGTATGCAAAAAGCAACATGATTACACAACTTCAAGAATGCAAACGATTTCATAATCGATAAATCGTGCATCAAAGTTTCGCATACATAATTAAACTAGAGGCTAAATAGCTCAAGAAACATCCACAAATATCAAGTATGTCGAGCCATGGAAGTTAAATATGGAAACAAATCCAAACAAGCATGAAAAAGCACCAAAAAACAGCTTTTGCAACAGTGTTAATCGATTAACCAGTTTTGCCTTGCAAATGGTTAATCTATTAATAGCTATTTAACAACTGAAAGTGGCGTTGTAATAAGGTGTTAATCGATTAACCAGTTTTGTCTTGCAAATGGTTAATTTGTTGACACTGTAAAAAACAACAACATGAAATTTAGCAAAAAAGCACTTTTCAGTAACTTAGTTCATGTAATTGCAATGGATCAAAGCATGGAAAAAGGTCCATAAAACATGTCAATTCATATCAAATAAAAGCTAAAAGAATTGATCATGCCAAATCAATAATTCAAGCAACAAAAACCTCAATTAAGCTACATCATGAAAAATGTGAAAACGATCAAAAACGTAAAATCGAGCAAGAATAATGAACCTACAACGTGGAGGTCTGCCTTGGTAGTTCTTGCAAGTAAAATATGGTGAGAGTAAGCAAAGAAAACCATGGAATTCTAAGCTTGAGACCAAAGCGTAGCGAAACCAACAAAAACGCGATAAATGCTCCGAATATGAATTTGCACCAAAACACTTGAGATGATTACTTGAATTGAAGTAGAAGCTACTATAAATCGAGAAATACAAGTAGAAATCTAGTGGAATGGAGGTTATCTCAAGAGAATAACATGTTCAAGGTGAAGATTGTTACACTCTAATGGTAGAAATTGGGCTTTATTGTGTGGTTTGGTGAAGAAGATGAAGATGAGTTGCAAAATTTCAGAGAAAATTGAGAGAGAAAAGTGAAAGTGAGAGAGAATTGATATTGAAGAGTGAAAAATGGTTAAGGTCCTCTTCACAAATGTGAAGGTTTCTTTATATAGAAGCTAGATTTGGAGTGGGATAGGCTTGGAACAAGGTTTAAAGCTAGCTAAGGCTTGCTTTGGAGTTAGTTACATTTAACTCGCCGAGTTCGAAGTTGACTCAGTTAGTTATTTGTTAACTCATTGGGAGCAACCCAATGCAAGCTCAAAATCCAATAGTTCACATGCTTGAAAATGTAGGTGTATGGCGAGCACAATTGAAAGTGATGTAGTGTAGCAAATGCAAGTGGTTTCATGAAGTGTCTAGAATATTCCCCATGATACTAGAACCAAATCGACCAAAAAAGTGAAAGAGAAGTTGTTGCAATGCTGTAAAAGGCTGAAATTTTGCAGAACTTGCAGGTGTATTGATTAACAGTTGTTCAGAAATTGAAAACAGCATTGTAAAAGGGTGTTAATAGATTAACCAACTTTCCTTGCAAATGGTTAATTGATTAACACAAGCAAAATTTGTCCAGTTTGGCTTGAAACAATGTGTTATGGTCGTGGCTCTGAACTTCGACTTTTTGCTTTGATAAATAAACATAGAAACCTTTGTATTTTGCTTGTGTTTATGATGTGATGACTTTGTTAGGGTGTGATTAATCAGGCTTTGAAACTCTGAATTTCCCTGCAACAAAACCACAGAGAAACAATGCCAATGCGTATGCCGGCAATACGAATGCATATGCTCATGCAAAAGGGCAAAATGGGAGGTTAAATTTCGGGTTACGACATAGTTATGAGTTCATGGTCAAGGCTACGAGTTTCACCTTAATACATCTTCTATCAAAGTGGTTATGGATAAAAAGCCAAAATAGGAATAAGTCGATGCTCAATTATGCAATGTAATCAACATTATTCTTCCTAATATTAAACCGATATTTCATACCCATATGATGTGGGAATCGATTTGGACGCAGGTGAAACAACTCTAGACGATGTTATTACTTTGTAAAGATTGAGGGGTCTATGTCAACATGTATCGGTCAAGTTTATATTTCACTTCATGATATTTATGATTTCATACCTCTTGTTGGATGCACAATAACTCAACAAGAGAAGTCACGTGAACAACGTGACACCCTCCTTATGATTATCACCCTACAAGGTTTACCTTAGGAATAATTTGTCATTCATGATCAAATTTTGAGTTTTTTATTGTACTAAATTTCTTTGTTTCCTCTCTGTTATCCTTCTTCAAGTACCTGCAAAACAACCGCACGAGCCTCTTATTGCTCTTTCACTCTTGCTTCCCATTCACAAGGTGATAGTTATATCCTTACGTCATTTGGAAACAATTATTTCAGCATTCAAGGAGGTCCATACAACTCCAAACCTCATCCCTAGTGTGAGTATTGTAACTTAACTTAAGATTATTATTGAATGTTGCAAGAAGTTTCATGGAAGACCTCCACACAAGGTGAATGTGAATGTGGCTCAAATTGATCATTCAAATATTCTCAAAACCTCACCTACTCTTCAAATTTTTACGCCAAGCTACGAAGATTTCATCAAGTGGGATCAAAATAATCAGAACTCTGGTTCTACTGCTCCGGTTGCACACACTAGTATTTTATTTGTTTTCCTCTCTCAATTATCTTCTCTTGTCCTATGGGTCCTTTATTATAGTCCATCTAATCATGTTACTAAAAATAAATGTATTTTCTTTTCCCTATCTACCCTTTAGTTTCTTACCAAGTATAACTTTTGCAAATGGTTCTTAAAACTAATCTGAATGGATTGCTACTGTTCAAATTCTACCTTATCTCTTTGTTACTTATATTTTTTTCTCCCTAATCATTCATCTAAGTTACTTTCAATTATTCGTTTAAATCGTTATGTTGATTGTATTGTCACCTTCACTAACAGTTATGTTAACCTACAAGACTAGAGTTAGAGATGGACGATTAACGTCAGATGTGAATCTCAAGGCTTCACTACCTCTCTGTGTCATCTAAGACATTTTTATCCCCAAATTCTCCATTCAATATCCATACTCAAGTAGGTCATCCATGTTTTAACAAACTACAAAATTTGGTGTCAAGTTTATCTAAGTTATATAATTTACATTGTGAGTTGTGTCAGTTAGGGAAACACATTCGTTGTCAATTTCACAATCGAGTAAATAAATGAGCTTCGTCCCCTTTTTATTTATTTCACTCCGATGTTTGGGGTTCTGATAAGTTCCAAATTTACGGATGCGCTAGGTGCAAACAAGGCTAGGTGGCATGACTAGATGCAAGTACTTCATGGTTATGTAAAGACTAGTGTGATATTCAAAGGGGTGGTGTGCTAGGAAACAAAAGGTGGCCAAGGACACATGGAAAACATGCAAGAGTTTCTTTCTAAAGAAGAAAAGTTGATTCTTCAGAGTGGTAGAGCAGGATAGGCGCAAGGACAATGTGCCTAGAGAGATCCTTGGAATTATTCTTATAAATAGTAAGTTCCAGTTCAATGCAAAAAGAGTTTCGATGGATCGGAGAAGTAAAAAATTGAATTAAGTTCACTCAAGTCTACAACAAAAGAATAATATAGGAAATCTGAAGACGGAAACACTACTCAGGTGACAGGCAAAATTCCACTTCCAAGGTCAACTTCTCTAGAAAGATCAACTATTGCGCTGACATGAGTAAGCGTAGCTAAACTCACTATTGTTGGGGCCAGATGTTGACACGCCGCAAGGGTAAGTTTAGAGCAGTTAAATACTGAATCATATTTTATCTGTGTATGGAAATGCAAAGTAATATAAAAAAGAGGTTATCGAACCATAGAGACCAAATGTTGAATATTGAACTCTATTCAATCAGTGTAAGAGCATCTCCAATGGTGCTTCCTATTTTTGGATTCTTTGTGGGACCCATTGAACCATATCATCTTGAAACAACTCACTCAATTTTCACTCCAATGGTACAACCCTAAAGAACTCATATTAGGTCTCATAATTTTACTTTATATATTAATATTTTATTTAAATTAAATTAATTTAAATTTAAATTAATAAAAATATTTAATAAATAAATCAATCAAATTAAACTTAAAATTCAAAATAATAATTAAAATAAAAGTACAATTAACATTTACAACAAATAAATTATCTACAAAAATTAATATATAAATCATGTATAAGTGAATAAATTATTAAAGAAAAGAAATTAAAAAGAAAAAGAAAAAAAGCATGTTTTATTATTATTTCATTATTTGTTAAGGTTGAAGAACGTTGCATTGTAATGCAACGGTTTGCCACGGTGGCCAACTCCAATGGAAAAAAAATTTTGATGCAACGCATGCCAGGTGGAAAACTAGTGAAAAAACTCCCCATTAGAGATACTCTAAGTTTAGAGCGGTTAAAAATTGGTTTTTTTAAAAACATATTGAATTAAAATTGGAGTAAAAATTATAAGACAAACAGGGCCTAGGGTTCAAGATTCTTGCTCAGACATTTCCATATGTTTCGAATTTCAATTACGAGTAATTCTATACGATTATAGAAAACAAATAAATATGGACAACACCTACTTTAGTCAGCATGTTGCCTGTCTAAGATAAATAAAAGGTCTACTTTCACTAGGCTGAGTTATTTATCAAAGATCATATTTCTCACTGCTATAAAAATTGAAACTTTTCTCAAATGACTCTGAACACTTTCATGACTCGTACTCAGTTGTTTAATAATTTTCTTTCAGGTACTGATACATACCCTTTCAGTGTATGATCCGTACCTGGGTAATCTTTACTTTCGTAAAACATATAGTTTTAAAAATCATATTTTAAAATAAAATGAAAACAAGTTTCTCGGAATCGATTTGTAAGAGTTCTTATGATAAGTCATTAGACAAGTCTCATGACCCTTAGTCCCTAAAAGACTACTTACTAATAGTGAGAAAGATCGGTTTCAAAGCATATATCAAATTAGCGATCATGATTAACAATAGAAATTGATAAATATAACAATGGAAATAAATAAAACTTGATGGAAACCAAAGTGACTTGAATAATAATAATGAGATGCTCCAAAGAAACTTGAGTACAACAATTGCAATAAACCGAAAGTAATAAGGAAAACTGAAAAATAAGAGATGTCCTTAAACTCATACAATCCATGAGTTTTATGGAAAATTCTAAATGAGAAGGGCCTTAATCCATGTCCAATTCCCATCAAAGGGGTTTGATTCAGATTAGATACAACAGAAATCACAATACAATAGAAAGAGATCCGGAAAAGGAAAGAAATATCGCGGAGATGCGCACACCTGCTATGGCCCATAACAACTATTATGGTCACCCGTAGCGGGCCTCGGAAAAATAATGGTAAAGAAACCTGGCTGCTATGGCCCGTAATAAGTGTTACGGCCGCTCGTAACAACTCTCTGAAAAATATATGGAGAAAATTTGGAACTTTTCTATTTTCCCGCATTTTGCTTCTTTCGGTACCTCTTTTGTCTGAGATATTTATTCAGGCTTGAAAACACTACAAATAGACTACCCAACATAAAACATGGTAAAAACAAAGATAAACCAGACAAAAACAAGAAAATATCAAAGAGATATACTAGCATAAACAATGTGAAAAACCACTTATCAAATTCCCCCATACTTAGATTGTTCCTTGTCCTCAAGAAACAAAGCTTGCATATGCAATTTTTGGGATCAAGTAGTTTAGTAATGCAAAAACTTAGGAGAATGCAACTATTAGTAATCATACGTGAATCTTTGTTCAGATTGGCTAAAACCCAGTTCTCTTTGTACTTATTTGACACTAGAGGCATTACAAAGACATTAATTATAACAAAGTTACAGACCAAAGTCTTCTTTTCAGATATCACTCTAACTATGCTTTGGACTTAAGTCTCATTTTCTAATTTTTCATTCCTTTTTTATCGACACAATCAAATTAAGGCAATTAGAATGATAATAATCATTACATACACACAAGATCAATTAAGGATTGGGTTAAGACCTGATCTGGAGTGATCAGAATGGATCATCTTGGCCTTCAATTTAGGACAACAACAGTGGTTGTAAGAGAGGAGGGGGTGTACCTGCAAGGTACTCCGATGTCAAAGTAAGTGTTTGGGCTAACGAGAGAAAGCAAGTATGAGTGTTTAGGTATGAGAAAGAATGATTAGAATATCTTACCCTCTCAAGAGAGAGGGTATTTATAAGTTTTTCTCCCAGTGCGGGGCCAAGGTCTCCCATGTAACCGAAATATCTGGTCAGCCAATGGGAGACTGCCATGTGGAAGATCTAGCACATGATCTTTGATCTTGTCCAACTGTCTCCGTAACTTTAGGAGGGGCAGTTGGTCACGTGACCTGTCAAGCACGTGAGGAGCACGTCCCCAACGGCTATATTGTGTCCAACGACTATATTTTACCCTATGGTTGTATTGGGCTTGGCCTTAAGCTATATTGGATTGGGCCTTGCCTAGCTGTGGGGCAGGTGTTGGTCCAATCTAGAACAAGAGCCCCCCAAGTCGTTGCTTTGAGGCGAGGAGTAATGACTTGAGTTAACACAACTTGTGTGACCAAGGGGCAGGAACCGTATCGCGGGGAGGTCTTTGAGATCATTATTTATTGAGCAAAAAACATCGGGGACACGCAGGTGCGTAATATTGATATGGTCGAATGTGGGTCGCGCAGGACTTCCTCGGAGATGAGAAGTGCATTTTGTGTCGACCAGGCTTGTTCTTAGGATGCCGAAAAAGTCGACGAGGCTCTTGCTCGGACATTGATCTAGTGATGTTATCGAGGAGAATGTGTTCGTTGGGAGCTGAAGAGACTTGTCTTTTTACAAGCACGTGAGGGGTCAGTTTAAGGATGCCAAGTGGCAGCCACTCTGTGCCACGTGCGACGGCGTAATAAATTTTGCGCTTCCCCATGCGAGCAAAGGAGCTGATCAGAAAAATAGCAAGTGTACTATTTTTTCAATGTAGTAATAAAAGGGAATTTCCCCGAATGTCGATCTCAAGGACTGCTTGACGATATAGAGTTCTGGTTTTATTTTAGTTAAACAAAAGCTTTGGGGTTTTGAAATTGTTTTGTTTAATTATAAAAATATTTGCAAGTAAAAGAGGGAAATTGACTAAGTGGTTTTAAAATATATGAGTAACATGCTAGGGGAAGTGTGTGATCCGACTCAGTAACCACTCTGAATTAACACTGCAACATTACTCCTAAGTCCTTAGTGAGAAAGCCTTTAATCATCCACCCTAATTTCTATTGTAGCGGTAAAATTGTGAGTGTAAGCTATTGATTAACTTAACTCAAAAAAATGCAATAGTCGCCACCGCACTTTTATTTCATCCAAAAAAGGAAAGGAAAAAGAGCGAACAAAACAAAACAGTTCTAATACAAGAAAAAATAAATAGAGATCTGGGTAAGGGGGTTGGTTACGCAATGGGAAGGTGTTAGCACACAAAACGTCTATAGTATTCTATAGGAGCCCTTTGAAATATTTACGCTTTTTGGTTTGAAAAAGGCTTGTTTGAAAAGAGATTGGGGAGATGAGAAGAGAATTGTTTTTTATATTTTTGTGTTTGGAGAGACTTATCGCCTCATGCCTATGTACCCACAAACTGCAATATAGGATCAAATCCTCGTAGTTCATGGTACAAATAACAAATATTGGTTGGTTTTTATTGATTTTAAATGTAAAGACAAGTCGTCATTTTAAGGAGAAAACTACGACTAGTCACCCATAAGTATAAGACAACATTTGCATCACCTAAAGATGGAGGATTTTGCTTGGATTATCAACATGTCTATCACTCAACATCTAAGTGGAAAGTGTCAAATCATAATACTATGGGGAATAGGAGAATTATATCTCAACTATGGAAATGACTCATGTCTAAACTTTATGAAAAGTTTTAAAATGAAAAGTGTGCAAAGGCACAAAAAGTTTGAATGAGATTGATCTTTTTTTAAAGTATTTTTTGAAATTTGTCAAAATATGATTAACATTGATTGACATTTATTAAGAAAAATAAAGTTTGAAAATCACTTGACAAAAAGTCAAGGTTTTATTGTGAAAGCGGTCTCGAAGTTTTAAAACAAGAATGTTTTTGAAAATAGGGAGAAGATTTTGAAAATTTAAGAAGGGGAGAAGATGAAGTGACTATCCTAGAAAGCAAAATAAAATCTACAGATAAGAAGGATCTAACCAACTTGTAGCACACTCCATAGCAAGCCAAATAAGAATTACATCCTTGAAGCATAGCAAATAAGCAAGCCAAATAAAGGCAAAGATCCATAATACTCCAAGCATAGGGAAAGAGTCCTAATTCTAAGTCCAAGGGTCCAAGAATAATCCAAGAAGTTCAAGGTCTAAGAATAGTACAAGAGCATAGCCACAAAGTTAAAAGCACCAAGTTTTTTAGAGTTTCAATCCTTTATTAGTGTTTTGAACAAGATATGGTCCAAGTGGACAAAAGAAAAGAGCGAAAACATAAACATGTGTTCAACGGACAAAGGAAAAATAATGGAAGCATAAAAAAATCATGATATGAGATGATAGTAAGGAAGCATAAAGATAAAAGAGAGATATGGAGCAAGAAGGAAACATAAACAAAATTAGCACAATGATATCGTTAGTTAGTTAGTAATTAGTCGTTATAGCAAATGATCAACGATGGTTAACTCATGCACTTAGGTCAAAGTTGATGAAAACTCATTAGAGGATTGATAAAATCAAAGCCTCCTAACAACAAGCTTCATGGGTGATGGATCTAAGACAAATAATCAACCATACTTGGACTTTCAAACATAAGTTTGAGCCACGAATGATCACTTTCCAATTACGGGATAATTTAGCGCTATGTTAAGCAATCATAATTGGGTTTATGTAGAAACCACGACTATTTGAGGCTGGTCAATAACAATGTTAGTGCTAACGTATGCTAGAGAAGTGATATGTAGATCACTCTCCGAAAGTAATGCCGCACGAAAAGAAAATAGGTAACGATCTCATCTTCATCAAGAACTTGAAATAAGTTCAAACGATATCGAAGATTTTCATCGATCAAAAGAAAAATAGGAAAGGAGAGGGAATGCCCAATTGAATTACAAGTTCAAGATCATTCCATCTTTAAGTTCATCCACTCATCTTAGTGGATTAAAGCACTAAATATATCATTAACTCAAAGCACCTAAAATGAATTGAACAATTCACTTTAAAGATAGATTTGAATTAATGAATGTTTATCCAACTTCATCTACACCCTAAGTCCAATGAATTTAAAGAGGAAAAGGACCTTTAAAAGTGCATTCCAATGCAAAAATCAAAAGGAAATGGAGGAAGAAGAAGAAAGAACCAAAACAGTCCCAAAACAGAGCCAAAAAGGAAAAATAGGCACTGGGTAACTGGTTACCCAAATTTGGTAACCGGTTACCACTGCTAAAACAGCAGCAAAATAGCAAAAATAAGACTGGGTAACCGGTTACCCAAATCAGGTATAGGATTACCACTGCAAAAACAGCAGCAAATCAGCTTAAAAAGAGTGCGAAAACTTGATCAATCATTTTTTCAAACACCTCATGATCAAGGATGCAATTGAGCACGAAAATTCAAGTAAAATAACAGCAATCAACACAAATAGATCACAATTTGCAAGATCCAAAGATCAAGCAACAAGAATCAATAATGGATCATATTGTGGAAGATGTATCAAGAGCAACAATGGTGGATCAAGAAATTACCACTCCAAATCTGGAAATTCTTCATATTAGCTCCACAAACCACACTTCAAAGTCTTGATCTACTAGAATTGATGATGAAAAAGTGAATGGATGAAGGTTTAGCTCAAAGATTAGTAAGCTCTAATGATGAACTTACTAACTTTCAATGGAAGAAAGAGCTTTGGTGAATTTGGTAATTGGAGAAAATTGAGAGTCAAGAAAGAGTTTGACAAGGTGATTTTGGCTATCAAAAGCTTATGAAATGAGAGGAATGAGGCCTCTATTTATAGGATTTATGCTTGGAAAATTTGGTGGATTGGAATTTGGTTTAGAATCAAAATTAGGCTTGGAATTTGAATTTGGAGGGAAATTAATGATCAAGTGGTGATTAGTGAAGGTGTATGGTGGAAATTAATTATAATAAGGTAGGGGATTTAAAATAAAGTGATCTAGAATATTCTCATGTTGCAATATTTGAATTTGGTGCCAAAAATGCTGTAGAATTTGAATTTGCCCAATTTTCACCAAATTCGCACAGGGTAATCGGTTACCCAATATTGGGTAACCGATTACCACAGACAAAAATGGTGAAAATGGCCTTTTTGATGTGTAGTCTTGGCTCTGGCTCGATTCTTTTGCTTGTCAAAGAAGGCATCGAAATAAACACATGAACCTTAGAGTCTCTTGAATAGAAGTCAATCAAATCTTGGGAAACTCTTTATCAGATGTTTTGAATTGTTTGGGGATCAACTTCGACTTTTTTTAGATGAAATTCACTCGAGCTAAGGGAATAATATTTGATATCTTTGATCCAAATTCTTCCGGAAAAAGTTAGTAAAGGAAAAACAAACATTTGTTTTTGGATTTTAATCAATGGTTAGTAAACATAAAGATAAATAAATATCAAGCAAACAAGAAAACGAAGGTGCCAAGTGATCTATCAAGAACAAACCTGCAAAGGAAGGTAAGAGAACCAAAGCTTGCAATCTTGTTTGTGGGATGAGATGCAAATGACATGTGGAATTTTAGGGGTAAATTATAGCTTCCCCTATTTAAGTTTCTTCTATCCGGAGATATGAAGATTGACATCTTTATCCTGAAGGTTACACAAACTTCCTCAATTAAAGAGGCTTCTATTTGTTACCATGTGAGGTTTATCTTGCTGGGGACATACAAGTTCCATTAACAACGGCGGTCCAATCTAATCGTTAATCGAAAATCAAACCCTGTTGGTCTGACAGGGCAAACATTAAGAATAGCTAGAGATCAAATCAATTATGAAAACAAAGGGAATGTTATTGCAATACTAATATCAGAGTCATTATAGATTCAAATCAAGGACACCCCTTAGTATTGGAGGGTTTAGCTACTCATATTATTCGAAGAAAATACAAAGTAAGAACTAGACATTAATAGATAATAGATTTCTTTGATCTTCAATTGCTTCCGCTCATGAAAACCTTCAGTTCCCAATCACCTTGATTTCTCCAATCTTGACCATGTAATTCTTCTCTAGCCAAAAAGTCCTTTTTTCCTTCTCAAAACACGTCTTAAATACTCCCAGGTCCAAGACAGTAATAGGAAAATACCCAAAATACCCTTAGAGATCACAAATGTCACAAAAACAAGAAAATTGGAAGATGAAGTGCTTCAGCCAACATGGGTTGTGTCAGCTGACACGGGCGGCCGTGTTGGCCCCCTGGATGTTTGATGAAAATAATGTCTGCTCCAGACTTCCTGATACGGGTCGTGTCAGGTGACATGGGCACCCATGTCAGCCTATTTCCTAACACTCAGTTTTCTTTCTCTTGGTACCCTCTTGACACGGGTCGTGTCAGGTGACGCAGGTGGTCGTGTCAGGCCACTGTTTCCCTTCAAAAACTCTTTCGAATTCCTGCTGTTTTTCCAGGTTTTTGCTCTAGTTCATCTTGATTGCTTACCTAACCTAAAAACAATGGAAATACCAAACAACGCATAAAATGTGATAAAAGGAAATAAAATGCAACTAAACATAATAGACGATTAACTAGAACTCATGGTAAAATAACATATAAAAATCACTGATCAAACTCCCTCAAACTTAAACTGTTGCTTGACCTCAATCAACAAGCTTGGATAAATATTTTTCAAATCAAACAGTACACATCAAATAAAATATTTGTGAAGGTAAGGTGTGTCGATACTCATACGTGAGCCTTTGTTCCGATCGGCTAAAACTAGTTCTCTTGGTAATTGTATGTTAATGAAGGTATTACACAAACACATACCACGGTAAAATCACGGACCTAAATCCCCCTTTCGGTCACCTCTCCAACTATGCTCTGGGCTTAAGTATTTTCTTCAATTTTCTACCTCTTTTATTCGAATAATCAGATTAAGGCACTTTTGATCGCTTTCCCTCCCATGTATAAGATTTGATCGAGACTTTTTTTAGGCACCTTTATTTTTCTCGTGCATTGGCGTTTATTAGTCCACTTTGGGACGACTGTAGAGATTCAACCACCGTTAGGCTAAGTAACCGGGTGAGGGTTACCCAACATAGAAGGACCAATTGTCTTTTCCGTCATTATTCATCATTATTTTTGGTATAATAAGTCATTCTCTCAATCAAATTTATACATGCAATTCTTTTTAATCATGTCGGACCATCACTATGAACTAGTCGGAGAATACTTCTCAAATCCAAGTACTATGGCACAAATCTACACGTTGAACTCGTTTCCTTACTACGGAGAATCTAGGGTGCTCAGGACACACCTAAGTTTTCAAACTTTCCTAATGTCCCTAATTCTAGATCTTCTTCCCTCAAGCCCTATATACTTTCTCAACTACCTAAAAATCACAGTATTCGCACAAAAATTGGGGTTCTAATTCAGGGAAAATTCAAAGTGGTTTCAATAAAACAACACACAAAAATAGAAATAACAAGTGCGGAA
Source organism: Lathyrus sativus (assembly GCA_963859935.3). Classification (NCBI taxonomy): domain Eukaryota; kingdom Viridiplantae; phylum Streptophyta; class Magnoliopsida; order Fabales; family Fabaceae; genus Lathyrus; species Lathyrus sativus. The sequence goes on from OZ012735.1 coordinate 939,654,720, forward strand.
AGATAAAATTAAAAACAGTAAATCCTCCCTCAAACTTGAACTAAATATTGGCTCCAATGTGTTAGAACAAGAGTGAGAATGGTTACTCATATAGATTTTTTCTGAGGAGGCGGAAGGTAATGCAACACCACATGATGCATCATAGCTTGCACTTGTAAGGTCTTGTTTATTACCTGCAGACAAAACAAAACAAACAACAAAAAGAAAATGCTCAGTCAGTAAAAGTGTGGGTTGCCTCCCACGTAGCGCTTCGTTTAACGTCGCATGGCTCGACGACTCATTCTCTGTTAAGGTGGCATATATGAAACAAAGAACACATCATCTTTTTTCTTTCTTTTGTTTGGTAGCAATCCCATGAACTTGAGGTATTGATGAACTTGATTCCAAATCATTTTCAATTACATTTTTGTGAACAAGGCATAAATGAAATCCAATACTTTGTCAATTTCTTGTCTTTCATCTGCATTGTTAAAATAGTTTTCAGGGATACTATTTTCTTGAAGATTTTCTTGTTGGATGTCTACATCTACACAATTTGTTACATCCGTATTTTCATCCAGCACTAGATCATCTTCAAGTTGCTTTCTTTCTTCTTCCCTGTATTTCTTGTTTACCTCAAATTCTTCTATTTCTAATGCATATTTTTATTCGTCTGACGTCATGCCTTGTTCTTCTTCTTTCACACATTCTTCTTCCAACCTGAACTCACACCAAATAAAATTATCTCGATAAAAGTTAGCTTCCTCACGTTCATTCATAAGGATTCTTACCTCCCTCCTATATGCTTTAAAAATTTTAGTCGCCTCTTCAAAAGTGATTCCCGAATCAGGTGACCAACATACAGGAGATACAGGTGGCAATGTATAAAAAATATTCATAACTACACAACTCAGACACTTTATTAGTCGCACGGTATAGAAGAATTCAGGAAGCAATAATAATCTGATTTTTATTTATAATAAAATAAAATATAAATATAAATAAAAATAAAAATAAATTTTAATTGCGGAGTGTTATGGTGGAAATAGGATATCAAACTATTAATTAGTTTGAATCACAATTCTTGATTCACAACTGCTCTTTGATTTATCCGAAGGAAAAGGTCAAAAGAGGGAAAACCTATTTTTGCATCGTAAACACAATGCGGGGAGAGACCTAGGTAAGGGGTTGGTTAAATTTAGGGAAGGTACTAGCACCCTAAACTTCTGTAGTACTCTACAGGAACCTTTTTTTTATTGTATGCTTTTTTATTTTATTATCTGTTTGGAATATATATCGAGCTTAAGGGATAAAGTGACCTAAAGACCTAAGGGTTAGTCCTAAGTTTACTCGGCAAGACGTTGCATCTTGTGCCTACGTATCCTGGATAGGGAATGGAATTAGAGTAATCGTAGTTCCCCTCGAAAGGGAGGTTAGAAACATCTTGACTGTGGTCAAGGTTTCAAGGGGAGTAAACGTATCTTAAGGACACGCTTACGTGGAGTTTTGAAACTCCTATTTCTACGTTGAATTGTTGAATTAAAATTAGGGTTGAAATTAGGGATTCCACGGCGGGAAACCCTAAAACAGAGTACGGCGACTCTTTGACCTAATGCTAGGGTAAAGGGCATTTTCGTCCGCGGCGGGACGCCTAGGCTAAATAGGGTTTAGAAACGGTTGAAATTAGGGTTATTGACTCGGCGGTCAAACTGTTAATCCTAATTCCTTCGGATGGGCGAAACAGTAAAAACATGCAAGCAAACAGAATTATTACATGGCAGGCATAAAAAATATGAAAATAAAGCAAGCAGTAAATGAAAGCATCGCGACCACTCGCGTAAATTACAAATCCCCAAAAAATAAATGTGAAATAAAATAACCGCGACCATGGCCTCGCGTAAATTACATCCATGGAACAAAATAAATTGAACAAATAATTTAAATATAATCTCAGGAGAGAAACAGAGAACATTAGTGAAAAGGGTTAGACAGAAATTCATAGCAAATAATAAAAGTAGTGAAAAAGAAAAGTTACGGATTTAGACGTTTATTTAACATTATCATTATTATATTTTTAAAAAATTTAATTTAAAAAGAAAATTAATTTAATTTTGAAAATTTTTTGGGTTAATTTTGAAAAAAATCTAGCTTTAATTTTGAAAATGTTTTTTTTAGTTTTAATTTAAAAAAGTTTTAGTTTTTATTTAAGAAAGGTTTTGGTTTAACTTTAAAAAAACTGTTTTAAATTTTAAAAGAGTGCTTTAGTTTAAATAGAGAAACAATGTTTTATTTTTGGATCTTTATTGAAAAGAATTTGTTTTTATTGAAAAGGAATTGTTTTTATATTACCAAATGCTCTTATTCTAGAAATACAAAAAAATATTTGCAAAAACATTACGTTAGTTACTTAATTAACAAAACATTACGTTAGTATATTTAATTCACAAAACCTTACGTTAGTATATTTAATTCAAACCAATTAATGATAATAAAAATAGAAAAAGAAAAAAGAAATAAAAGAAAAAAACAAAAGAAATAAAAAATAGAAAAGGACAAGAAAATGAAACGAAGGCATAAACGAACAGAGGTAGGTTTGGCATTCATTTTAGACTTTGTCTTTCCAAGACCAACTTCTTCTTCTTCCTCAGGGCGCCGGCGGCGGCCATTGTTGCTTTCCGATCCTTCTTTTTTTCGGCTTGCATGTTACTCCATCTTCGTTCTTCTACTTCTCTAACCACCTGGAAAAAACAATGAAATACTAAAACACTGAATCCTTACCTACTTCTCTAACCATGCTGATGAGACTTGGTGTATGAGATCCGCCTATGATGGAAACAACGGTTTCCGGCCGATGAAGAGTCTTTCTCTGAGGCTACCGTAATTTCGGTGATGCTTTTGCTACCTCCGCCGGTGGTAGTGAGTTTCAAACAAGCTCACGGCCGTCGCGGGTTCATTAATGGTTCCGATGATGATGTATTTTTCGTTTGAGGCTTTGATGCTTCCTCCGCCACTTTTTCGGTTTTGAGGTAATGATGATGAACTCGAAAGAGTTCCTGAACCCTCACTCCAAATTGGTGTCGTCGGATCGTTGTGCTTTAAGGTTCTTTTTCTTTTCCTTTTGTTGATGTGGATGATGATGAAGAACCCGTTGGATTCTCTGAGTCCCTCCTTAGATGGCCGCCGTTTTTAGCTTTTTTTTTAACCTGCTTCAGGTTTCTTATTCCCATCTAATGATTTTTATATCAGTCCTTTGTTGGCATGATTTGTGGGCTGGATCTGTTTCTAACCTTTGTTGAGATTATTATGCGGATTCTGCAGATTTTTCGGAACTGAGTTTTGACTGAACGGCTTGGTTATGTTGTTACTGGGCTCGAATTTGAGAACTTATGTTATTTTTTTGCTACTGATTTGGATATTGTCCTGATTTTTCTGATATGGTTTCTGCTTCTGTTGTGGATTTTGCTTTCCATTTTCGGGCGTTGATTGGATTTTGATATTAATTTTCAGGTGAACTCATTTTCGGATACAGTTCGGATTTATTGGCATCTGGATCTGAACTCAGATATCCAAATATTTACTTGATACTGTGGATATCTAGAGTTATCCACTATCTATTTGATAGAGCGGATATTTTATTCTTGATTGGTTTTGGATATTCTGTTTTTGCTCAAAATCTGTTTCTTCGGCAAAAAACCTTTTTCTCGGCCAACTTCTTTTTACTCTTTCTCAGCTGTCCCAAAAATAAGAACGGATATTATCGGTCTGGTGCCGATGTCGAGTTTGGAAATGGGAGTTCGGCTGCGGAAATTTATCGTACCCTCCCGACACCCGATGATGTGTAATTGAGGGTGTTCGGACTATCAAAATAATTTTTCCGTTAACAATCTGCTTGCTATGTTCTTGTTTGTCTATGCAGGTATGAAGAAATATGTCTTGGAGAAATTAGTCAGAAAAAGTCGGCGCGAAGAAATTGCATGAAGACTACTCTTAGAAAAAAAAATAGAACTTAGGATAGAAATGTATATATTTTTATTTTCCTTTTCAAAAATTGTAATAAAAATATTAATGAGTAAAATTCAATTATATTTCTATCCAATTTATCTGAATCTTTTACACAATTCAAACTTGTCGCAACCGAATGACCCAAAAGAACATATCCGATTAAATCCCTCTTGTCAAGTACCTCCGAGTAAATTCAACTAAATAATAGATGAATCAATTAACTTGAACCAACGGATTAATCTTCACCAAACAAATTTGTAGAGAAACGGTAAATACGACTTTGAGTGAGCATAAAAATCTTGTTAACGGTGAAACAGAAACCACACTCTATACCAGGAAAAGAAATCCAATTAATCTCCGGTGACTGAACACAAATATCCTGAGTTGAGCCGGCTAGAAATCATGAATTGATCCTGCATAGTAACTTTCGATTCGAGTCGAAACAAAACTCCAACTGCTTCTTTTTTTGACAATTTAAATAGCAGGAAGCAGAAGAAACAGAAAAACATGCGCCTGTGAAATAACTCACAGAATAAATGCTTGTACTGATTTAATAGAACCAAAGTTGATGTCTCAACATAATCAAACCCACATGACAAAGCAACAGTCCTGAAAGCTACTGACAACAGGAACTCGGCTCCTGAGTAAATTACCATATCTCGAAAACTCTGATGCCAAAATTCACTATAAATTTCTGTTTATCCTCACAATAAAGAATTCGGAGATGGAGACTTTAATTTCTCCGAAGAACCCGAGCGATAACTCATCCTCCACAACTGTCAGTAAATACTGCGCAAATTACCGTTTTTCCCTTTTCACCATTGAAGTGCACCTAATGCCATTCCTGCAAAATAAACAGACTATGTAACCTGTTAGTATTTAGCGGATGCGAAAATGAGATGCTATGTAACATGAATCGACTAATATGAGGGTAAAATTTGGGGTATTATAGTTGCCCCTATTTAAATAGCTACACCGGATGATTTGAGCGGCAGAGACTCGAGAAATCTTGGTGGAGGGATTTAAATATAGATAACCAAAAATTTTGCCCTTAGATACGGCGATATGCAATGCTATGGACAAAACGGGACGGACTAATGCTGACAATGCCATGAATTTAGTATGATGCGTATGATGGGATGATAAATGCAATGATTCAGACGACATGACGACACAGGGGACAGACACGACGGACGAACCACATTGGGAGATATGACACACTAGGGAAACAGCGCGACACGGGGAATTCTAAATATGATGGTCAACTGGTGTTAACACGACCAATTGTCACTTTTAGACAAGGAAAGGTAAGAACGAGATCCACAATGGAGATGGCACCGGTGAGACGGCCTCCACTAGGGAATACCGAGAGTAATTGTTCAACAGGTTCAGGCGTGACCGGCTGACACTCTAGAGTAAAAAGTAAAACTAGGATCTGCACGACTGTAGGATCGATTAACAAGATGTTTGAGCATTGAGCAAAGAATAACATCCGAGCTTCTGGAACCTCTCCCTCGTGACAAGATCAGACGGAATTTTTGGAAATTCGTAGAAGATATACAGGGTAAAAATCGGCTGTATGCCAAAATAAATGGTCTTAAATGTGAAACGCCCTGACAAGCTTTCTCGAGAGAGAGAACTGCCACTTATCGTCGGAAGGGACTTATATGCCAAACTGGATAAGCTCTCAAATAAAGAGACTGCCGCTTATCGGTGAATAATAGATGAAAAATTGATTGGTTGATGAGCTCCGCTGGAGGGATTGTCACTCATCTGGTAAATAACCCTCTTCATATCTAAGGTCGGCGCCCGAAATACGATTCAGATTCTTCTTTTACTAAAGGATAAAATGAACTTCCTCACACTCCAAGGTCGGCACCCTGAACACGATTCAGCTCCTTCTTTTACTAAAGGATAAAATGAACTTCCTCATACCTCAAGGTCGGCGCCCTGAACATGATTCAACTCCTTCTTTTACTAAAGGATAAAATGAAGTTCTTCATACTTCAAGGTCGGCGCCCTGAACATGATTCAGCTCCCTCTTTTACTAAAGGATAAAATGAACTTCTTCATACTTCAAGGTTGGTGCCCTGAATATGATTCAGCTCCTTCTTTTACTAAAGGATAAAATGAACTTCCTCATACTTCAAGGTCGGCGCCATGAACATGATTCAGCTCCCTCTTTTACTAAAGGATAAAATGAACTTCTTCGTACTTCAAGGTCGGCGCCATGAACATGATTCAGCTCCCTCTTTTACTAAAGGATAAAATAAACTTCTTCATACTTCAAGGTCGGCGCCCTGAACATGATTCAGCTCCCTCTTTTACTAAAGGATAAAATGAACTTCTTCATACTTCAAGGTCGGCGCCATGAACATTATTCAGCTCCTTCTTTTACTACACGATAAAATGGTTTGCGGCGGAACGCCTAAGCATGAGTACGGTGACTCAATGTCTTAAAGTTTAGGAAAGGATACGTCTACGGCGGGACGCTCAAGCATGAGTGTGGCGACTCGATGTCTTAAGGTTTAAATGATATGTCCACGGCAGGACACCTAAGAATGAGTGATGCGACTCAACTTCTTAAGGTTTAAATGATATGTCCACGGCGGGACACCCAAGAATGAGTGCGGTGACTCAACGTCTTAAGGTTTAAATGTAGGTGATACGCTCCTCGACTGGGAATTGTTGCTTGTCTGCAAAGGATTGTAAATGCTTTCCTTGAAAGATAGTGAAAAATAAATGCACGTCCAGGTAGGTTCAGTGACCGACGGGACCAAAGTTCGATCTAGAATTGGGATAGAAAGAACTAACACACAAGACTCCATTGAGGAAACAAACTCGAATGGGGACTACCTTATCCTAACGTGGAAAGGTAACAGAAATAACCATCGTCCACGAGGGTTGAACTCTGTGGGGAAACTTGGAACAAAACAAGTATTTTATGCTTAGGCTGATGATCTACTTGGAGAGAGCGGACAACCCAGTTACTCGGCGGTAACGATAAAGGATGACGACCAATAGCCAAACAATGTAGATGCTAATACGTATGCCAAAGTGTGCACTAATGTGTATGTTAATGTGTATGAAAATGTCATGCAATGAGTGCGCAATGCTTAGGCTCATGCATATGCTGACAAAACAGACGAGAGAGGAGACATGAGATGACATAAACATCTCGACGGGAATACCCGACGACCTCTGCAACAGTACATCTATCGAGGATAGGAATAGTCGATGGTGGAACCAAATCTTGCTTCAAAGTTATAACTTCCCTGGGGAGAAAATATCATGTCTTCCACATGGGGATATGATACGGCTTTACTGGAGAGTATGATATCACGACTTCAACTAGGGATCCATGACCTCTGCACGGGTATACGATGTCATGACTTCACGGGAGGGATTGCTATCATGAACCATAATCAGCCCAAGAACTCTTGGATCAGAGACTTCCGGGGATAAAATAAATATCTACTGTATGGGGAAGGTGTGGAGCTAGACAGCTTCATGGAGATAGTGTAGCCTTCCTGGGAGTAGTACATCGGCTTCCTAGGGAAAGGGTACACCCAACTGGGGATAAAGTATATCAACCTTCTCTAAGGAGAGTTCGTCAGTCTTGCTGGGGAGAAATCAAACAGACCTTCCTGGGAAAGTATCTTGACTTCTTGGGGGAATATGGCAATCTCCTGGGGAATATTTGTGAGGAATGTAATGCAAATTCACTGAGGAACAAATGCTTCCACTGAGAATGGGTCTTCAAGAACATGTATCTCTGGAGGATACCGGGGATATCTCTGCAGTCTTAAGAGTCACTGGGGATTTATCGGGTGGATCCCAAAAGTGTTGTCAGCTTAAAGTCTCGCTGGGGACTATCATTGGGAAGATGCTGGTATGATTTCTGTAGTCTTGGAAATTACCAGCTCGGCCTAAAGTGTTGTCAGCTTAAAGTCTCTCTGGGGACTATGTTGAGGCGAAGGTTTAGACGTGTTTCTGCAATGATGAGGTTTACTGGGGAATGAAGACCGCCGGGAGTAGAATACATCGAGTGCATGAAGAAAGTTGAGAAACAAGCTAGTTTTGATCTCAATGGACTTTGTAGTAGTCACCATTTTGAAAAATATCGTGCCCCAGGGTACCTGCCTTATGGGGAAGAGTCATCTCAAGAGGATTTTAGAGAGAACATGGAGTCTGGTTGCCCCACTGTTCTCAAACTCTTAGAGAGATTTGGTCAGATCTCGACGTAACTGGCTCAGATCGACGGTGTCATGACTGAGTCTTCAAGAAGTAGCTCTTAAGAAAGTCAGGCTTGCATCAACAATCGACGTGGTAACCACCTGCCCCTGTTTAGAAAGATCTTCGAGTCCATTGGTGACATCTATATGCATGTTTCTAAGATATCAGGCAAAACCAACACGCGTAATTTGATAATCCTGAAATATCAATGCAACCGTATGTCTGTCTTGAAATTTTTGTTTTGAAAAAAGATATCGCAATAACTCGTGACTGAATCACTAGTTAGGATATGAATTTGATTTATAATGCCAACATTAAATTGAGCATAGCTCGTAGGAGTCAGGAACCGTTATCTCGTCGAGTATGCTTTCAAAAGAATTCCTACTTCAATTAGGTCTTTTAAGGGTTGTATCGTGGCTCGGTTCATGGTTTAAGAAACAAAGGATAAAGGCTCAAAGTTATTTGTACCCACCCCTCTTCGTGATGTTCTCCAATCCTAATTCAGTTAACCGGATGCGATCACTAATATCTCAATCGGATTTGATATGGTCGAGAACTTATCAGGGCTTTGGACATGGCAGTCACTCACCTATCTTTTTGTTTGATCACACGACTTTGCTCCTTATTGGGGATTATTTATTGTAATCCCTTGTTTTTATTATATTTTTTCATTCCCTAACTTTTGCCTGGACGACGTCTTTTGGATTTGACTTTGGAGTCCAGCGGGATGCCCCAGTTTTGCCTAAGTCTCCTTCACAGGTTTTGACTTAGCGGGCTATATATATATATATATATATATATATATATATATATATATATATATATATATATATATATATATATATATATATATATATATATATATATATATATATATATATATATATATATATATATATATATATATATATATATATATATATATATATATATATATATATATATATATATATATATATATATATATATATATATTTTGTCGACTAAGTCATGTGACTCTTTTGAAGGTTTGTGACTTCCCCACTCTGTAGGTAGTATAAGGATATTCATTGACTTCTAAACTTCCTAAGATGTTAGGGATAGGTTCTCGAAGGTTCGCTCCTCCTTTTTGAGAGTCTGAGCGCTCGATCAATTTAACTGAAAACTACCCTGTCCCAGGTTAAGATGAGGGTTTTAATTTGGAAAAGAAGAAAAACTCCTACTTCACGGCTCAAAGGGGGTAAAGAGGATTTATCTGCCTTATATCTCCATTGTTTGGGATGTGAAACAATGCCTTACATCATCAGCAGGTTTCAATCGAAAGCATACGACAAGAGATTTGATTTTTTGGTGCATCATCCTCCTCCCAATTCTCTATCAAAGCAAGAGATCGGGTAAAATTGGCATTATAAGTTGATGAAAAAATATTTTTAATGAGTGAAACGAATGGGTTTATTCAAGACAAGCATTATGCATTAATTATTCCAAAATAAACAAGTTCGTACATGCTAATTATGCTTAATCAAAAGAAAAATACATATAATTAAACAAATGAATTGTCGGACAAGTCCTTCAAGATGTAACTGGCTGAGGCACGTTGAATACCAGGAGAGGAGTCTTGATCTTTGACTGAGGATCATCGAAAGACAATATTTTTTGTTCCAACAAATCTCTGGCAATATTATTGAGCGCATAACAACCTTCCAAATCGTGACCAGGCGCACCCTCATGAAATAAACAATGAGCGACGACGTTGTAGTTGGCAGGCAAAGGATTGGGAGGTGGACCCAAAGCTCGGGTAGTAATCAGACCACGTTGCACTAAGAAAGGATACAACTCGGTGAAAGTCATCGGAATCGAAGGACCAGGTTTATACTGCCTCTTACTCGGACTATTCTGTCAGGGTGCTCGCTCCTCTGACGATTGATTGGCAGAAGCATTGGGCGCTCACTGATGGTTGATAGGAATTTGTGCAGACTGATAAATAGGAGGTTGTTGATAAACCGGATGCTGATAGACCGGAGCCGGTGGCACGGGCTGATATGTAGGAAATTGTTGACTGAAAGGAGGTGCAACAGTAGCTACATAGGGTTGTGGAGCATACTGAACCGGATAACCTTGAACATAATTCTGCTGATGTTGATGAGATTGATGAGTAGCCCTCAAGTGATTCCTTGGACGTGCAGATCCTTTATGATGGTCAAAACTCAGAGTTTTACACTTTGGGGGAGTAACTCGTCGAACTGGTTGAGCAAAAGTAGGAGGCACTAAACTGGACTGACGACCTTGAGGCGGTGTATCCTTGACAATAACAGCTGGGTGAGGACCCACAACAATGTTGGTAATCTCAGAAACAACAGTAAGTTGATTATCCATCTTCACCTTAAGGGCTTGCAGCATCTCCATAATCTGCCCCACACTTCCTCAAAGATCTTCGAGTTCATGGCTGACACGGTCGATCTCTTGAGCTTGTTCTTCCATCCTTTTTCGAGCTTGGGCTCTAGTATTGTACTGATGCGAAGGACCCAGGGTGACGAAACTGGCAGGCGAGAGAACCGAGAATAAGAAACTGGGAGACAAATGTGATGCAAAAATATGATGCAAAAAATGCGAAATGCAAATGAAATGATTTCATGGAATTCAAATATTTACGAATATTGCAGAATACCAAAACTTTATTTATTAATTTGAAAACGGATTATAAATAACATTCTTAGAAAAGTCTTGGCATAATAGCTAAATAAAAGCCAATAATGACCCTAAGGAAGCTTCCTGTTCTGCCCCTTGATCTGCTCTTCTAGCTGGGACTTTTTGAGGATGAGCCTCTCTTCAAAAGCTAGACCGATAGTTAGAGGAAAATAAATCCTTCATCAAAACCAAACAAGGGTACGTTGGAAAAGTCTTCACAATTGTTGGTGATTAGTGTCCTTGATGTCGGATAACTTCGAGCTTATGGCTTTAGCAACGATCTTGTCCTTTAGGGTCTTTCTACAAGAAAGGGAATGAAGACTCTTTCAGAATAGGTAACTCCACCAATTGAGAGTACTCTTCTAGGGTAGGCAAGAGCTGGTACTCGAGGGATGTAAGGAAAAGATAATCTGGATCCTAGAACTGTAACAAAGTCGAAAGGAAACCTTCGTCTACTTGAGGTTTCAACAAAAATAATGGCATTCCATACTTGTTTCTGGATCCTTTGTTGATCTTGAACCAAAGCTCCTAACTTCCTTAGGTCATCTAACTTAAGTCCTTTAAAAGAATATCTCAAAGTTTTTTTTTTGTAATCCATGGTATCCTGCAATATTCATAAATAACATGTGAATTCCATGACATGTGATGCAATATGATGTCTTATGGATACAATGCATATATACAAAGTCCTAGGTTAAAGGTATATGCAAGGAGTTAGGGTCTACCCATTCCAATAAGGTATGTACTAAGGTTAGTTGTACCTGCAGAACAAGGATTCTAAAGCGGTGCCCAAAGTCATCAATCCATCTTTCGGATATTATCAATTTCCTGATTAACTCGGTGGTTAATAATATTCTCAAGAGAATCTCTTTTGTGTGTAGTATCGCGTAGCAACCATTTTGGAATTACTCCCTCATAGTTCCCGCACTACGTCCTAGATAAGGCCAAAGTGGTGTTAAGGCAACTACGGTTCCCAGTATCATAGGCTCCTATCGAAGATAGTAAGTGTTTTCACGATTACTCGTTCAACAGAACTACCTTTCAAAAGGGCCTCAACTGAGCGGTGATTCTCAAGTCGGCTTGGTCGGGATTCAACTCCCTATAAGCCTCGTCGAATCTATCACCTCTTATAGTAAGTTCACTCAAGTCCGGGTGTAGGACTTATCTCACAACAAAGATACCCCCCAAGCAAGGTACAATATGAATATATTATATACAAGGAAACAAATAATAAAGTAGATAGCATGCAACAAACGAGGTAGGAATAACCCTTGAAAAATAAGACAATCCCCAGTGAAGTCGCCATTTTCTGTTGCGGTGGAAATAGGATATCAAACTATTAATTAGTTTGAATCACAATTCTTGATTCACAACCGCTCTTTGATTTATCTGAAGGAAAAGGTCAAAAGAGGGAAAACCTATTTTTGCATCGTAAACACAATGCGGGGAGAGACCTAGGTAAGGGGTTGGTTAAATTTAGGGAAGGTACTAGCACCCTAAACTTCTGTAGTACTCTACAGGAACCTTTTGTTTATTGTATGCTTTTTTATTTTATTATCTGTTTGGAATATATATTGAGCTTAAGGGATAAAGTGACCTAAAGACCTAAGGGTTAGTCCTAAGTTTACTCGGCAAGACGTTGCATCTTGTGCCTACGTATCCTGGATAGAGAATGGAATCAGAGTAATCGTAGTTCCCCTCGAAAGGGAGGTTATAAACATCTTGACTGTGGTCAAGGTTTCAAGGGGAGTAAACGTATCTTAAGGACACGCTTACGTGGAGTTTTGAAACTCTTATTTCTACGTTGAAATGTTGAATTAAAATTAGGGTTGAAATTAGGGATTCCACGGCGGGAAACCCTAAAACAGAGTACGGCGACTCTTTGACCTAATGCTAGGGTAAAGGGCATTTTCGTCCGCGGCGGGACGCCTAGGCTAAATAGGGTTTAGAAACGGTTGAAATTAGGGTTATTGACTCAGCGGTCAAACTGTTAATCCTAATTCCTTCGGATGGGCGAAACAGTAAAAACATGCAAGCAAACAGAATTATTACATGGCAGGCATAAAAAATATGAAAATAAAGCAAGCAGTAAATGAAAGCATCGCGACCACTCGCGTAAATTACAAATCCCCAAAAAATAAATGCGGAATAAAATAACCGCGACCATGGCCTCGTGTAAATTACATCCATGGAACAAAATAAATCGAACAAATAATTTAAATATAATCTCAAGAGAGAAACAGAGAACATTAGTGAAAAGGGTTAGACAGAAATTCATAGCAAATAATAAAAGTAGTGAAAAAGAAAAGTTACGGATTTGGACGTTTATTTAACATTATCATTATTATATTTTTAAAAATTTTAATTTAAAAAGAAAATTAATTTAATTTTGAAAATGTTTTGGGTTAATTTTGAAAAAGATCTAGCTTTAATTTTGAAAATGTTTTTTTTAGTTTTAATTTAAAAAAAAATTTAGTTTTTATTTAAGAAAGGTTTTGGTTTAACTTTAAAAAAACTGTTTTAAATTTTAAAAGAGTGCTTTATTTTAAATAGAGAAACAATGTTTTTTTTTATCTTTATTGAAAAGAATTTGTTTTTATTGAAAAGGAATTGTTTTTATATTACCAAATGCTCTTATTCTAGAAATACAAAAAAATATTTGCAAAAACATTACGTTAGTTACTTAATTAACAAAACATTACGTTAGTATATTTAATTCACAAAACCTTACGTTAGTATATTAAATTCAAACCAATTAATGATAAGAAAAATAGAAAAAAAAATAAGAAATAAGAGAAAAAACAAAAGAAATAAAAAATAGAAAAGGACAAGAAAATGAAACGGAGGCATAAACGAACAGAGGTAGGTTTGGCATTCATTTTAGACTTTGTCTTTCCAAGACCCAACTTCTTTTTCTTCCTCAGGGCGCCGGCGGCAGCCATTGTTGCTTTCCGATCCTTCTTTTTTTCGGCTTGCATGTTACTCCATCTTCGTTCTTCTTCTTCTCTAACCACCTGGAAAAAACAATGAAATACTAAAACACTGAATCCTTACCTTCTTCCGACTGTAGATCCTAACCACTTGGTGTCTAAGATCCGTCGATGATGGAAACAACGGTTTCCGGCCGATGAAGAGTCTTTCTCTGAGGCTACCGCAATTCCAGTGATGCTTTCTCTACCTCCGCCGGTGGTAGTGAGTTTCAAACAAGCTCACGGCCGCCGCGGATTCATTAATGGTTCCGATGATGATGTATTTTTCATTTGAGGCTTTGATGCTTCCTCCTCCGTTTTTCCGGTTTTGAGGTAATGATGATGAACTCGAAAGAGTTCCTGAACCCTCACTCCAAATTGGTGTCGTCGGATCATTGTGCTTTAAGGTTCTTTTTCTTTTCCTTTTGTTGATGTGGATGATGATGAAGAACCCGTTGGGTTCTCTGAATCCCTCCTTAAATGACTGCCGTTTTTAGCTTTTTTTTTTAACCTGCTTCAGGTTTCTTGTTTCCATCTGATGATTTTTATATCAGTCCTTTGTTGGCATGATTTGTGGGCTGGATCTATTTTTAACCTTTGTTGAGATTATTATGCAGATTCTGCAGATTTTTCGGAACTGAGTTTTGACTGAACGGCTTGGTTATGTTGTTACTGGGCTCGGATTTGAGAACTTATGTTATTTTTCTGGTACTGATTTGGATATTGTCCTGATTTTTCTGATACGGTTTTTGCTTCTGCTGTGGGTTTTGCTTTCCATTTTCGGACGCTGATTGGATTTTGATATTAATTTTCAGGTGAACTCATTTTCGGATACAGTTCAGATTTATTGGCATCTGGATCTGAACTCGGATATCCAAATATTTACTTGATACTGTGGATATCTAGAGTTATCCGCTATCTATTTAATAGAGCGGATATTTTATTCTGGATTGGTTTTGGATATTCTGTTTTGGCTCAAAATCCGTTTCTTCGGCAAAAAACCTCTTTCTCGACCAACTTCTTTTTACTCTTTCTCGACTGTCCCAAAAATAAGAATGGATATTATCGGTCTGGTGCCGATGTCGAGTTTGTAAATGGGAGTTCGGCTGCGGCAATTTGTTGTACCCTCCCGACACCTGATGATGTGTAACTGAGGGTGTTCGGACTATCAAAATAATTTTTTCGTTAACAATCTGCTTTCTCTGTTCTTGTTTGTCTATGCAGGTATGAAGAAATACGTCTTGGAGAAATTAGTCGGAAAAAGTCGGCGCGAAGAAATGGCATGAAGACTACTCTTAGAAAAAAAATAGAACTTAGGATAGAAATGTATATATTTTTATTTTCCTTTTCAAAAATTGTAATAAAAATATTAATGAGTAAAATTCAATTATATTTCTATCCAATTTATCTGAATCTTTTACACAATTCAAACTTGTCGCAACCGAATGACCCAAAAGAACATATCCGATTAAATCCCTCTTGTCAAGTACCTCCGAGTAAATTCAACTAAATCACAGATAAATCAATTAACTTGAACCAACGAATTAATCTTCACCAAACAAATTTGTAGAGAAACGGTAAATACGACTTTGAGTGAGCATAAAAATCCTGTTAACGGTGAAACAGAAACCACACTCTATACCAGGAAAAGAAATCCAATTAATCTCCGATGACTGAACACAAATATCCTGAGTTGAGCCGGCTAGAAATCATGATTTGATCCTGCATAGTAACTTTCGACTCGAGTCGAAACAAAACTCCAACTGCTTCTTTTTTTGACAATTTAAATAACAGGAAGCAGGAGAAACAGAAAAACATGCGCCTGTGAAATAACTCACGGAATAAATGCTTGTACTGATTTAATCGAACCAAAGTTGATGTCTCAACATAATCAAACCCACATGACAAAGCAACAGCCCTGAAAGCTACTGACAACAGGAACTCGGCTCTTGAGTAAATTACCATATCTCGAAAACTCTGATGCCAAAATTCACTGTAAATTTCTGTTTATCCTCACAATAAAGAATTTGGAGATGGAGACTTTAATTACTCCGAAGAACCCGGGCGACAACTCATCCTCCACAACTGTTAGTAAATACTACACAAATTACCGTTTTGCCCTTTTCACCATTGAAGTGCACCTAATGACATTCCTGCAAAATAAACAGACTACGTAACCTGTTAGTATTTAGCGGATGCGAAAATGAGATGCTATGCGACATGAATCGACTAATCTGAGGGTAAAATTTGGGGTATTACACGGAGCAATAAAATTTTAACTAAAATAAAACTATAAAATCTATGATCTTTGGAAGTCCCCGGCAACGGCGCCAAAAACTTGATCAGAAAAATAGCAAATGTACTATTTTTCCAATGTAGTAATAAAAGGGAATTTTCCCGAATGTCGATCTCAAGGACTGATTGACGATATAAAGTTCTGGTTTTATTTTAGTTAAACAAAAGCTTTGGGATTTTGAATTTTTTTTGTTTAATTATAAAAATATTTAGAAGTAAAAGAGGGAAATTGACTAACTGGTTTTAAAATATATATATATATATATATATATATATATATATATATATATATATATATATATATATATATATATATATATATATATATATATATATATATATATATATATATATATATATATATATATATATATATATATATATATATATATATATATAAAAGTAACATGCTAGGGGAAGTGTGTGATTCGACTCAGTAACAACTCTGAATTAACACTGCAATAACTTATTATAACTAACTAATTATCAATTCTTTAGAGTGTTTACTCATATGTCCTTAGTGAGAAAACCTTTAATCATCCACCCTAATTCCTATGTCCATAGAGAATTATAAATGAAATTAAGCAATCAATCATCAAGAATATTCTGATTCCTATAGGGTATCCCTAGTCCTAGGTGATATCTACTACAAAATGATCCAAAGCAAAGCATTAACAACGGAGGTCCAGCCTAATCGTTAATCAAAAATCAAACCCTGTTGGTCTAACAGGGCAAGCATTAAGAATAGATAGAGATCAAATCAGTTATGAAAACAAAGGAAATGTTATTACAATACTAATATCATAGTCATTGCAGATTCAAATCAGGGACACCCCCTAACATTGGGGTGTTTAGCTACTCATATTATTCGAATAAAATACAAAGTAAAAACTAGACATTACAAGATAATAGGTTTCTTTGATATTCAATTGCTTCCGCTCATGAAAACTGTAACACCCCAAATTTTATTGGAATATTTATTTAATTTATTTAAATAAGAATATTTGCATATTTGGTAATTTTCGGGGGTTTGTTGTGGATTACTGAGAATTGTGGATTTTTGGAATTATTTATTTAAATAATAGTATATAATATGAATATATTAGTATTATTATTAATTTTAAATAAATATAAGTTAACTAAGGGCAAATTGGATAATTGAGGAGGAGTTAGTGGGGGTAATATTGGAAAAGCCCAAATCATAGGCCCGAGGTTAGGTTTAACAAAAAGGGAATTGTGATGGAATTATGATTCATTTTTGTTAGACTGTGAAAAGAATTGAGGCCAGAGCTCTGAGGAGGAGATTTGAGGCAAAAGCTTCGAAAGGTTTTCTGAAAGATTTGAGAAGGCTTAGAGTCGGCAATTAAGATATGGGGAGTATTGTCTTCATTGTTTTCAATGTGTAATTTCAATGTATTTAAGGTCGATTTAAGGGTTTAAGGGTTTGAGGCTGATTATGAGATAAAGGGAATATGGCCTTCATGGCCTAAATCTATTATTGAGATTTTAACCGTAGAGATTTATTTGGGTTAGAGGAAATTAGGCCTTCGTGGCCAAAACTCTGATTTGACATTTGTCTAACCCTGTAGAGAAATTAGATAGTGAGAAACTCT
The DNA here is from genome assembly GCA_963859935.3 of Lathyrus sativus. Lineage (NCBI taxonomy): Eukaryota > Viridiplantae > Streptophyta > Magnoliopsida > Fabales > Fabaceae > Lathyrus > Lathyrus sativus. The sequence continues at coordinate 939,672,481 of OZ012735.1, forward strand.
AATGATTGTGGTGTAGTTGTAAGGATTTATGGGATTTAGAGCATGAATATGATACGGGATTGGTCTAATAAGTCGTAGATTTTGTGTCTTTATCGCTGTAAGACCTTAGGGATGATTTAGGGATGTTTTTGGGTTATTGGGGAAGTGAATCGTGGGACTTTTGGGTTGATTTTAAATTCTGGTGCGTAACAGCGTTTTGCTGTCATCGCGTGTTCACACAGCGAACTTGCTAGCGAATGTAGCAGAGTTTCACGAATTCTGATTTTGTGCAACGATGCCTTGATGTTTTGATGTTGTGATTTCTTTGACGAATGAATATGAGTATGACTGTGAATTCTATGTGATTATTATGTCATTTATTTGTGGGGTAGAAAAGGGTGTTACAAAAACCTTTAGTTCCCCAATCACCTTGATCTCTCCAATCTTGATCGTGTAATTCTTCTCTGGCCAAAAAGTTCTTTTTTCCTTCTCAAAACATATCTTAAATACTTCCAGGTCCAACACAGTAATAGGAAAATACCCAAATTACTCTTAGGGATCACAAAGGTTACAAAAATAAAAAATTTGGAAGATGAAGCGCTTCAGCCAACACGGGTCGTGTCAGCTGACACGGGCGGCCACGTTGGCCCCCTGGATGTCTGATGAAAATAATGTCTACTCCAGACTTGCTAACATGGGCCGTGTCAAGTGAAACGGGCACCCGTGTCAGTCTACTGTCTAACACTCAATTTTCTTTCTCTTGGTACCGTCCTGACACAGGCCGTGTCAGGCCATTGTTTCCCTTTAAAAACTCTTTCGAATTCCTACTGTTTTTCCTGGTTTTTGCCCTGGTTCTTCTTGATTGCTTACCTAAATCTAAAAACAATGGAAATACTAAACCAACGCATAAAATGTGATAAAAGAAAAAGACAATTAACTATAACTTATGGTAAAATAACGTATAAAAATCACTGATCAGGAGCCTATATAAAGGGGGCGAGGTTTTATTTCACACCATAAAGATTTCTCTTCTCCTTATCTTTCGCTCTGCAACACTTTCATTGTCAAAGATCTCGTCGTCGCTGTTGCCCCTGTCATCACAAGATTTTCATCTTCAACCTCTGAATATTCAAGTAAGTTCTTCGATTTCTATGAATTTCTGCAACTTGTTCTTGAATTCACCGGTAATTCATGAATTTTCCGGTTGAAGTTCATGCGTCTCTTGAAGAACACATGAACTTTTCTGAGAAATTCATGAAGGCTTTGTAGAACTTAAGATTAGGGTGTTGTATGCTTGTAGATCTTCCTAGGTAATTGTGTTGGATTGTTTTATATTTATCGTCGGGCAGGGGTGTCCTCGTAGCTGAGGGCTTTGCTTTTGGATTCCCGACGGGTTAGGGTAATTGCGGGCTTCTCCCATTTAGGATCTTTATAAGTAGCGGGGACGTATCCTCGGTGTCGTTGACGTGTCTCACTGAGATCTCATGTCGTTGATAAGGGCCTGAGTTGGGGAGACATCCTTGCACTTAATCCTTTCCCTTTCACTTGATTTGTGGTGGAAGGGTGGATTTGATCTTTATCGAATTCACTGTTGTTTCCTCGGCTTTTCAGGTGAAATGGTTGGTCGTGATGAGGGAACTGTCCCCGAAGTTGGGGTAAATATTCACGAAGACGTGCCTCCCGCTGAGTATGCTAATGTGCGGGTGGCTGAAGGGGATCTTAGTTGGATCGCCCAGGAACCCCTTGTGACGAAATTCACATTTACCGAGGAGGAGGTCAATAACTTCGATCTCCTCGAAGATAAAGCTGAAGATGTGCATATGAGTTGGAGGGCGATTAGTCCGACGAAGAACGACCGGATATGCTCGGTGTATCTGGGGAGGAGATTTCCCATGTATGAATTCGCTTTTAGGGAAGCGGGGTATCGTTTTCCCTTTACGGATTTCCAGGGGGAGATATTTTTCCACCTCGAACTGTATCCTTCCTAGCTTCACCCGAACGCTCTAGCGTTCATTCGAGCATTTGAATTGGTGTGTCGTTACTTTCAGATAGGGGCTACCGTGAAGCTCTTCTTTTGCATCTTCCAGCTGTAGAGGAGCATTTCGGAAGCGAAGCAGAGTTGGGTGTCTTTCAAGCAGCAGAGCAGGCTGTTATGGTCGTATTCCAAGTATGTCCGAAATTTTAAATTTTAGTTTTTGGTCGTAAATCCCCTTTTCGAAGCGGCCAAGAGCTCTTTGGTCACGATGGAGACGCAAGGAAGATGGTCGGGAAGTGGTGCGTCCCGTGTCAAAGTTTCCCTTCAAATGGGTGTACGCTCATTTCCGGTATAGGACAGACCAGTTCCTTGTGAAGCACGACCAACTTTGCTCCGAGGATAAGAAGTATTTTCGAGCGCTGACAACGTTCGTTGAAAGCTTTACCCCTGCTGTTGTCGTGGATAAGGATGGCAATATACTCTGCTCTGAAGATGGGGAGCCTGCTCGGGCGACTCGTTACATAAATACTAAAGCCCTTCTTAATTGCCAGACTAAGGCCGAGGCTATCGAGCTTCTAGGTATGAGATTAAATCGAATTAAATCAAATATTCTTAACCAATTATTTAAAACTAAACCGTGAATAATTTTATATATTGCTCTAATTTGAAAAAGAGAATTGATATTCCTAAATATGGATATAACATTCCTTCAATATTCCATAGTGTATTCCAAATGTAATTCATTTATATATAATAGAACTTTTGTAATACTATTCAGATCCTATTCAGACACAACGGTCTCTACCAAAAAGCCTATTACTTACAAAAGGAGTTTGCATGAATGCAGTCCCCCCATCCCTTTCTCTGTAATGTTGACAGATAAGTAATAGTCAAAAAAATGTATCATGTTGTATAATAAGAACTAACTATGTATTTCACCAAAACAAAACTATGTAATTGACTGCTAATCATCCTAATTTTTCTGTGCTCATACTTTCACCTTTAGACCTATTTAGTTCTGCCTCATTTTGAATATTCTCGGGTCTTCCGATTGCGGTCTTTGATCATCTGATGCATATTGTTTGATGGAAACTTTAATGGACCAATCATATAGAGATTGTTTTTGCAGGTTGTGCGCCCGTCCTGAAAAAGAGGGTAGTATTTATATTCAGCACAAAGCAAGAATGCATAACAAATGTATACAAAATTCAGCATTGTTGATGGCTAGCAAATGTTTTCACCGACAAATGCTAATGAGAGTTGATGTATGTTTCAGTGGGGAGACATACCTTTCCATTTTTTGTTTGGCTGAGATCGGTTTTTTGTGAATGGCGATTTTTATCATGCCGTCTTTTTGACTCTGATCCATTACTCAACCCTGAAGATTTTGGTTCTTGAATTGTATCTCTTGGTCTCAAGGGAGCTGGATTTTCTTTTCGATTTCCAGAAAACAAAGTCGGAGATGGTTTTGAATCTTTTGATAGGTTGACTTTATTTGAAAGAGGAAGTGATTGCTCACTAGCTTCCTTTCCAACTTTGTGCCGGCCAAATCCTGGAACGAGTAAACCTGAATGTAAAGGCTTCTGATAAAGAGGCCCGGAGAAATAATTAACCGTTTCTTTAATATCTTCTGACTGTTTCTGAGGGGAATCCAGTAATCCAGATACCGACTCTCTGTGACGGCTGAATGGCCCATCATGGCCTGCCATGTTCGGAAAGCGTTGCCCATGCTACATGGAAAAAAAATGGATATGCAGGTTGAATTGAAATACAGTGCGAAATACAAAACTCTCGTAAATCCAACAGAGGAAGATCATAGAAGTTATTCTAACTTGCTTGAATTACCTTCATTGATATGCGAGCATCAGCATTGGCTTTGGATAGGACAAATGACTGAGTTTCTTTCTCTTGTCTACCTCGTGGCTCAAGTTTTTGCTCCTTTTCACCGAGAGCTTTGTGCCTGATACGATAAAGAAAATTCTAAACTCGTTAATAATATTCTTTGATAGCAAGTAAGGCTACCGTCTGCCGCAAATGGATGAATCAAGTGGTGCAGAAAAAAAGTCATATTTACTACGGAAAATACAATTACATGTAAATACCTACAAAAACTTAGAAGGAAAACATATGCATAATTTTGTGTTATACTATATGTAATGTATGTTAAAGTGAGGGAGCAATGAAGTTGCTTTTGTTCATATCAAAGATCTCAGCATTCTAATTAAAAAACAGTAGGAATCAATTCAAGAAAACAAGAAAAATTGAAATTATCATCCTACAAAAGATACCTTCTTGTTGATTCTTCCCGCATTTTAGTGTGAATCTCTTTGCTGGGTGGATATTTTGGCAATGCTGATGGATCGCAGGCAACAGGTTCCAATGAAAAGAACTGTCAATAGAAAAAGAAATATCAAAATGGAGAATCAATCAAGTGTGTCCCAGAAAGATATAAAGAAAATGTTAAAGAGTTTCACATTTGATAAGATATGGCCTGAATATGTGTTTATAAACGAGAGGTGTCCTCATCTTATAGGCCGAATTGTAATCACTTACCTCGTCATTCAGAGCTGTAGCTGCTGTTCCTCTAAGTACAGGATCTAAAGAGAGTAGGGTCTCTATAAGCTTCGTAGCAGCAGTTGGAAATTCTTTAAATGTATCTGCAATACAATTCCTATAATGGTGTGGAGGCCTGAATACTGTAGAATGTGGCAGCCGAAGTTTACGCCAGTAGTCCACCGATGGTGATCCACAAAGTTTAAAAATTCTATGTAATTGCTCAACCTACAAGAAACGAAAAAATCAGGTACCTATCTCTATTAATTCACAATTTTAATCGAAGAAATTTTGTGTAAACCAAAGTATCCTATGTGTGCAACTGCTGAGACTAAATTTTTGAAACAGTGTATAGGGATAAAGACCCGTTGACGATGTCAATTCTTAGGCAACAAAGTCAATAAGGTGAGTAAACAACTAAAACTAAATTTTTATGATGAATCATATACCTCTGTTTTTCCGGGCAATATAGGTCTTCCATAGTATAGTTCACCGAGTATGCAACCGGTGCTCCACATATCCACTGCAACTCCATAATTTGATGATCCAAGTAAAAGTTCTGGTGGTCTATACCAGAGAGTTACTACGCGGCTGGTCAATGGGGCACTTTGATCAGGGCAAAACGAATTCGCCAAACCAAAATCTGCAATCTTTAAAACGCCTTTATTGTCAATGAGAAGATTTGAGCCCTTTATATCGCGGTGGAGGACACCACGACTATGGCAATGATCCAATCCATTAAGAAGCTGCTTCATGTAGCATTTAACCTAACATACAAGAAACATCATTAAGAGCAAAGATCCCAAAATTCCTAAAGCTAAAAATTGTTAGGGGAAGTCAAATTAAAGGTTTTAATACATCTTTGACAAGAAAAATTGAGACTCACTCAATCAAAAACAAAAGAGTGAGAATAAAAGATATCATCGCTACCTGTGGTTCGGAAAACTTAATGCCAGGTGCTGTTGCAAGTCCTGTAAGATCATGCTCCATGTACTCAAAAACAAGATACATGCTACGAGACGTCGGTGATGTTATCAAGCCCTCCAACTTTATTATATTTGGATGGTCAAGCCTACGCAGAAAAACGATTTCCCTTGCCATGAAATTGACACTCTCATGATCAAGATTATCAAAGCGTACCCGCTTCAAAGCAACGATCTTTTGGTTAGTCAAATCACGTGCCTTAAAAACAGTACTGTAAGTTCCTTGTCCAATCTGCATGATAGAATGGTATCACATTACTCGTTTAAAAAACTCGACTTTCTTAAACAGTGTAATGTTTCGAGACTTTCGAAAAATGCATTCGCAATACAAAACCATAAACCAAGCAAACAAGGTGGCAATTTACTTACTTTATCATACTTCTCGAAAGTACTTGCACTCCGCGGTATCCATCCATCGATAGCTTCCCCAGCAACAGAAGAAAGCCAAGTTGGCCATCCTGCCGCAACTTGCTCTCCTTCTAAACCCTTTGGAACCCTTCCTCCAAAACTCGGATAATCAACAACAACGGCAAAATCCAATTCAGTTTTCTCCATCTTCTTCTTCTCATTCTTATCATTCTTATCTCCATCTTCTTCCTTGTCATTCAGTGAAACTCTCGCGCAAACCCCGTCCAATAACTCATCTTTCTTCAAAACTCCATCAACTCTTTTCTTCCTATCCAATCTTGAAACATTCCTATCAACATTCCTTTTCCTAGATGATTTCAAACCTTCCTTGCTGTCAACCACAGCTGATCTCTTGGAATTCACGCAACCCATTTTCAACACCAATCTACTAATCACCAGCATAAAACCTTCATGAAAGTCACAAACTAATACAATTCACACATAATTTCTCCAACAAAAAAAACGAAAAAAACAATAAAAATCACTTTTTTCTGTGTCTATCAGAAAAACTGAAACTGACCCAATTCAAAAGTCAGCGACTTTAATCAAATACACAACTAAGAACCCTTCAGCAGCGAATAAAAAACAGAAATAATATACAAAACTATGATATTGAATAATTAACGCGTAATCAACTAAGTAGTAATTAAGAATGAAACAAATAATTAAGAAGAAAAAGAAGAAGAATGTGATCCTTACACGACGGCTTTTGCCGACTAAGTAAGCTCAGTCAAAACTTAGACGTTTTCTTCTCTCATCTCATCATCCCATGGAGCTTCTCTGTGACGGTCGCAAATGGCAACAAGAGTATAGATTTTTTTCTTTCTCTTTCATTAGAATAAAAAATTAACAAAATCTAATTTTTGTTATAAAATATATTTTTTATGGTTATTTTAAGATAAAATTATTTTTATTTATAGAAAAATAATCAATTTATTTTTTTAATTTATACTTTTTCCTATTTAGTTCGAAAAGTATATACGGATAAAACCAACCAAAAAAGTTTCTATAGTAATACATCACATACATTGTTTTGTCTTTCTAAGTTAAATATATTTTTAATAAATTACCTTTTTAATTTTTTATATAAGTATTGATTTTTTTATCAAAGATAAATTATTTTTTATAAATCATTAAATAATTATTATATCTAATTTAAATATAAATTAAATATATTGATTAATTAATACATATAAAAATAAGAGTGAGTGGGGATAATTCAATTATGTTAATTAATTTTTATTGATATTTATAAAGAATTTAATTGTTATTATAGATTTTTTAGGGACTGTTGGTTAATCACAATTATTAATTTATTTAAAGGATTGATTTTTATTTTAACTATTTAAAAAATAATACAAATGGATTATTATACATTGTACATAATAATTAATCTCTTTTACAAAATTAATATAAAAAATAAATATAACAGTAAATTGTTTCTTAAAAATATTTGATATTAGAAAATTAATGTATTTATTGTTGTAAAAACAAAAATAGTATATTTGATATAAATATTAAATATGAATACTACAATATGTTTAAATTTAATTGAATACTAATATTTTTATTTAATAAAGTAATAATATTTAATATTATATTATATTTTAATATTATTTTATTTTGAAATAATTAAAATTAAAAATTAATTTATATCAAAAATATTGATATTCAACTAAGATTAATATTTTAAAAATTGAATCGAATCAATCAATTAAATTGATTGGATTGAAAATTAGAGTTGATTTCGATTCAGTCAACGTTTGATATAAAAAAATAAATATAAATTGTTTGTTAAAAATATTTCTTATTAGAAAACAAGTGTATTTATTATTTATGTGGACAAAAATAGTACTCCCTTTATCTCAAATAAATATAATACTTGACGTTTTCATAAAGATTAAAAAAATATTTTAAATAAAAATAATAATAATAATTTTATCAAATTATATTTATAAACTATTAGTATATTTGAATTAACATTAATGGAAAGTGAAAAAATAATAAATTAAAAAAATTAATTTAAAAATTAAATTGGAAAACTAAAATTAAAATTGTATAGATAAATATAAAATTAATGGGACATTTATTTTGATGTTGATAGAGTAGATTTAATATAAATATTAAAGATGAATATGTTTAAATTTAATTAAATACTAATATGTTTATCTAATAAATAATAATATTCAATATCATATTATATTTTAATATTATTTATTTTGAAATAACTTATATTTTAAAATTTATTTGTATTAAAAATATCTATATTCAACTAAAACGGATAGATATGAAGATATTTACCAACTAAATTGAATTACACGTCTTATCTTATCTTTCGAACTCTTTCTATATTTTCACATTTTAATTAATATACATTCTTCTTTATATAGATTAGTCCTAGGATTTGATATATCTACCTATAGAAGGTTTTAACACATTGTTTCCGCTACCTAGTGGAAATAACATTCATATTATAAATCCAACATCCAAATCAATTTGGGTATTGGAAATTTGAAATAGAATTTTTTTTTTTTTACAAATGGAACAAAACCTTTTTTAAGGATATGAATTTTATGTAAACACAAGATTATTTACAAACATTATGTATTGGTTTATTTTGAACTATATTCTAAAAACCTGTTTGATTTGATTTTAAAAAATTGCTTTTTAATTTTTAAATTTTTTATTTAAAAAACAAAAACTTATTGAGTAGCTTCTTTCTAGAAACAGCTTTTCAAAACAATATTCAATTTTACAATTTTAAAATCTAAAAACTAAATTAGTATAAAGGAGTTTTGATTTTTAATTTTATTTTTCACTTTAAAAAAATTTAAGGAATACAAATCGAAGAGTAATCACTTTTTATTAATGGTAATATTTAAATTAATTTTTGTTTTGGACTAGGTCGAGATCTTCCCCTCAGTTGGTCAGGTCCAATTCAGTACCACGATGGAGAGGTCCAACAAGGTTCAATCCTCTCCTATCGGGCACGTACCTCAACAAGACATCTTAGTCTGGCAGACCATTGTCCTACAAGGGAATAGCTCACGTGCTTTCCCCGCGTTCTCCATGTGTCTCCACGCGGGGACACGTCATCAGGCAACTACCCACTTTCGAAAGAGATGGTCAACATACCTTCCAAAGATCACGGGGCAGTTGATCCAGGGCGAAAACCACGTGTTGGTCTCCCTTACGCCACGTAAGCCCTGGCAGTTACTTGTGTTGGGTTTGACAATCCGGCCCAATGCAATGTAACTGTTGGCCTTGCGCTGAGGGCACATTATAAATACCCTCTTTTACTAGAGGGTCATGTATCTTATTCTCTACACATATTTTCTTTGTATTTTCTCTTTTTAAAACTTAGTTACTCACATAAGCATCGAAGTACCTTGCAAGTACACCCCATCCTCCTCTATAACGTCGGTGAACACAGGAGTTCACGGAGCGTGGCAGGCTACTGATTCCTTTCTGATCAGGTGAGATCAGCGGCGCCGTTTGTGGGAACTCTTTGCTCCCCCGTTCTTTCTCTTATCCAAGCATAGAAGCTCAAGAACCAAAGCAACTTCCAACTTCCATTCTGATCATGGCCAGCCCACGCGAAGACAATGCTCCGGAAATCGCCTTCGTCCCATTCACCAACGGTGACGGCCACGACCCCAACGTGACCGTTCACAACGACGAGGGAGACTACAGGGACGGGCACACCACCTCTCCCTTCTCAGAAGACACGACCTTCAACGCCGCCCCGCGCTTTGAAAGCCCGACTGTCTACCAGCCCATCCCGGTACCAACCGGCGCCGACCATACCATGGTGGCTCTATTCGCGGCGATCAACCAGACCAACTTGATAATCTTCCAACAGAACGAGCGAATAGGGATGCTCGAGATGGAGCGACCATCACGCTCTCCCCCGCGGAGACATCGTCGCCTAGTTTCCAGCAGCCCCTTTCCTGCCCCGCGGAGGACACGTCACATCGATGATTCTCGGAGCCCTTCTCCCCGACTGGCTGGACGTTACTCTCATTTGGAGCGGCCGCAGTCAATGGCTTCCCAGAAGCGCGGCCGATCACCTCGTCGGAAGGAGCAACACTTCCCAGCTCAGAAGAAGAACAAAGCTGAAGGAGGCGTCGCTAAGCCAAGAGCCCGAACAAGAAGCCCTCCCCAACGGAACAGAAACAATCAGGGATTAGTCTCCCCCTCACTGTCACCTGTCAGGAGTGACGAGGACGTCCAGCGCTCACCACTATGTAGGGCCATCAGAGAGGCCCCACTGCCCATCGGGATGGAGAAACCCTCGCTCTTGGCAACATACGATGGCACGACTGACCTAGATGACCACATAGAAAACATCGACGCGATGCTCGACTATCATAACGTACGGGGAGCCATCAAGTGCAGACTTTTCCCCACTACCTTGAGAAAGGGTACCATGACGTGGTACAAACGCCTCGCGTCCAAATCTATCACCTCTTGAGGCAAACTAAAGAGGCAGTTCTCCAGGAAATTCACAGCTTCCCGGCGCCATCCGAAGACAGAGGTAGCCCTGGAAGCCATCATCCAGGGGAGGAACGAACCTCTTCGAGATTACATAGAGAGGCTCAACCGAGAAGCTGTCCAGGTGTCTGCCACAAATGATATGAAGAAATTCTTGATCCAGATAGGCATACGACCTCACTCTGACTTTGCCAAAGTCGTCGAGATCGAACGCTCTCGCACCTTGAACGCTCTTCTCCTCAAGGTCCAATCATACATCCAGTATGAGGAGATAGAGGCCGCCAACACCGCCACGACACGCAAAATCAGGAAGGCCTCAGGGGCTCCAGTCATGAGGATGTCGATCCTCCTCGATGAGGCGGGGAGAGGAAAAGAGAGGACCGACCCTGAAAACAGAGGGGACTAGCGGGCCGGTTCACCGAGTACACGCTGCTCACAACTCTCCACAAGCACATCCTGTCCGAATGTATGAATTCAGAGTTTTAGAGGGGCGATGTCTGTTTGCTGAAACCGACGCCCCCGAAGCCCAACATGGAAAAATCCAAATATTGTCGGTTCTACCGGAGTCATAGACACGTCACGAAAGATTGTATCCACCTCAAGGATGCGATCGAGATCCTAATTAAAGAAGGGCACCTGAAACAGTACACCCGGAGAGGTGAGGCTGCCCGATAGGAGACTCGCGAAGCCAAGAGGGTGGAGGAAGTATCACCTTCCTCCGAAGAAGCCGGACTGCAAGTTGCCCTGTGTGTCTCCCGGCCAGAGGATTTTCTCCTCCTCAGCGAGCCTGCCAGACCACTTTCCGCCCACAGTCCATGGGAGGACTTCCCTGCCACCTTAGTCATATCTGACGGGGGCCCCAACAAACTCTCAGTCGAGTCATTCAAGAGGAAGTTTGAGGCATTGATTGACAAGAGCTCGAAGACAAACACTACCCTCGACAAGTTCAAAGGTCAATCAAACCCGATTACCTTTTATCTCGAGGAGCTTCCTGGGGGCGCACCAAATTCCAGCATTCCCCTCTTGATCATGGCGAAAATGGCAAACTTTGACGTGTGTCGAATCCTCGTCGACCAGGGGAGTTCGGTGGAGATAATGCATGCCCATCTGTTTACGACCCTACAGCTCGACGAGAGCCACCTGACCCCGTATGTCGGCTCTGACCTACAGGGCTTCAACGACACCACCACTAAGCTGTGGGGATATGTGGAGCTGCTCGTCACGTTCGGGGCCGAGGAGACCGCCAGACAGGTGAAGGTTCGATTCTTGGTGATCGAGTTCCTCTCTCTGTACTAGTGCATCCTGGGAAAGCCGACTTTGGTTGAACTGACCGCGGTACCATCTACAGTCCACCTGAAGATGAAGTACTACACGACCAGAGGTCGGGTCGTCACCCTCCACGGGGACATCGAGGCGGTCATGAGATGTTTTAAGGCAGCACTCAAAGGGCTCAACTCGATCAACATCAACCCCAAGTCGACCAGCAGACCATCCCGGGCCGAAGAGCAAAGGCCACTTCCCTGCGTCAACTCTGTCGACCTCGACATCTGCTTCCTCAGCAAGCAAGAGCAAAGCGCAAAATCTGAAAATACGCCTCCAACATACAAAGGTCAGCTGTCCCACCCAACACGCCCCATTGTAGGTGGAGACTTCGAGCTCATCACGCTCGGAGATGACCTAGGAAGAAGCGTGAAGATTGGCACAGGACTGCCTGACCTGGCGAGGAAGCAGCTGAAAGCCTGCCTCTGGGAGAATGTCGACCTGTTCGCGTGGAGAATTTTGGAGATGCCCGACCTCGACCCCGACGTAGCATGCCACCATCTCACCGTAGATCCAATCGCTAGGACCATATTTTAACGTAGGCGTAGGCAGTCTCCCGAGAAAGTGGAGGCTACTGAAAAAGTTGTAAAAGACCTCCTAGAGGAAAATTTTATATCGGAAGCCCAATCCTCAACCTGGTTGTCCAACGTTGTACTGGTTAAAAAAACATAATGGAATATGGAGGATGTGTGTTGACTATACTGATCTCAACCGGGCATGTCCCAAAAATGTGCACCTGCTACCTAACATCGACAAACTCGTCGACAATTCTGTAGGTTTTAAATTGCTATCGTTTATTGACGCGTACTTAGGGTACAACCAAATCCCTATGGCAAAGTCTGACAAACAGTACACGACCTTGATGACCGAGTCGGACAATTATTACTACAATGTGATGCCCTTTGGTTTAAAGAACGCCGGCGTGACCTATCGGTGGATGATGAACAAGGTATTCCGAGGAGAAATCGGGGATATGCTCGAAGTCTACATGGGTGACATGATCATGAAGTCACGATAAGAGGGCGATCGCACCACCCATCTCAAGGGGTCTTCGAGACAGCGAGGAAGTGCAAAATGAGGTTCAACCCTGAGAAGTGCACCTTCGGCGTACGAGCAAGAAAATTCCTTGGATTCTACCTTGTCGCTATGCGAAAAATGACACAGAGTCGCCAGCGGATTTTATTCATCCCAAGGAGGGAAAGGGAAATAATGATAAAACCTTTAGGGAAAGAGTATGGTCATCACAACCAAGTTTTAAGGTTCGGGAGTCGGTTATGCGAGGGGAAGGTATTAGCACCCCCTCACATTCATCGTACTCAATGGGAACCTTCTAGGTTGTTTAGCTTGAATGGGTGTTTTAATCTAAGAGTTTGCTTGCTTAAACAAAAAGAGGGGTTGGTTTTTTATTAGAGTGCTCGCCAAGGATTGAGGCCTTAGTGCCTACGTATATTCACTTGTAAGAAGTGAAGAATCAGAGCATTCATAGTTCACGGGACTATGGTGAAAGATGGGAAGTTTGGGTGGACGATGCTATTGTGCGCATTCTAGCAGTTAGGTGTTTTGTGGCTCGTTCATAGAGTCTTATGTGTTACCTGTTTGCGGTAGAACGGACGTAGCATGTCCTTTTTAGGTGATGAGGAATGGATGAGTAAAGGTGACAAAGAAAGAAAAGTGCTCGCTAGGATCATCGTAATCCTATGCCTACGTATTCTCAACAGGTATGAGAAATTAGAGCAGTCGTAGTTCGGAAGCCTGTGAAATAGTTGTTTGTTGGTTAATTTTATACCTTGAAAAAAGGTTTTCGGATTGATGCCCTAAGGCGAAAAGAAGTTTGATGAGTTAATGTTACTTTTAGGTTTTCGAGAAGAGATTGCTTTTAATTAGGATCACACTAAGGACTTTGGATAGAGATGAATGTTTCGAATAACCAAGTCGAGCGCCTTGTATTCAAAACATTCGGAACGAATGTAGGAGAGTTCCATTCTCATTCTTTCTCCACCACTTTAAAGTTCATGGCGTATAACCCTAAACTTATCTTTATTGTATTTTGGATTTTTATGAGAAAAATACCACTTGATGTTGGATCAAGGGTTTAATTGTTTGTAAAAATATTTGAAGTGATGCGAACAAGGTCGATGGCGAACGCCCAAGGCGATCGACTTACAGGGGTGAAAATGGCTCGATAAAATCGAGAGTTTATTTTTGAAAATAGTTATTAGAACCAAAGATCAAAAATGACCGTAACAACATTCATATACGATGGCCATGCAACCACATCGGGTTAGTCGGCATAAAAAAACACAAAACATGAAAATAAAATTGGGGAAAAACTAGAAAAACTAAGGGAATTTCGTTAGGCGAAGGCTGTAGTGAAGCTGCCCAGAAACAGCAAGAAGTTCGCTATGCAAACTTCCCAGCGAACGCAAACAGAGGCAAAAAGGGGCAAAGTTGCCCAGAAAAAACAACAAGAAGTTCGCTGGGCGAACTTCCCAGCGAACGCAAACAGAGGCGAAAGGTGGCAAAGTTTGCTAGGCGAAGGTGTCAGTGAACATGACAGCAAGAAAACATCAAAAAGTTCGCTAGGCGAACTTCATGCTGTTTTGCCCAAAATATGCCTTTTCTATGGAAACAGAGGAGAAATGGGACAAATTTCGCTAGGCGAACTTGCCAGCGAACATCACAACATACATGAGTATTTTCAAATCATGTCGCTATGAAAATTAACCTATGTTCTTTCTCTTTTCTTTGTTCTTTTACAACATTTCTTGGTCATATCAAGACCTTATTACAGTTATACAACACAAGAAAAACACATGAAAATAAACATGCAAAAATGTAAACAAGATAAGGGTTTGAAGGGAAGAATACCTAAGAGCTACTATCTTCCTTCACCAATGGCCTTTGATGGATGTGCTTCTATGGTCCACCTCCTTCTTCTGGTTTTTTGTTCTTCTCTTGTTCTCTCAAGGTTTTCTTTTCAAACTCTTTTTTCTGTTTTTTCTCTTACTCTTTTTTTCTGATTTTTTCTCAATGCCTTTTTGCTCTCAATATCTCTCTATGTCAATGTGTAGTGAATGCCCCTTTGTTTGCAGCCCCTCTCCTCTTTTATCTCAGCACATTAGGGTTTTCCCTTATTTCAAAACATCAGATTTTTTCATGAAGAAATGTCTCTTGACACTTTCCTCATGTCACTCTCTTTCTTTCCATTTCCATGTATGTTGCTATGCTGCATTTTTGTTGCACTACTTGCCTATGCTGTCTTTTTTTCTACTGCACTTTGTATCTTGTACCCATTTGTTGGCTTGTGCTTGGACAACCCCTTTTGGTCAATGTTAACCTTTGGACAGAATTTTAAAATTATGATATTTGATGTGTAGATGCATCACCCTGAGTTTATTCCCTTGGTCTTGTGACATGAAATGTTTGGCAAATTGTCACTTCTTGCATGGGGTTGTTTTAGATCACATTAAAAATTGCCCATGATTAAGCATGCATAGTTTTGATCTTGAAATATTCCAATGTTGAATTGAACCTTAATTATTTTCCTTGGATGTTTGTAGGCTCATGTGAAGATTTAATTGGTTATGAATCATGTGAAGGCATAATGTGGAACATGTAGACTTAATGAGGCATGAAGGGTACCATAACATGAAGTTGATTAGAAACTTGAATTAAGATTAGAAACATCTTAATTTTCTAAGCATCACTTAGAGTTGGAAACTTAGTAACAAATGTGACATTCTTGCAATATCATGAAATTTCCCTTTGTAATATTCTTGAATCTAATCTTGAATTCATGAATCTTGAATTTGGAATAATGGATCTCCCTTATGCCATTGAATTTGAAATGAATGAAGTCTTGAGTTATGAACTTGTGATCTTGACTCATGCTTTGCAAATTTGAACTGCATTTGATCAAGAATTTGAAATAAAATTGGATGAAGTAATCTTGAATTAGGCCTTGCATTTCATGTTCATTAGGAATTTTGATCTTGAATATCCTAATATTTTTTCAAGTAACTTCTCCTTGAAGGAATCTACATGAGTAGACTTTCCAACATGAACCAAACCTTAGATGATGAACCTTTTCTTCCATGTAGCCCAAGATAGGAAATTTATCTTATTTGAAATGGAAAATAAATGAACCAACCCAATCCTTACCTTGTAAACCCACATGCTCGGTATGCAATAGAACGATGTACGATATGGCGAATTTAGGGTATGAAAGGCTAAAGGTAAAAATGAGGGTGTGACATACCTAACGGAACAAGGAATAGAAGTGAAACCAGACAAGTGCAGAGCTTTCTCCGAGTTCACCACGTCGAACACAAAGAAGTTTATCCAGCCTCTGAACGGGATGCTCGCCTCGCTATCGCGATGCGTCACCAAGTCTTCCCAACACGTCCTCCCCTTTTTCAAGCTCCTGTGCAAGGAGGCCGCATTCAAGTCGACCGAGGAGTGCGAGCAGACCCTTCTCCACCTCAAACAAGTTTTCTCAAAACCATACATACTGACAAGGCCCGAGGTCGGGGAAACCCTCTATCTGTATCTCGCTGTCGCCACGGAAGCCGTCAGTATAGCGCTGATTCGTGAGACCCCTGAAGGGCAGAAACCGATATACTTCACGAGCAAAGCCCTCTAAGGCCCCAAGCTTAGATACCAATAGATCGAGAAGGTCGCTATGGCCCTCATCAACACGGCCAGGAGGTTACGACATTACTTCCTAGCCCATACAATCATGGTCAGAACTGACCATCCCGTAAAACAGCTACTCGGGCGGTCGGACATGTCGGGAAGGATGCTTAAATGGTCGCTCGATCTCTCCGAATTTGACTTCCACTATGAGAGCAGAAAATCCCTCAAGGCACAAGTCTTGGCAGACTTCGTCGCGGGAGATGACTTCCACAAAGTCCCTGATCCCTAAGACGCACAAATAGACCATCTTCGTCGATGGCGCCTCTAGCTCGACAGGAAGTGGAACGGGCATCATATTGGAAAACAAAGAGGGTATGCTGATAGAAGTATCTCTCTTCTTGGCATTCCTAACATTGAACAACTAGGCCGAGTACGAGGCGTTCTTCGCAGAACTCCGCCTGGCCGAAGACCTTGGTGTGAAAAAGGTAAAGATCTTTGCCGACTCCTAGCTCGTGGCCTCCCAGGTACCGGAAGAGTACCAAACCAAGAACGAAAACCTCGTCGAGTACCTCTCCTTGGTAAGAAAAAGAATGAAAGGCTTCGAGTTCGCGGAGGTACGACACATTTCACGCGAACACAATACACAGGCAGACATCTTGTCGAAACTAGAGAGCACGAAGAAAAAGGGTGGAAACAAATCTGTAATCCATGAGGTCCTCCATCGCCCTAGCATCGAGAAGGACACAACGACTGTCGAGGTAAATGCTATCGGTGACAGTAATTGTTGGATGACCTCTATTTACACCTACCTCAACACGGGGAGACTACCCGACGATGCCAAAGAGGCGAGCATGGTCAGGCGTCGAGCCTGCTCATACGTCTTGATCAAGGACAAACTATATCGACAGGGATTCTCTATTCCCCTCCTCAAGTGCGTCGACGAATCCAAGGTATCAGGCATAGTCCAAGAGATCCACGAATGAATTAATGCCCAACACCTCGACGGAAGATCACTTGCCTGCAAGACCCTACGAGAAGGATATTATTGAGCCACCATGAAGCAAGACACGAAAGAGCACATCAAGAAGTGCGACAAATGCCAACGAAACGAGGACATGCACCTGGCCCCACAAAACGAGCTTAAAACACTCTTGTCGCCATGGCCATTTATCTGGTGGTGAATGGACACCCTCGGACCCTTCACCATAGGGTCATACCAAAATAAATATTTGATAGTCGATGTCGACTACTTCACTAAGTGGATAGAGGCCAAAGCCTTAGCCAAAATCACGACCCAAAACATACTTCATTTCTACAAATGGAATATACTTGCCCGGTTCGGCGTACCCTAAGCCATCATCAGCGTCAATGAGACGCAGTTCACCGACCAGAACTTCCAAGACTTCGTCATCAGGCTAGGCACGAAGCAACACTTCACCTCGGTCGAACACCCGCAGACGAACGTGCAGGCCGAAGCTGCAAACAGGGTGATTTTATACGGCCTGGAGTGAAGGTTAGGAGACGTCAAGAAGAGGTGGGTCGAGGAGCTGCACAACATACTCTGGGCCTACAAAACCACCCCACATCCAAAAATCGGGGAGACCCCATTCCGACTAACCTACGAAGCTAAGACAGTCATTGTAACACCCCAAATTTATTGAAATATTTATTTAATTTATTTAAATATGAATATTCGTATTTTTGGTGATTTTCGGTGGTTGGTATGAAATATTGAGAATTATGGATTTTGGGTTATTTATTTAAATAATAGTATATAATATGAATATATTGGTATTATTATTGATTTAAATATATATAAGTGAATTAAGGGCAAAATGGACATTTGAGGAGGAGTTAGTGAGGGTGAAATTGGAAAGCCCATTTTAAGGCCCAAAGTTAGGTTTAACAAAAAGAAATTTTGAGGGAATTAGGATTCATTCTTGTTAGACCGTGAAAAGAGAAGAAATAGAGGTTAGAGCTCTAAGGAAGAAGATTGAGGCAAAGCTTCACGAGGTTTCCGAGAATCAAAGGAGAAAGGTTTAGAGTCAGCAATTAAGGTATGGGAAGTATTTCTTCATTGTTTTCAATATGTGATCCAATGTGTTTAAAACCGATTTAAGGGTTTAGGGATTTTGGGTATTGAATTGTTGTTGCCTTTCTGGTGAATTTTATGAGTTTGAGGGATTTGAACTGATGGTCTGATGGGTTTGAGGTTGATTTGGGAGTAAGGGAAATTAGGCCTTCGTGGCCAAATCTGTTGTTGAGGTTGTTTAACTGTATAGGATAAGTGATTATGAGAACTTTAATGACTGTGGGGTATTTGTAAGAAATCATGGGAATTGGAGGCGTAAGTATGATACGGGATTGACCTAATAAGTCGTAGATTTTGTGCCTTTATCGCCGTAATACCTTAGGAATGATTTAGGGATATTTTTGGGACATTGGGGAAGGAAATCGTAGGGACTTTTGGGATGGTTTTGCTACTGGTGCATAACACTGTTTTGCTGTAATCGCTAGTTCGCATGGCGAACACTAGCCCAGACTCGCACGACGAACTGTCCAGCGAACGTAGCCGAGTTTCGCAAACTGTGTTCTTGTGCAGTGCCGTCTTGATGCTTTGATGTTGTGATTTCTTTGATGAATTACCATGAGTATAACTATGATTCTTCTGAGATTTAATAGCATGATTCTATGATGATTCCTATGAGTAATGATGATGAGTTATGATGTTGATTTCATGAGTTTTGATGATTCTATGATGACATGATTATTATGATGATTTTAATGAATGATGATGCACCTAATGAGTTTATTATGAGGATTATACTTGTGCATCATGCATTTATATGCATTCCGAACTTCGGTCTAGGACCTTGATTCTTGTGGCTTCAGTCCCGTTGTGCGGATGTGAGGTATTTTGTTGTGCTCTAGTTCTTGTGTAGAATCGATCCTACTATTGTGGATCTATAGAGGGTTGATGGCCCAGTGTCCATCGAATTTTATTGATTGGTACCACATGCATGAGTCTTGTTGCATTTGCATTTATGTGACAATTTTGTGTAATTTATAATGTTGTGGCCTTTGATGTTCCTTGATGATTATGATGATGTTGAATATGAAATCACGTTGTTTTATATATTAATTTCCTATATTGATTATTACGAATCGTTTTAGTCACCCTGCCTGTTTGAATGTTGCCTCCACGTGGATAACATGTAGATGACCAGGTTTAGCCGTGGATGCCGTCGAGGACTTTTTGGAGTTTTTGACATTTTGGTTAACTTAGAGGGTCTTGCTCTGATAGTGTAACATCAGGTTGGGGTCTTTGAGTTAAACCATGTTTTATTGATTATTGTTATTTTGATTATGTTGCTGCGCAAGGAAAACTTTGGATTTTGCCTTTTTGAGTTTCGCTGCCTTTTGAGCAATTTTTTAGTAATTTTGGGAAAACTCGTTGTTTATGGAGCATTGACTTTTATTTGAGTTATTGAGAAATGTACGCCCTTTGAGGTGATTTTTATTGTGTTTAAATATTACTTTGATAAATGTGATTGATTTACCATTATATTTTTGGGATAGAAAAGGGTGTTACAGTCATTCCGATGGAAATACGAGAACCCTCCAGGAGAGTCGAGGCCCCCTTTAACGAGGAGGCAAACAACAAGGCCTTAAGGGAGGAACTCAATCTAGTCGAGGAAATAAGGATGGGGGCATCACTACGAGAAGCCTCACTGAAACAAATGATAACTTTGCGGCATGACAGCAAAGTCAACAAGCGTGAGTTCCAGGTGAGCAGCCTGGTCCTACGAAGGAATAAGAAGGACTCACACGAAGGCAAACTCATCGCAAACTGGGAGGGCCCCTATCGTGTCCGAGACAAAACAGACAACGAGGCATATTACCTCGAAAATCTGCACGGGAAAGAACTTTGTTGCGATAGAAATAGGATATCAAATTATTAATTAATTTGAATCGCAATTCAATTCACAAATGCTCTTTGATTTATCAGAAGGAAAAGGTCAAAAGAGGGAAAACCTATTTTTGCATCGTGAACACAATGCGGGGAGAGATCTAGGTAAGGAGTTGGTTAAGCTTAGGGAAGGTATTAGCATCCTAAACTTCTGTAGTACTCTACAAGAACCTTTTGTTCAATGTTTGCTATTTTGCTTTATTATTTACTTAAGGTATATACAAAGGGTTTGAAGTTAAAGAAAAGACCTAAGGGGTTAATTCTAAGTTTACTCGGCAAGACATCGCATCTTGTGCCTACATATCCTGACGGGAATGGAATCAGAGTAATTGTAGTTCCCCTTGAAAGGGAGGCTAGAAACGTCTTAACTATGGTCAAGGTTTCAATGGAAATAAACGTATCTTAAGGACACACTTACGTGGAGTGAGGAGACTCCAATCTCTACATTGAAATTGTTAAATTGAATTAGGATTAAATTAGGGATTCCACGGTGGGAAACCCTAAAACAGAGTACGACGAATCTTTGGCCTAATGCTAGGGTAAAGGGTAAAAATGTCTGCGGCGGGACGCCTAAAAGTGTCAGGGTTTGAAAACGTCAAAGGTTAGGGTTATTGACTCGGCGGTCAAATTGCTAGACCTAATGCTTCGGAAGGTTACAAAATTAATGGTAAAATAAATTGTAAGGAAAAATAGACGGGCATACAATAATGAAATGTAAAGTGCTGAAAAGAAAAAGGTGTGACGATTGCCTCGCAAAAATAACAACCCGTGAACAGATACAAATACGATAATTAAATATTTCACTAATGATAAATGAAATTAAACGTAATCAGCTGCAAAACAAAACGGAGAATGTTAGTAGGGTTAGGCAGAAATAAAGCGGATAATGAGACCGCGAAGAAAAAGATGTAAATTTGAAATTTTATTTATTGTTTTTAATAATTTTTGAAAAAAAGATCTTAATTTGAGTTTTTTAAAAAATGAAAAAAATTAGCATTAAAAAAAGAGGATTTAGTTTAATTTAAGAAAATGTTTTAATTTTAATTTAATTTTATATTAAAAAATGTTTTAGTTTAGTTTAAAAAAATGTTTCTTATGATTTTACTTTTTAAACAAAAAGTTTTAGGTTTAAATTTTGAAATTGTTTATATTGATTCAATTTTGTAAAAAAAAAAAATATTTTTATTTTATAAAGAAAATGTGTGTGAAAGAATTAGTAAAAAACAAAATAGGAAAAAAAATTAATTAAAGGTAAAAAGAAATAATATGGACATTATATGAACAAGGTGAAAGTTATGGCTGGTCAAAGTTCAGTCTCTTCCTCTTTAAAAAAACCTTAATGCCAAAATTACCGTGAATCTCTGTTCATCCTCAAATAAAATAAAGAACTCGGAAACGGAGATCCCAATTACTCAATGGATTCCTGACAATGATTCTGCTTCCTAAACCGGAAGCAAACAACGGATAAATGACCATTTCGCCCCTCCACAGTTAAAGTGTACAAGACGTAATTCCTGCAAAACAAACAGGCTACGTAACCCGTTAGCGGTTAGCTGATGCAAAAATGAGATGTCATGCGACATGAATCGATTAAAACTGAGGGTAAAATTTGGGGTGTTACAAACTTGCTTGACCATGGAAAGCAGAAAAGCTCAAGCAATATTACAATTAGACATTGCTCGCGACCCACTAGCGTCGCGACCACAGGGGCGTGACATGGTACATACGCGACTCCTAAACTCAAAACAAAAAGACAAGAGTCTGCCCTTTGTGTGTGCGAGCAGACTTTTGATCCGACGAAGACCCTTTTATCGAGCTCCACCATTGTCGTACCAGTAAGGCAAAATATCCAGCTCACAATGGAAAGTTCACGTCGCGGGGCAAAGACCTCAACCAGGGTCTCAGCTCCGTCATCAATCAGATGCCAACTTCAATCAACTGACCAGTTCCCTGCATGGTCGGCCACAATATGTGTCGAGTAACCCCCGATGATGAGAAAACAACAATGTTATTCCATACATGAAAAACAAGAAAAACAAATAAAATAGAGCACCCGCGACATTAAAGTAAAACATGGCGTGCAGGCCAGAAAAACAGAAATATTACAAAGAACACTAAATAACTTTATTTTCCTCGGGTTGACCGCCCGCCACGGCTTGGTCGTCATCTTCCTTTTTTGCATTTGGCGCGACCACGCGACCCTTGACCACTTGGTGATAAGGGCTTGTCCCCTTAGTGACGAACTGAATGTCCGGGTTCACAATCCGGAGTTGCTCCACAGTGCAGTTAAATCCCACCTCGAGAGCTCCAAGACAGTCATGTTCGAGCTCCCGTATCTTCGACACCAAGTCGGCCCGAGACACCATGACCTTTTCCTCGGCAATCTCATCCTCAGCAGGCCGAGAAGCCGCCCCCAACTCTGCGATCTTCGACAAGAGCTTTGTCCTCTCCTCGCCAGCAGCCTTCACCTGCTTTTCCACTTCACCATAGAGCTTGAGCTAGGCGGAATTTCTTTCCTTGGCCTGGTCGAGGTCAGCCCGCCAGTTTGTTCCTTTCAGCCTCGACGGTCCCGAGGTCATTCTGCAGCTTGGTTAGATCATCCGAAGGGCAGGTCTTGTCGTTGAGGACCAGAGCTGCTTCAAAGACCCGCATCACCGTGCCCAGGTCCTCTGATAAATCTTTCTTCCTCGCCTTCCGGTCGATGCCCAGGATGGCCTTGGACTCAACAACGCTCACAACCAGAAAATTGGCTCCGCAGAAGAAATCGGGTTGCAGATAGCATGGTGGGAGCACGAACCTCTCCTCGACATTACTCTCGGTAAGGTCGACGGTCTCGAGCACACTGACCCGCTGCCTTTTTGACGTCCCCTGCGAAGATGGAGATTGGCTTCCTTGAGGGGAAGAGGGTGAGCCTTCGGGCCTGTGGTTGGGACTGGGCATTTGTTGTACTTAGGCGACTCGCCCCTTTCCAGCCTTCTTTCCGCCTTGCTGACTGCCAGCTTCTTTACACGTTCCTACATGCTCGACATTTCACTTGCAAAAGAAAAAATAAGCAAGTTAGGAAATCATAAACCAGCAGCGGAAACATAGAGAAAGCCCGAGCAAGAGGCAGACCCACTACCTAAAAACCGTAAGGCTTCCTCCTCAAACGCATACTCGAGGAGGGCCTTCGCGTTAATCAATCGCGACTCCCGAAGAACCTCCTCGCGAGAGTCGAGGATAAAATTCCCGTCTGACGTCACACACTTCACGGGAGTAAAACTGGAGAAAAATGCGACTAGCTTCTGGTAGACCGTCCGGTCATCAGGATCCAACGAGCCCGACCTTACAATGTAGATGTTTGTGCCTTTGTTAAAATGCTCCTCCGTCCATGTCAACGGGAACTTCGGCTCTAAGACCTCCTCCGGTTGTCCGTCTTTCTCCCAGACCATGAGGGTAAACAGTGAGTCCACGACCGTATGGGTGACGGGCTTGAGAATATTGTACCGGTCTTTGAAGGTACGGGTGGAATCTAGATACACCCGAAATAGTCTCCTTGGCTGCTTCAAGGACACCTAGTTGTGTCGACTCTCGAACATTTGTCATTGAAGATGGAAGATGCGGAAGAAAACAGGAATCATGGTCCCGACGTTGAGATACCGACATACGAGCTTGTACGTCCGCACGAACGCGATCGCGTTGGGGTCGAGCTGCAAGGGCGTTAGGCGCAGCCAGTCAAACACTCCCCTTTGGAAATTAGTGAAGGGAAGACGCAAGCCCGCTTCTCGAAAGGTAAATTCATATGTAGGGAACCTCGTCCGTTTAAAAGACGAACATATCTGATGGTTTCCTCGGGGTCTATACACCTACAAGTTCATGGGGGAACCCTCACAGTGGTCCTCGACCATGGCGTAGGCATCAGATTCATTCACGACGAAGTGAGAAGAAATACTCAGGGGATCCTGCCCAGCCCAATCTGCGGCAGTCTGTTTTCATTCCTCGCCGGTCTGCGCTACCGGGGAATCAGGCTCGCCGTCAATCTCAACGTACCCCTCAATACGTGCAGCCATTTTTACCTGAAAAGTAGAGGAAAAAAGTGAATTCGACACTCTAGATCAAATCCATCCTTCCACCGCAAATCAAGTGAAAGGGCGAAGAGAGGGGAACCTCTAGGGGGAGGGTCTCCCCCACCTCGACAGGAAAGAATCGGGTCCCCGGGGCCTTCATCTAATGTTCCCAGGGATCCCATCCCAGGTCCTCGAGACATTTATCTAATGTCCCCGGGGATCCCATCTCAGGTCCTCGAGACCTTCATCAGGTCCTCGAGACATTCATCTTATGTCCTCGAGATCCTTATCCTATGTCCCTGGGACCTTCATCAGGTCCTAAAGTCACTCACCCCACGTCCTCAAGGGCTTCATCAGTGGTCCCCGGGGGCTTCATCAAAAACATTACCAATTCAAAGAAGTTATGGCGTATTCGCCGAAAACTTCATAGTTTCCCCGGGACCTTCATCAAGTCCACCGGAGAAACCATCAGAAAATGGAAAAAAAATAAGAGTAAAGTGGTGGTGACTTACTTGGTACGGCAGTTCTAGGAGGACGAGACGGCGGCAGACGACAAACATCTTAGAGCAAAGAGAGGAGGAGCGCGAAAAGGGAAGAGATAACATCTTGAACATAAGAAGAGAAGTGTGCGACTGAAACGGACTCAGCCCCTATTTATAAACCTAGCACGGGACTCGAGGCGTCCCTAGGAACTTGAGTACCCCTACCCCAAACAGCCCTAGGCATTAATTTCCCTGACATGTGGCATCACCAGACACTTCGCACTTGTTCATCTTCCCCCCGTGCTCAGAGATCAAGCACGTTCGTTTGCTTTCCACCTCCCTGACATGTTGTCTCGTCGATCATCTTCCGCTCTTAGTCACGCACACGATCCTCAACTCTGTATATCGGGCAAGCCACCATCTTCTGAAATGGTCCTCGACACCTTGACTCGCTCTTAAGTCATTACTCCTCCACTTACGAACAACGACTTAGGGGGCTCCTATTCTTGATTGGGTCAAGACCTGCCCCTCAATTGGTCAGGACAAACCTAGTATCACGATGGAGAGACCCAACAAGGCATAATCCTCCCCTGTCGGGCACACACCTCAACAAGGCATCTTAGTCGGGCAGACCATTATCTTGCACGGGGAGAACTCACGCGTTTTCCCCACGTTCTCCACGTGTCCCCCGTGCGGGGACACGTCATCAGGCAACTACCCACTTCCGAAAGAGATAATCAGCCCACCTTCTGTAGATCACGGGGAAGTTAATCCAGGGCGAAGACCACGTGCTGGTCTTTCCTACGCCACATAAGCCCTGGTAGTTACTTATGTTGGGTTTGACAATTTGGTCCAATGCAATGTAATCGTTGGCCCTGCGTTGGAGGCACATTATAAATACCCTCTTTCACCAGAAGGTCAGGTATCTTATTCTCTACACATATTTTCTCTGTACTTTCTCTTTTTAAAATTTTGTTACTCACTTAAGTATTGGAGTACCTTACAGGCACACCCCTTCCTCCTCTACAACGTCGGTGAACACAGGAGCTCACGGCGCGTGGCAGGCTACTGATTCCTTTCTAATTAGGTGAGATCAATATCCATTTTTTATATAGTTAGTCACATGCTACATATTGTTATTTTTTCTATTTTTTACAGTGTCACTAGTACTATACTTAGGTGTTTAGGGAGACTCGTGCATTGTTGGTTGTTTTATAAAATAGAATTTTGAAATCTATATGATTGAAAACCAAATTTATGTTACATCAATCTCCTAATTATCTAATCACCTCTTTCTGTTATTCAATTTACACAATGATCATACTAACATCTTCCCTTTGCAATTCAAAATTTTTTAACCCTCATAACGAAAAGAAAGATTGTATCTTTAATGGCTTGAGGGTTAACAACACTTATATGCTTAATCTAGATGATGTATCCATGATTGAAATTAAGTATCTTGTGACCATGAGTGAAGACTCTTGGTTATGACATAGACGCCTAGCTCATGTCAATTTTGATTTACTAAACAAAGTGACTTCAAAAGATTTAGTCATCGGTCTACCAAACATATTTTTTTTAAAAGACCATTTATGTGATGCATGCCAAATGGGTAAGCAAACAAAATTCTCATTTAAATCGAAAAACATTATTTCTATTTCTAGGCCTTTTGAACTTATTCATATGGACCTATTTTGTCCCTCAAGGACCAAAAGAATAGGTGGTAACTACTATGATTTTGTGATAGTAGACACTTACTCAAGATTTTGTTGGGTCATGTTTTTGCATAGTAAAGATGAGACATTTTCAGCTTTCACTCAATTTGGAAGGTTATCCCAAAACAAGATGAATTTAATAATTGTTGTATCTGAAGCGATCATAGAGGTGAATATGAAAACCACCTATTTGAAAGTTATAGTGATAAACATGGTATTAAGCATAATTTTTCCGCTCTAAGAACTCCACAACAAAATGGTGTTGTGGATCGCCAAAATTGTGTTTTTGAGGAGTTGGCTAGAACTGTGCTCAATGAGGGTAATCTGCCTATTTCTGGGCCGATGCCATTAACACGGTATGTTATGTCTTAAATAAGATACTAATACGTCCTATTTTAGACAAAACTCCTTATGAACTACTAAAGGGTAGAAAACTAATTTATCGCATCTTCAGGTTTTTGAATGTAAACAATGGAAAGGATAATCTTGGAAAGTTTGATGTGAAATTCGATGAAGGTATCTTCCTTGGATACTCTCAATCAAGCAAAGATTTTAGGGTTTATAAAAAAATATTACTTATTGTTGAAGAGTCGATACGCATCACTTTTAATGAATCTTATTCGAGAAATGTCGGGACAGGTGTTTCTTTTCATGATGCAGGTGTATCTTCACAAGAAATTCTCAAAGAACCCGAAGAAGGAATTAATCAGCCTATTATAGTGGAACTTGAGAAAGAAGAGGATAATGATTGTGAAAAGGATAAAGATGAAAGTACAACTGCATTGGACGACCTTTCTTTGGCTTGTAGAAGCTCCAAGGATCATTCAATCGGCAACATACTTGGAGACATCACCAAATACGTGACAACACACTCCAAGATAAGTAACTTTTGTTATCACTTTGAATTCTTTTTGCAAGTTGAACCTAAAAACACGAAAGATGCCTTATTGATGAGCATTGGCTTATGGATATGAAAGATAAGTTAAATCAGTTTAAAGTAAAAGATGTATGGGATCTTGTCCCTCACCCACAAGATCATCAATTCATTGGAACTAGGTGGGTTTTTAGGAATAAACTCGATGAAAATGGAGTGATAACTAGGAACAAAGTCCTGCTAGTGGCTCAAGGTTATAACCAAGAGGAGGGCATTGACTATGAGGAAACGTATGCTCCAATTGCTTGCCTCGAGGCTATACGCTTTCTACTAGCTTATTCTTGCTCCAAAGATATCATGTTATATCAAATGGACGTAAAGAGTGCTTTCCTTAATAGATATATTAATTAGGAAGTGTATGTTTCACAAACTCCTAGTTTTGAAAATCATGAGTATCATAATCATGTTTATAAACTAAAAACATTTTTTATGCCCTCAAGCAAGCCTCTGGGGCTTGATATGAGAGACTTAGTAAGTTCTTAATTGATCAAGGATACTCTAGAGGGAAGGTAGATATCACACTTTTCATTAAGCATTAAGGAAAACATATTCTTTTAGTGCAAGTTTATATTGATGATATCATTTTTGGTTCCACTAACAATCAATTAGTCAAGGAGTTTTCTAATCTTATGCAGGTTGAGTTTGAGATAAGTCTCATGGGGGAG
This sequence comes from Lathyrus sativus, assembly GCA_963859935.3. NCBI lineage: Eukaryota > Viridiplantae > Streptophyta > Magnoliopsida > Fabales > Fabaceae > Lathyrus > Lathyrus sativus. The sequence goes on from OZ012735.1 coordinate 939,700,640, forward strand.
TTGAACTACTCTCTAAGTCTTCAAATCAAGAAACTCAACAAAGGGACATTTGTGTGTCAAATGACATATTGCAACAAATTTCTAATGAAAATTGGTATGGAAGATGCAAAATTGATTCACAATGCAATGGCTACAAATAGAAACATGGAAAAATATTAGAATGGTAAGTATGTTGATATGAATAAGTATAGAGGTATGATTGGTTCTCTTCGATATTTTATTGCATCTAGGCCATACATTATGTTTAGCGTATGTATATGCGCTCGTTATCAATCGGCTTCTAAAGAATCGTACTTGAAAGTGGTAAAGTGCATCCCTAGATACCTTCATGGTACATCTAAGTATGGGTTTTGGTATTCCAAGTAAAGCGGTTGTAATTTTGTTGGTTATACTGATTCCAATTCTGCCAGTTGAAAATAGGATAGGAAAAGTACTAGTGGGACTTTCCACATGTTTTCAAGTATGGTTTATTATTTGTATTAGGTCCATCACTTATGAAACTTGTTGTTAGGAGGCTTTGATTTTATCAATCCTCTAATGAGTCTTCATTAACTTTGGCCTAAGTGCATGAGTTAACCATCGTTGATCATTTGTTCTAACAACTAATCACTAACTCACTAACAATATTATTGTACTAGTTTTGTTTATGTTTCCTTCTCGCTCCCTATCTCTCTTTTATTTTTATGCTCCATTAATATCATCTCATATCATATTTGTTTCTTGTGCTTCCGCTCTCTTTTTCTTTTGTCCATTTGGATCATATCTTGTTCAAAACACTAATAAAGGATTAAACCTCTAAAAAACATGGTGCTCTTAAGTTTGTGGTTATGCTTATGGGTGGACTTAGACCTTGGACCTCTTGAACTATTCTTGGACCCTTGGACTTAGAATTAGGTCTCTCAGCTTAGAGTATTATGAATCTTTGCCTTTATTTGACTTGCTTATTTGCTTATGCTCAAGGTGGAAGGAATTCTTATTTGGCTTGATATAAAGTGTGCTACAATTTGGTTAGATCCTTCTTATCTCTATCTTTTATTTTTCTTTCTAAGGTAGTCACTTCATCTCCTCTCCTTCTTAAGTTTTCAAAATCTTCTCTCTTTTTCAAAAACCTTCTTGTTTTCAAACTTAAAACCGCTTTCATAATAAAACCTTGACTTTAGTCAAGTTATTTTAAAACTTTGTTTTCTTTAATAAATGTCAACTAATGGTGATCGTACTGTGACTAATTTCAAAAAGATATAAAAAACACTTTACCTCATTCAAACTTTTTGTGCCTTTGTGCACTTTTTTCTTTTAAGTTGATATTTATTTGTATCTTCTACTTTATTATGTTGATCAGTAGCATGAGTAGCATGAGTAGGATTAATACGGTATTATGAGGATGCATGATAATAGAGATGAAGAACTATGTTCTCTTACATTTGGCAAATTAGTCGAATGCATGTAAAAAGGGTTAAACGTATGTACGTATTCTAATCATGGCGTTTTATATGAATCAATCATGAAGCTAATATGAATGTCATCCTTGTTTACCTGTTTATCTTTTATTTGAACCATTATAGAAATATACTCTTTAGATCTGGATTTAGAATGACTATCTATTAGGTTCTAGACTCTAGACATATATTTAGGCTTAATATTTTCTTGAGTATCAGTTTTTAATGCTCTGCGTTGTTGAGTTGCGTGAGACATCACCAATGAGACAATACGGTTGTTCTCTCAATCTTGCATTAGACATAACCTCTGTTGTGGGTGATACGTGAGGATATGAGACTAATGATTGATTTGTGTTTAACTGGTTAGAAGAATGCATGTATTATCAATTGATGAGATCCAATCCCAACAAGGCTCCATTTATATTTTAAGTCTTTACTTTATATTTTCCGTCTTTATATTTTCTGCCTTTATTTATGGTACCGTGGATCTTTCAACAAATTTTCACAACAAGCTTAGAACTGTAGAGACTGTTGAGTGGTGTTATTTCCCTCGCACTGATCCATGTGGAGACGATATAAATCCCGAAGGGGAATCCTTCCAAATCTAAATTTTTGCTTCTTGCCGCTTTACTGCAGTTCAAACAAAATGACACCGTTGTCGGGGATTAGTGTTTAGATATTGAAGTGTATTGCAATAGTTTCTATATTTTTGAGCTTTGTATAATTGTTTATATTGTATATACTTGTTTCTTTTATGTTTCTCAAGTGTTGATTAAGGAGGAATGATGAGAACTTTTTCTAGATTGGTTGTTATTTTTATAAAAGTATCCAATGAAGATTCTCCCAAGTTTGGATGGTGATGGTAGGATGTTAAGTGTGTGAATGCAAGCAAGGTAAATTGTACTGCTTTATAGAATGTTAGAATGATTTAATAAACCTCTACTGTTTACTATATCCTAGGATTACTGATAACTTTGTTTAATTCGTTTGATTCATACTTTATCTTTTGATTATTGTGATTTTGTATAAGCATTGGAAATGATCAATGCATTTGTTTATATTGAGCACAATTGTATCCAAAAAGTAACTTACCCGTGAGTAGTGAGAATTCGTTAACCCCTTTGAGCCTTAACAGATTAGATCTCATTTTAGTGATTAACTTGGTTTGTGTACATAATTTGAAGGTTTAGTTCATTATTGAATTTTGTGAGATTCTAAATTTTTCTTGAACCTTTGAACATTGTTTTAAATTGATTTCCTTGCCATAAAAAGTAAGGAGCATTCACTTGAGGTTTGGTTGAATTCAAGTTGGGGAGAATGGAAATAGAAATGGTAGGTTACTAAAAATTTTGAAAAATTTTAAGCAAGCATAGGAAAAGTGTGAATATGAATGTGAAAAACAAAAGAAAAAGAATGCTTGTTTGCAAAATAAAAATAGAGAATGAAATAATTATGTAAAAGAAAGTTTGAGAAGGTTTGCAGTAGAAGAAAGAAAGTGGTGAATGAAGTTGTGATGTGTAAATACCGCGTATTGTAAATGTTTCTTTTGCATTGACAATTTTGATTCAATGACCTTTAGAAATGTCCCTTTGTTATGAACCCGACTAAGCTACAACCTTAAAAGCCCTTAGTGATATCTTGCTTCCATATTCTCATTTTTGATGTTAGATGAATGTGTGAATTGGATTGTTATTTACATTGTTCGCCAGGCGAGTGAAATTGCCCTGCGATTGCAAATGCGTTTCTTCATCCTTATTCTGAAGAGGAGTACTGTCGCTACTGCGAAAATCGAGGTCGGAAATGACAGAAGAGTCGCTACCGTGCGTTATTTATCCCAAGAGGGGGAAAGTAAATGCTCAGAGAAAACCTAACGAAAAGAGGGATAAGATTGGTCATCGCAACCAAATCTCGGGTTCGGGAGTCGGTTACGCAAGGGGAAGGTGTTAGCACCCCTCATGTTCGTCGTACTCGACGGGATCCAAGCTTGTTGTCTATCTAAAAGGGTGATTGAAAATATCTAACTACAGGCTTGAGGATAAAAGAAAAAGAAGTGACTCGGCAAAGCAACAACGCTTTGTGCCTACATATCTCATCTGAAGTGAGAAGTCAGAGTCAACGTAGTTCGGCTAACTACGGGTGAAAGGGGGGAAGGTTGCTCGCCAAGACATCGTGTCTTGTGCCTACGTACTTTCATCTGGTATGAAAGATCAAAGCAAATGTAGTTCGGGCTAAAAGAGAACATAGGTTTGTTCAACTTGTTTTACCCGAATAGGGTTAACAATCAGTTCTAGCAGTTTGGTGTATGCAGCTCGACCATTGGAGACTTAGGCATTACCGTTTGCGATAGAACCAAGAGTTAACAACACTCTTGCTTATGAAAATGGTTTTCCAAGATTAAAGGCCCCAAAGGGCAAAAATGGTTTGAAGGATTTGTTTTTATGTTTTTTAAAGAAGAAGTATTTTTGATTTGTTTGCAATTCATATCGCACTAGAGACTATGACTTAGGAGTGAATGCGTCGCATATCACCCAAAGGGTGTTATACTAAACATTCAAGCCATTGAAGAGAAAATCCTCAACAACCCTTTCCTAAGTGTTTAAGGCTCGTAACGCACAATAATCCTTAACCTTTATTAGGTGTTTTATAATTGTTTTAAGATGAGAAGAGAACGGACACTAAAGGGGGACTAAATCCAAACCTAAATTTATCATGCAATGGTGATCCTAAGATTGAGATAAAGGAATTCTACCTAATGTTATCATACATGGTCAAGATCCTAATGTCTATCATAACCTCCCTTGAACAAGATAGATTAGAGGTCCTAAGGGAAAGAAACAACAGAGGAACAACAGGAAACAAAATAAACATGCAAGAATGCAAACATGAAAAACAAATGAGGGAGGAAATTGGTGTGCGGCAGTAACCTCCACAAGCTCATCTCAACCTCAATCTACAATATGAAAAATGCAAGAGATGAAAGGAACAAGAAATGCATCAAATGAAACACACAAGAGCATCAAAAATAGGATGAAATTGCCTAAACCAAACAACATCAACCATAATGCCAAAATACAAACACAAATGAAAGCCAAAGAAGTCCTAAATCAATGTGAGGATGGGAGGAAATATGCGTACAAAAAGGAACCCATAATGGCACTCAACCATGAGCATCACAAGAAAGGTGCACAAGAAAGCACAAAGAAGTCCTCATGGATTCATCATTTTAGGCATGCTTCAAGTACCTCCAAAGGAGGGACCAAGCTACCTCAATTGAGATCCCAAAGTCATTGGACAGCAAGGTACATTAAATACAAGTTATCAAAATAAAAAGCAAGTAAACCACAAGGAAATTCAAGCAAATTCCCAAAGGAAAGATAACATGTTTCACAATGAAACCCTAATTGGCAACTCAAAAGTAAACAACAAAATGAACAAGCAAAATACAATATAATGACCTATAAATGAGCAAGCATCATACTTAATATGTTAGAAACATGAAACAATAGGCATTGAGAGCTCAAAGGATCCAAAAATGTCATATCCAAGTCAAGCTAGGTCAAGATATGTGTATGAACCCCCCTTTGGGTAACTTGACTTGAAAGTTACTCTAAAAATAGGAAAGTGATTAAAAAATAATCAAATAAAATGCAAGAAGCTCATAAATATGTTGGCAACCAGAGGCCAAAAGATTGCAATTAAAATCACTTCACAACATCACCATAGAAATTGATTCACAAGGGTGCTCCATTGTGAAAGAGGATTGTTTAGGATCAAATGAAGTGCATCAGAAGTCAACCAAAAAGTCAACCAACAGGGGTAAAATGGTCCTAAAAAATTCATCAACTCATCATTGATATGAGGATTGAATCTTACTCATTGGATAAAAAGGAAATGAGAGAAACAAATTCAAGAACAAAACATGTCAAGATTTAGGTCAAATAAAAACACTTCCAATGATAAATTCCATTTTTTAATTGAAAAATAATTAGAAAAAATAAAATAAAAAATTCATAAAATAAAAGATATCTCAAGGAGTCCGAAACATATTTTTTGTGGAATTTTAACATTTTTGGAAGTATTTTAAAATTGTGAGGGAAAACTGTCTCACAACATACGTTCTCAAGTTTCGATGATGACAAAGTACAACCTCGGATGAATCGGAGTCGTCATGCATACTTACGATGATGACAAAGTACAACCTCAGATGAATCAGAATCGTCATGCAATACTTAACATATTACATCCTTCCTATATCCTTTTAAATCATCATATTTAATTGGCAATATATGTGACTAATGTTTGGTCGTGACAAGATGCACGAAACAACAAACAAATTTATGTTTTTGCAGATTTTTGAACCATGAGCCGACCATACCGTCAGCACACAGTTTCATTCAGTTCACACGGGTCAGCGCATGGAACCATGCGTCGACCGCTGACTTGGCGCATGCAGGTTTAAGAATCAGACGGCTTAGCGCATGAAGATCATGCGTCGACCGCTGACTCGGCGCATGACAGTTTGAGTGTCACACGGCTCAGCGCACGCCGACCCTATGGTCGACCGTTCGCTGCGCAGAAACAGAAATTCTGCTATGTTTCATTGATCTGTCAACTGTCTGTTTTGTATATTACTATAAATAGCTGTCTTTTCAATTTTAACAACTAACATTTTTCAAGAACATTTTCAAAGAACATTTTTTTTTTGAAAGCATTGTGAGAAAGTGTTCAGGTCAAGAAACGTGAAAGAGGTGCATCAGTGTTCTTCATCTTCATCGTTCAATCAACTCACAAATCCTCAAATTACAGATAATCAATTTTTTGCTGCGGTTTGTGGTTTGCTCGACGGTGATAAGGTTCGAACGCGTGATTGAAGATCCGGTTCGAGTGGAAGCTGGTGCAGGTGTTTCTTGGGAGAAAACCTTTGAGGTTTTACCTATCAAGACTACAGGTTTTGAAGGCTTTTGTTACGGAATCGTCGGTTCAACAATCAAGCGAGTGCGAAGGTGATTGATTAGCGGAAGGTTGATCAATCTAGTAGCTAGGGCGTTGAAAGGTTGAAGACGTTCCGGGTTCAATTTGGGTGTGTCTAAGATCAGCCGTGCCGAAGGTTTGATCAACGGAAGAGTTGTCAATAAGGTGGCTGCAATCGGAGGTCATTCACATCAAATTGGAGGACTTGATTCATCTTGAATCAAGGGGCAAGAAGTGGTAGAAATTATCAGCAACATTAAGATTGTTTGTATCAATTGTCTATCGATTCTTGTGTATAACTGTTCTACCAAACAGGTGATATCTATTCAATACATATCTCAATTCTCTTTGTAGAATTGAGGGCAGACGTACCCCAACGCGAGGACGACTGGGGGAACTGCCTCATCAAATCTTGTGTTCCTTTATTTTCTGCATTTTCAATTACAGCTTAAAAATTAAGTGATTCTAGAATAAGTGATTTTGTCAAATTGTAGTATTGATTGAGTGAGTTGGTGAAACACTGTTTTTTAACTACTAAGTACAATAGAAATACTGTACTAAGGCTTTTTCAATCACTCATTCAACACAAATATCATTTAAGGTATTTGTGCACACCAACTGTTCGACAAAAGTGCTGAACTAAAATTGCCTTAATTTTGCTGCTAGTTTTGTGCACACCAACTGTTCGACAAAAGTGCTGAACTAAAATTGCCTTAATTTTGCTGCTAGTTTTGGTGTAATTTTTGATCATTGGAATAAGGAAATAGTACGAGTGAATCACATCTGAGTTTTGCATAAAAGTGTGTAGTGATTTACTATCCGTTATCGTCTTAAATTCATCTGCTTGACGCATATCCGGCTCTCCAATAGTTGTTCGTTTTAGACTATATTTTCCAAGGCCGCTTCCGCATTTGAAAACAATTTTGAAAACCAATTTTATTGGTAGCGCCACTCAAATTTTTAAAAGGGATCTATTCAACCCCCCCTTCTAGATCCGTGCCTTAGTCTAACAAGTGGTATCAGAGCCTGGTTCTCCGGTGCTTCAAATACAACATTGATAGAATAATGGCTAACGAACCAAAAGGGGCGTACAATAGAGCTCCCGTTTTTAACGGTGAAAATTATAGCTATTGGAAAGACTGTATGCGGGTGCACATTAATTCCATAGATAGAAAGATATGGAACGTTATTCTCAATGGTCCGATTGAAATAACCATGACAAATGAGAATAACGAAGTTGTGCCAAAGCCCGAAGCACAATGGACCGACGACGATGAGCGAAAGTATAATTACGATTGGAAAGCTAAGAACATTCTAATCTCCTCATTAGGTGTAGATGAATACTACCGTGTATCCCATTGCCCTACGGCTAAGACTATGTGGGATGCACTACAAATTGCCCATGAGGGGACAAACGATGTTAAGTTGGCTCGAATCAACACTCTTATACAAGAGTTTGATCTTTTTTTCATGGAGCAAGGGGAAACCATTGCTGACATGCAAAAGAGATTTACTCATCTCATAAACAGATTACATTCACTAGGAAGACCTATTTCCAATGATCTTGCTACTAATAAAGTTTTGAGATGTCTTAGCAGGGAATGGCAGCCGAAAGTGACCGCCATCAAAGAGGCAAATGATCTTACGGTATTAGACCTGACTACATTGTTTGGCAAACTACAAGAGCATGAACAGGTACTCTTGAGTCTTGACCAACATGAAAGGAAAGAAAAGAAGGACAAAGTAAAGATGAGTGAAAAGAAGTCAATAGCTCTTAAGGCTTCTTCCTCGAAGTCTAAAGCAAAAGAGCAAAGTGATTATTCTTCAAGCGACGACGAAGAAGAAGACATAAATGAGGACATGGGGCTGTTCGTTAAACGGTATAACCGGTACGTGAGAAAGAACGGCATCCAACATTCGGAGAAGAACCTGGTAAATTTCCGAAGGCAATCAAGGTTCTCCAAAGATGACAATCAAAAAGGCAAAAAGACTAGAGGAACGTGCTATAAATGTGGAAAGCCCGGTCACTACAAACCGGACTGTCCAATGAACAACAAGGGAAAAGAAATGGAACAATCGAAGTCACATAAGAGAGCATCAAAGCCTAGGAGGGCGTACATCGCATGGGAAAGCGACAGTGATTCTTCCTCCTCTAATGAAAGCTCTAGTGATGAAGAAGAGTCCGTGAATCTATGTCTCTCCGCAAATCAGAAAAAGAAAAAGAAACAGGTACGTCACTCTAGATATAATATGTCATCTAATATGTCTCATTCCGAATTACAAACCGCATTCGATGTTTTACACAAGGAAGCAACTGAAGCCTTTAAGAAACTTGCTTCTAATAGAAGAATTTTTACATATTTAGAGCACAAAGTCTTAGAGTCCGAAAAGAAATTAGAGGACCTTAAGGCTTCCATTGTGAAAGATAATGAATCGGATTGTAAGGACAATAGTAATCCTTTCAACTTTGGTTGTGATACTTGTCATATTTGGCAAGGTGAGGTTAGAAACCTTAAGGCCAAATTAGACAAGGCACTTGAACCTAAAATTACATTTGCAATCGATAAAAAGGATTTTAGAAAAAGTATGATAAACCCATATCAAAAATATGCATATGTAATTAGGGATCAAGCAAGTGAAAGTGATTCTAATGTCGACTTTGTATGCTTTTACTGTTGCAAGAAAGGCCACTCCATTGGTAAATGTCGATTTAGGAGATTTCTTGTTCCTAAAGGCATCTACCAATGGTTGCCCAAACGCAACCGTCTTGTCGCTAACCTATTAGGACCCAATATGCCATTGGGTACCTCCCTTTTCTAAGTTATATTTTGACAGGTGAAATGTGTCGAGTCCACCGAGAGAAGATGGATTCTTGATAGTGGGTGCTCAAGGCACATGTCTGGAGACATATCCTTATTCATAGACTTCGTGGCTAAGAAGAAAGGGTATGTAACATACGGTGATAACAACCGCGGAGCGATACTAGGTAAAGGTAGTATAGGTAATCCCTCCTCTACTACAATTTCCGATGTGTTGCTTGTCGAAAACCTTAAACATAATCTCCTTAGCATTAGCCAATTATGCGACAAAGGTTACAATGTTTCCTTTTCAAAAGATTGCTGCAAAATTGTGCATGAAAGTGATAAGAAGAATGTGTTTATTGGTTTTAGAGTAAACAATGTGTATATGCTTGACTTGAATGTGGTATCCCCAACAAGCGATCAATGTCTCATATCTATGAGTGAAGACTCATGGCTATGGCATAGGCGCTTAGCGCATGTCAACTTTGACTTACTCAATAAGATTGTCTCAAAAGATCTAGTACTAGGACTTCCCAAAATTAAGTTCACCAAGGATCATCTTTGTGATGCTTGTCAAAAAGGAAAACAAACGAGGATCTCCTTTAAATCCAAAAAGATTATTTCAACAACGAGACCTCTTGAACTACTTCATATGGACTTGTTTGGGCCGTCTAGGATCAAAAGTCTAGGAGGAAACTATTACGGATTCGTAATAGTGGACGACTTTTCTAGGTTCTGTTGGACCATCTTCTTAGTGAGTAAAAGTGACACGTTTGCCGCTTTTGAGAGATTTGCCAAGCTCTCCCAAAATAAGTTAAATACAAACATTGTGTCAATAAGAAGTGACCACGGAGGTGAATTTGAAAATCATTTATTTGAAGAATATTGCGGTAACCATGGCATCGATCATAACTTCTCGGCTCCACGAACTCCTCAACAAAATGGGGTTGTGGAGCGTAAAAACAGAATTTTAGAAGAATTGGGAAGAACAATGATTAATGATAGTGGTTTACCAAAATACTTTTGGGCCGACGCCATTAGTACGGCATGTTATGTTTTGAATAGGGTACTCATCCGCCCCATTCTAAACAAAACTCCGTATGAACTTTTAAAAAGGCGAAAGCCTAATGTTTCTCACCTTCATGTTTTTGGATGCAAGTGCTTTGTATTAAACAATGGAAAGGAAAACTTGGGCAAGTTTGATTCAAAAGCCGATGAAGGCATTTTTCTAGGGTACTCGCAATCAAGTAAAGCATATAGGATTTATAATAAAAGATTACTAGCTGTTGAAGAGTCTGTGCACGTTACGTTTGATGAGTCCTATCCGAGAAATGTCGGAAAGGATAGTGTTGTTCATGGTGCAGGTACATCCACAGAAGACATACTCAAAGGTGGCGAAACGGGGATTGATCAACCCGATAGAGTCAAAATTGAGGAGGATAAGGATGCACACCATGAGGTAACTGAGGAAGCTCATCCGCCTACAAACGATGATCTCCCTCAAGCTTGGAAGTCGTGTAAAGATCATCCAATTGACAATATTCTCGGAGACATCACAAAGGGAGTCACCACTCGATCTAAGCTAAGTAACTTTTGTTATCACTTCGCTTTCGTTTCACAAATAGAGCCTAAAAACCCTAAAGAGGCCCTACTCGATGAGCACTGGTTTTTATCGATGCAAGAGGAACTAAATCAGTTTAAAAGAAACGAGGTATGGGACCTTGTCCCTCCTCCGCGAGGCCATCGAGTAATCGGCACCCGATGGGTGTTTAGGAACAAGTTGGACGAAAACGGGGTAATAACCCGTAATAAAGCGAGATTGGTCGCTCAAGGGTATAACCAAGAGGAAGGCATCGACTATGAGGAAACTTATGCGCCGGTTGCCCGACTCGAGGCTATACGCCTTTTACTCGCCTTTGCATGTGCAAAGGATTTTAAGTTATTTCAAATGGATGTTAAAAGTGCGTTCCTTAACGGTCACATAAATGAAGAAGTATATGTGTCTCAACCTCCCGGTTTTGAATCTCATGAATACCCTGAACATGTTTACAAGTTAAAAAGAGCTTTATATGGTCTCAAACAAGCTCCTAGAGCTTGGTATGAGCGACTAAGTAAGTTTTTACTTAATCAGGGGTACTCACGAGGAAAGGTTGACACTACACTCTTCATTAAACGTCAAGGAAAGCACTTGATTTTGGTGCAAATCTATGTTGACGATATTATATTTGGATCCACTAACATGAATCTCGTGAGAGAGTTTTCTGACCTCATGCAGGGCGAATTCGAGATGAGTATGATGGGGGAGCTCACATACTTCCTCGGCCTGCAAATTAAACAACTCCAAGAAGGGACATTCGTGAGCCAAACAAAATATTGTTTGGACTTGATCAAGAGATTTGACATGGCAAAATCCAAGGCCATAGACACCCCAATGCCTACATGCGTAAATTTGGATAAAGATGAAAATGGCAAGGACGTAGAGGTAAAACGATATAGAGGTATGATTGGTTCACTTCTCTATCTTACTGCGTCACGTCCTGATATTATGTTTAGTGTGTGCATGTGTGCACGATACCAATCATGTCCCAAAGAATCCCACCTAAAAGCTGTTAAACGAATTCTTCGATACCTGTCAGGTACCCCGAAGTATGGATTGTGGTATTCTAAGGGTAGTGATTGCTCGTTGGTAGGTTACTCCGATTCCGACTTTGCCGGGTGCAAATCGGATAGGAAAAGCACTAGTGGTACATGTCATTTGTTTTCAAACTCCTTGGTTAGTTGGCATAGCAAGAAACAAGTTTCAGTTGCTTTATCAACGGCCGAGGCGGAATACGTTGCCGCTGGTAGTTGTTGTGCTCAAATTCTGTGGATTAAGCAACAACTACTAGATTTCAATCTTAAACTTGAACGTATTCCTATCCTATGTGACAACACTAGCGCTATTAACCTTACCAAAAATCCCGTATTACACTCTCGCACTAAACATATAGAAATTCGACACCATTTTCTTAGGGACCATGTTGAGAAAGGTGATGTTGTATTTGAACACGTTGACACTAAAAACCAACTAGCGGACATTTTCACAAAGCCGCTAGCAACGGAACCTTTCTTTCATATCCGCCGAGAACTTGGCATCCTCGACATTTCGGAACGGGAATAATATTTGCTGATGTTATCTTATTTCATTTAAAACCATACTTTTGTACTTCTAACAAATTGACGTTTTTGCAAGTACAAGTATGTTGTTTATCAAGCTACTCCGGCATTAAGGTGATATTGTTCCATTTCTCTCTCTATCTCTCTCTAATAACTCTCATGATCAATAATTGTATCGTTTGACCTATGTTGCATATGTATGAAACTTTTTTTTGTATGATAAACTGTTTGGATGCAAATTGTTTTGTGGCATTTTAGGTAGGCATCAAATATGGCTTGATATGTGACATTAAGTGCAAATCTACATTTGTGCATCCGAACTGAGCTACACACCAAATCTGAACAGTTCAACTCTTTTTCAACAAGAATGAATGAAAGATTTGCAGCTTTCACAACTGCCCATGGATACCAAGAAACAGTCGTCTCTCGCAGCATCAATCGCCTGAATCAAGCAGTGGATTACCTCACTGATATGGCTGATCCATATCGTTATCCGTCTTCTTTTGATATGGGCAAGGGACAAGGATATCAGTCATTTGTTTTTGCATTTGCTCATTCTCCATGTTGTTTTTGTTATCATGTTCTGTTTTATCTCTCCTAAGTGCACACTAATGTTTGTTTTACAGTCTTGATTCCTATAAAATGTTATGACTTATGTGTCCTTAACTTGGTTTAATCTATTTTTAATATTTTGCTCATTGTCAATATTTTGTGTGGATATTGGTATATGATTACTTATAGCCTGTTGAGTATTTTGTTAATTGTTAATATGCCAAAACTTTACCTTTCTCCATCTCTTTTTGATGTTGTCAAAGGGGGAGAAAAGACAAGTAGATTGTAGATCACAACAGCTATGACTGTAAAAGAAAGGGGGAGCTTACTACTATGTTAAAGATATCGCATGTTGTGTTCACCAAGCTTCGCATAGGTTTGTCATCATCAAAAAGGGGGAGAATGTGAGGGAAAACTGTCTCACAACATACGTTCTCAAGTTTCGATGATGACAAAGTACAACCTCGGATGAATCGGAGTCGTCATGCATACTTACGATGATGACAAAGTACAACCTCAGATGAATCAGAATCGTCATGCAATACTTAACATATTACATCCTTCCTATATCCTTTTAAATCATCATATTTAATTGGCAATATATGTGACTAATGTTTGGTCGTGACAAGATGCACGAAACAACAAACAAATTTATGTTTTTGCAGATTTTTGAACCATGAGCCGACCATACCGTCAGCACACAGTTTCATTCAGTTCACACGGGTCAGCGCATGGAACCATGCGTCGACCGCTGACTTGGCGCATGCAGGTTTAAGAATCAGACGGCTTAGCGCATGAAGATCATGCGTCGACCGCTGACTCGGCGCATGACAGTTTGAGTGTCACACGGCTCAGCGCACGCCGACCCTATGGTCGACCGTTCGCGCGCAGAAACAGAAATTCTGCTATGTTTCATTGATCTGTCAACTGTCTGTTTTGTATATTACTATAAATAGCTGTCTTTTCAATTTTAACAACTAACATTTTTCAAGAACATTTTCAAAGAACATTTTTTTTTGAAAGCATTGTGAGAAAGTGTTCAGGTCAAGAAACGTGAAAGAGGTGCATCAGTGTTCTTCATCTTCATCGTTCAATCAACTCACAAATCCTCAAATTACAGATAATCAATTTTTTGCTGCGGTTTGTGGTTTGCTCGACGGTGATAAGGTTCGAACGCGTGATTGAAGATCCGGTTCGAGTGGAAGCTGGTGCAGGTGTTTCTTGGGAGAAAACCTTTGAGGTTTTACCTATCAAGACTACAGGTTTTGAAGGCTTTTGTTACGGAATCGTCGGTTCAACAATCAAGCGAGTGCGAAGGTGATTGATTAGCGGAAGGTTGATCAATCTAGTAGCTAGGGCGTTGAAAGGTTGAAGACGTTCTGGGTTCAATTTGGGTGTGTCTAAGATCAGCCGTGCCGAAGGTTTGATCAACGGAAGAGTTGTCAATAAGGTGGCTGCAATCGGAGGTCATTCACATCAAATTGGAGGACTTGATTCATCTTGAATCAAGGGGCAAGAAGTGGTAGAAATTATCAGCAACATTAAGATTGTTTGTATCAATTGTCTATCGATTCTTGTGTATAACTGTTCTACCAAACAGGTGATATCTATTCAATACATATCTCAATTCTCTTTGTAGAATTGAGGGCAGACGTACCCCAACGCGAGGACGACTGGGGGAACTGCCTCATCAAATCTTGTGTTCCTTTATTTTCTGCATTTTCAATTACAGCTTAAAAATTAAGTGATTCTAGAATAAGTGATTTTGTCAAATTGTAGTATTGATTGAGTGAGTTGGTGAAACACTGTTTTTTAACTACTAAGTACAATAGAAATACTGTACTAAGGCTTTTTCAATCACTCATTCAACACAAATATCATTTAAGGTATTTGTGCACACCAACTGTTCGACAAAAGTGCTGAACTAAAATTGCCTTAATTTTGCTGCTAGTTTTGTGCACACCAACTGTTCGACAAAAGTGCTGAACTAAAATTGCCTTAATTTTGCTGCTAGTTTTGGTGTAATTTTTGATCATTGGAATAAGGAAATAGTACGAGTGAATCACATCTGAGTTTTGCATAAAAGTGTGTAGTGATTTACTATCCGTTATCGTCTTAAATTCATCTGCTTGACGCATATCCGGCTCTCCAATAGTTGTTCGTTTTAGACTATATTTTCCAAGGCCGCTTCCGCATTTGAAAACAATTTTGAAAACCAATTTTATTGGTAGCGCCACTCAAATTTTTAAAAGGGATCTATTCAACCCCCCCTTCTAGATCCGTGCCTTAGTCTAACAAAAATGACTTAAATCTAACAGAAATAAAATAAAAAACAAAAGGAAAATAAAATAAAAATAAATAAAAGTTGGGTGAAAATAGCAACCAAGCAACGTGTAAAATGCAATGGGCCAACAAATGGGGGTGTGAATAGCATGCCCAGCCCATCAGAAAAAACAAAATAACCAAAAACGTGAGGATTCAATGTGGCATGGTCAACAGAGGAACATGGTGTGAAGCAATCAGGCATGTTGGTTGAAAAGGTATGTCAATCCAAGGATTCACAAAGCAACACGTGGCTCAGACCAAAGAAATAAGTGAAACGGTGCGTTTTGCCAAGGATCATGTGTGGCAAGTCAACTATGGACCACCGTGTGTCTTAATATGGAGCGTTGAAAAGAAAAGTAAGCACATCAAATGGACTGAAGCAACCCACATGGTGTTAGAGCACAAATTGGTGTTTCTTATATCTCTAGGTTTTGATGATAACTGTTATGGAATTTTGTAGTAAGAAAACATACAATCTAAAATTTGTTCAAAGTATTATTGTTTCAGGTATAAAATTAAATACTCTTAAAGAAGCAAAAGACAAAATTACAAAGAAACTATGCAAAGCTCTGAAGCATCAGATGCAAGACTATCAGAAGATTCTGAAGCGCTGCCAGAAGGATCTGAAGCAGAAGCTACAGAATAATATGAAGCGTTAATGAAAAGAGTGTACAAAAGTTGAGGCTTTGACAATCAGACTCTTATCATTAATATTCACGCTCTTAGCACATACTGCTGCATACTCTGATGAAGACTCTAATCAAGATTGAGACTCTGATACATTAAAGATCTAATCATCTATCAAGACTCTGAACTTATCATTCATCTTAAGCTCTGATCATCTTAAAGCATTCCATACCTTTTAAGCTTACTACAAGTTCTGAAGTGCAGATTATGAAGACTTCATCTTGAAGGAAGCTTGTTGAAGAAGCTGTAAACTTGATTAGACGTGGTGCTACTTCCAAAGTAACCAACGGCTAATTTGTCCAAAGAAGTGACGTGGTGCAAATCCCAAGGCTTCTACAACCATACCTTTCTGCAGAAAGCATATCTCTGCCCATACTTTTGGTGATGAAAAGTCATACAATCAAATATTATATTCAGCTGCACATCACTCAAAGCATTTGAAAAAGCTATAAAAGGAGAACTACTTCAACATTTTGAGGTTGCTAATTCACCACTCATCATTTTGCTCATTGCTAGATCACTCAGAAAGAAATACACGCTTGATTCATAAAAGAGAAAATCTCTCAAGATCTTACTCATTTGATCTCTCATAAAACCATATAGTTTTTGTTGTACTTAATCTTAAGTGTAAACATCACAGTTGTGATACAGCTTATTAGAAGCATTCAAACACTTGTTAGTTTACATTAAATTGTAAGAAGTTCCTTAAGAAGACCAAGGTGTGGTCAGTAGTTCTTGAGAAGACTAAGACAGTTGTTCTTAGTGCTTTCTATTGTAATCAGTTGATCAATAGTGGATTAAGTCCTTGCAGAGAAAGGCAAATCATCTTTGATAAGGTGGACTGGAGTAGCTGAGTTCAACGAACCAGGATAAAAATCTTGAGTTGTTTTTATTGCCATATTTCTTAAAACTCTTATTCAACCCCCCCCCCCCTTCTAAGTGTTTTTCTCACCTTCAGTTGGCATCAGAGCTCCGGTTCTGTTTGTGTTATCACTTAACCGTGACCAGAAAAGATCTAGTGGGAAAAACTCTTGATACTCTTGGTTGATATACATTTTGGCTGCTGAAACTTCAACACCCAACAACAACAAATATGAAGAAAGAGTCAGCACAAAACCTCCCATGTTTGATGGAGAGAAATTTGATTATTGGAAAGATAGACTGGAAAGTTTCTTTCTAGGATTTGATGTTGATCTTTGGGACTTAGTTATTGATGGATATGTTCATTCCACTGATGGGAATGACAACAAAGTTGACATAAAATCAATGACTGAGGAGCAAAAGAAGGAATTCGGAAATCACCACAAGGCTAGAACTATATTGCTAAATGCTATATCTCATACTGAGTATGAGAAAATAACCAACAGAGAAACTGCCTTTGATATATTTGAATCCCTGAAGATGACTCATGAAGGGAACTCTCAAGTCAAAGAAACCAAGGCTCTGGCGCTGATCCAGAAGTATGAAGCTTTCAAGATGGAAGAATCTGAATCTATTGAAGCAATGTTTTCTAGATTCCAGATTCTCACTGTTGGCCTAAAGGTTCTGGATAAGGGTTACTCTACAGCAGATCATGTCAAGAAAATAATTAGAAGCTTGCCAACCAGATGGAGACCCATGGTCACTACTCTGAAGCTGGCAAAGGATCTGAACAAGATTACGTTGGAGGAACTAATCAGTTCTCTAAGGAGTCATGAGATTGAACTAGAGGAAGATGAGCCTTTAAAGAAAGGTAAGTCAATTGAGTTAAAATCTAATAAAGTTGTTAAAGCATTGCAGGTATTAGAAGAAAGCTATAAAGAGTCTGCTTCTGAAGATGAAGAAGAACTATCCTTGCTATCCAGAAGAATCAATAAACTCTGGAAGAATAAGCAAAGGAAGTTCAAGAACTTTAGAAAACCAGATCAACACAAAGAATCTTCTGGGCACAGAAGATCTGGAGAACACTCTGGATACAGAAGATCTGAAGAATCCTCTGGACATAGACGATCTGGAAAAAGAGAGGTTGTTTGCTATGAATGCAAAGAACCTGGGCACTACAAGAGTGATTGTCCAAAGCTTCAGAAGGAGAACCCAAAAAGAAAGTCAGCTCACAAAAAGAAAGTTCTGATGGCTACCTGGGATGACTCAGATGCATCTGATTCGTCATCAGAGTCAGAAGAGGAATGTGCAAATGTAGCATTCATGACTGACATTGAGGACAGTGCTGAATCATCTGGATCAGAATCAGAATCTGATTCTGAGGAGGTATTTGTTGAACTTTCTAGACAGGAACTTGTTGAAAGTTTATTTGATATTCTTGAAAACTATAGTAAAGTTAAACTCAAATACAAAACGCTTCTAAAGCATATTGAATTTGAGAGTAACAAGTTTGAATCAGAAATAGCTGAACTAAAAGCTGAAAATCTTCAATTGAAAAATAATTTAGAATCTGCTCAACTAAACTCTTATTCAAAATCTGAATCATGCTCTAAAAATATTTTACAAGAGTATGACTATAGTTTCAAGAAGTTTCTAACTAAAAGCCTAGATAGAAGCAAAATGGCTTCAATGATCTATGGTATTAGCAGAAACTATAGAAAAGGTGTTGGATATAAATCTTTCTCTTATGAAGATTCAAATCCAAAATCTGTAGATAAACTGGATATCAAGTATCCTCCCTTATATTCTCAGTTTACATTTGGTCACTTAAATGATATTAAACACACAAGTTCTAATCAGAACAAATCTGTGTTTAATAAATCTAAAGCTAATAAGAACAAGTCTTATGTTGAAAGACAGAAGTTCAGAAAAAGCTTTAAGGCAACTAACCAAAAAGGACCCAAGAAAATCTGGGTACCTAAGGATAAATAATCTATGTTGCAGACATCCTTAGCAGCAAATTCAAGACTTCAGTCATGGTACCTGGACTCTGGATGCTCATGACATATGACGGGAAAAAGGTCTATGTTTCAAAGTCTGGAGTTTAGATCTGGAGGAGATGTCAAGTTTGGAGGGAATCAGAAGGGCAAGATAGTTGGCTCTGGAACCATAGGCAATGGTAAACTTCCTTCCATAACTAATGTCTTGCTTGTTGAAGGGTTAGCTCATAATCTATTGTCCATAAGTCAATTAAGTGACAATGGTTATGACATTATCTTTAATCAAAAGTGTTGCAAAGCTGTTAGTCAAAAGGATGGCTCAATCCTCTTTAATGATAAAAGGAAAAACAACATTTATAAAATTAGTCTTTCAGAACTTAAGGTTCAGAATGTTAAATGCCTTATGTCTGTTAATGAGGAGCAATGGGTCTGGCACAGAAGATTGGGTCATATTAATATGAGACATATATCTCAGATTAATAAGCTTAATCTGGTCAGAGGACTTCCTAATCTGAAGTTCAACTCAGATGCTCTTTGTGAAGCATGTCAGAAAGGAAAATTTTCAAAATCATCTTTTAAATCCAAAAATGTTGTTTCAACTTCAAAACCATTAGAGTTACTTCACATTGATCTGTTTGGACCAGTGAAAACTGCATCCATCAGAGGCAAGAAGTATGGATTAGTCATTGTTGATGACTACAGCAGATGGACATGGGTAAAATTCCTAAAACACAAGGATTAGTCACACTCTGTGTTCTTTGACTTCTGCAAATAAGTCCAAACTGAAAAAGATTTCAAAATTGTTAAAGTCAAAAGTGATCATGGTGGTGAATTTGAAAACAAACATTTTGAAAAATATTTTAATGAAAATGGCATTGCTCATGATTTCTCCTGTCCTAGAACTCCACAACAGAATGGAGTTGTAAAGAGGAAAAATAGAACTTTGCAAGAGATGGCCATAACCATGATCAATGAGACTAACATGGCAAAACATTTTTGGGCAGAGGCAATTAACACAGCATGTTACATTCAGAACAGAGTGTCAATTAGACCTCTTCTGGAAAAGACTCCTTATGAATTGTGGAGGAATAGAAAGCCAAACATTTCTTATTTCCATCCTTTTGGATGTATTTGTTTTATACTAAACACTAAAGAGAATCTTAACAAGTTTGACTCTAAAGCACAAAAGTGTTTCATGCTTGGATATTCGAATGCTCTAAAGGCTACAGAGTATACAATACTGAGACACAGATTGTGGAGGAATCTATACATGTTATATTTGATGATAAGCTTTACAATCAAAAGCCAAAGCAGATTGAAAACTCTGCAGATGGAGAAGTTATTCTCATAGAATTTGAGAAACCAGAGGTAGAGAAAGCTCAAGAAGAAGCTACGCCAAATGCAACTCCATTAGCTGCTCAGATGAATAACATGAATATTTCTGAAGAACCAACAGTTAAAGGATCATCCAGAATCAAGGCTTCTCATCCAGAAGAAATGATTATTGGGAAGAAAGATGACCCTATAAGAACAAGGTCATTTATCAGATCATCTAGAACATCACTTCTTGGGTTAGTGTCTATTATTGAACCAACATCTATGGATGAGGCTCTGAGTGACAATGATTGGATACTTGCAATGCAAGATGAGCTAAATCAATTTACAAGAAATGATGTGTGGGATCTGGTTCCTAGACCAAAAGGTTTCAACATTATTGGAACAAAATAGGTATTCAGAAATAAATTAAATGAGCAAGGAGAAGTTGTTAGGAACAAGGCAAGGCTGGTAGCTCAAAGGTACAGTCAACAAGAAGGTATTGATTACACTGAAACTTATGCTCCAGTGGCAAGGTTAGAATCTATACGCCTTCTTATTTCATTTGCTGCACAACATAACATCACTCTATATCAGATGGATGTTAAGAGTGCCTTCTTAAATGGTATTATAGAAGAAGAAGTTTATGTCCATCAACCTCCTGGTTTTGAAAGTGATAAATTTCCAGATCATGTTTTCAAACTCAAAAAATCTCTTTATGGTTTGAAACAAGCTCCCAGAGCTTGGTATGAAAGATTAAGTAATTTTCTTCTGAAAAAGAACTTTATCAGAGGCAAAGTGGACACAACTCTTTTCTGTAAATCATTTAAGAAAGATTTACTAGTTTGTCAAATTTATGTGGATGATATTATTTTTGGATCTACCAATAGTATCCTGGGAAAGGAGTTTGCTTTGTCTATGCAGGCTGAATTTGAAATGAGCATGATGGGAGAACTTTGATTCTTTCTGGGAATCCAAGTAAATCAGACTCCAGAATGCACATATATTCACCAGACTAAATATGTCAAAGAGCTTCTGAAGAAACTCAATCTGAATGAAAGCAAATTGGCTAAGACTCCAATGCATCCTACAAGCACACTTAGTAAGGAAGAGGTAAGTAAGAAAGTTGATCAAAAAATTTACAGAGGTATGATTGGATCTCTCTTATATTTGACTGCTTCAAGACCTGATATTTTATTCAGTGTGTGTCTGTGTGCTAGATTCCAATCAGATACTAAAGAATCACACTTAACAGTTGTTAAGAGGATTCTAAGGTATCTGAAAGGTACTACTAATGTGGGTCTGTGTTACAGAAGATCTGATGAGTATAAATTAGTTGGATTCTATGATGCTGACTATACTGGAGACAGAGTAGAACGTAAAAGTACTTCTGGAAGTTGTCAATTTCTTGGAAGTCATCTGATCTCTTGGTTCAGCAAGAAGCAACTCACAATTGCACTTTCAACAACAGAGGCAGAATATATTGCTGCTACTAGTTGTAGCACCCAGATGCTATGGATGAAAAGTCAACTGGAAGATTATCAGATCTTTGAGAGTAACGTTTCTATCTTCTGTGATAATACTTCTACTATATGCTTATCTAAAAACCCTATTTTACACTCTAAAGCTAAGCATATAGAGATTAAACATCATTTCATCAGAGACTATGTTCAGAAGGGAATTATCAATTTAAACTTTGTGGATACAGATCATCAGTGAGCTGATATCTTTACAAAACCCCTTGCTGAAGATAGATTTAAATTCATTCTGAAAAATATAAGTATGGACTTCTGTCCAGAATAAAATATTCATCAGATGAATTTTTTTTTTTATGATAAATGTCTAAACTCTGAAGTATCTCTTACTCTCAATTCTGTGTTTATTTATTTGTGTGTAAATCTGAACTAACATGGCTCAGAGGATCTGAACGTTGCCTAACGTTTCATTTCTCAAAGAGATTCAGAGGCACATGCAATCAAACACGTGTAGCTCAGAATCTGGAAAGGTAGAGTGCACCATACTGAAGTGACGTTTGAGGTATTGCTTTAAAAATCCAAAATCTCTTGATTTTCCCCCCTTCTGTCAGAATCTTAAATGCTTGATATGATTTTATTCCTTGCATTAATTGCTTGATATGATTATGTTTCACTTCATTCAATGCTTGTGCACGCTTGAGATTGTGTGTCTTTTTGCATGCCCTAAATTTTTCTATAAATTCTCACAACACTTCACAAATCACACTTTACACTCTCTTCATCTCTCATATGCATTTCTGCCTTCTCTATTGCTTCCATCTCATTTCAAAACCCAAAACCTATCGTAAACCCAGACGCATCTCAAGAACTTCAATGGCTTCACCATCATCAACATCTGCTCAGATGCAAACTTCAACTGTTGATGCATCATCTCCAAATACTGTTGGTTCATCCCAAACTGCTGTTGTGTACAAAGCACTTGTGAGAACTCTTCTCACTCCAATCAAAGAACTTAAAGTTCTGTGTGAGAACTTTGTGAATTTTGAATCCATCAAAGAAAATGGTTTTGATCTCCTTTCAACCATCAAAACTCAAAACTGGGAAAAGTATTTTGACAGGATGATGGGTCCTGTTTATCCAACTTTGGTAAAAGAATTCTGGATACACGCTCAAGTTTGCCCTGAGTTCATTCATTCATCTGTTCTTGGGAAGGAAATTGTCATCACTGAAAAATTAATCAGACAACTACTTGAGTATAAGGAAACTGAGGGAATCACAAGTATGGCTACTGATCGTGTGGATTTGGCTGATATTTTTCAAGAAGTTTGTGTTTCTGGGGAACCATCCAATAAGGTCAGAGATCTGAAGCCTGTTTACAGAATCTGGGCTAAGATCTTCATGAGTTCAATCTTTCATAGGAAATCTTCTAACTCACCAGATTATGTAAATTCAGAACAAATGTACTTCATGTTCTGTATGAGTAAAGGAAAGAAGGTGGATTTACCTTAGCTTC
This sequence comes from Lathyrus sativus, assembly GCA_963859935.3. Classification (NCBI taxonomy): domain Eukaryota; kingdom Viridiplantae; phylum Streptophyta; class Magnoliopsida; order Fabales; family Fabaceae; genus Lathyrus; species Lathyrus sativus. The sequence continues at coordinate 939,723,731 of OZ012735.1, forward strand.
TGTTCAGTCATCTTCTGAACCATATCAAAGAAATAATAGAAGAAGTAAGGGTTAAAGCTGGAAAAATCAGAACTTGGATCCCTATGGGAAGACTGATATCAGACATTCTAACAGAGAATGGTCTTGTGAAACATCTGTTTGATGCTGGAGTAACAGATGATCTGTCTTATGTTATAGGCTCTGTCATCAACAGGAACACTCTGAAGAGAATGGAGGTCATTTCAGAGCTTGCTGGAAAACCCAAGAAATTTCACTCTGAAGACGTCAGCAGAAGGAGAATTCCTTTAGCAGATTTTCCTATGTTCAGTGCTGATGAACCTAGGCACATCATTCTGACATACATTGCTGAATGTTTAAGAGATGGTATTCCTCTGCCTGCTAACATAGTACAGAAGGAAGGAGAAGTATTGCCAAATCTTCTGAGAGAAAGGCGCAGGAAGAGAAAGGCTGAGGAAGGATCTGTTGCACAGCCCAAGAGGAAAGCCTCTGATGCTGGTGACAAGCCTGAGAAGGACAAGAAGCAAAAGGAAAATCCTTCAGAAGCTACTGTGGAAGAAATCAGAGAAACAATTCACCAGGTATTAACATCTGATCCCAAACCATTTGTACCTTCACCTTCACCTTCACCTCCACCATCTCCTCCTAAACCATCTGAACCTCATTCATCTGAACCCATTTCATCTCATACACATTCTCAAACATCTTATGTTCAACTACCATCTGAACCCCCTCAACATAAATCATCTGAACATAAACCCCCTCAACAAAAACAATCTGAACCACTCTCTTCTACTCAACCACCAGAAGAACCAACCATCAAAAATCCTGAACCATCTGTCCAACAACCACCTGAAGACATTATGGATGTATCACCACTTGCAACCATGTATGTCCTCTCTTCAACTTCATATCATTCAACTGAATCATCTGATTCTGATGACTCTGAAGTCCTCTCACCAACTAGCTTACATATTCCTAATCCTTATAAACCACTACCATCTGATCTACCTGCATCTGACAACCTTCTTCGCTTCAAATTCAACTTCACAGATTTTAAACCATCCTCATCTGATGTTGTTACATCAACACCATCTGATGCTGACACCTCCATTCCTCAACTCACCATACCACAAACATCTATACCACAACCATCTGAACCACAAACATCCATACCCCAACCATCTGAACAACCACCATCTGAACATCCATCATCTGATCACCCACCTCCTGAACAAACTCAAACACCTCCTGAACCATCACAACCTGTCACCATAGATGACTTTCTGAACCCCAAACCCAGATCAGATGTTTCTACTATGTTCAAGAATTTCAAGAAGGAACTACGTATGGGAATTGCTTCTGTGGAGAAAGAGTGCATGGCTAGTATGGATCCTGCTGAATCTGAAGCTTCTTGGAACAGATTTATATCTAAGTTCAACTCTGCTGCATCTGACCTTAGAACACTCTGTGCTGATGATGCAAAGGCTAAGTTTGCTGAAATGGTCAGACAGACTCTACTGAACAGTATCACAACTCCAGTGTTTCTTCTAGAAGATGCTCCTGCTGAAGATTCTGCAATGATAGAAGATACTCCTGCATCTGACATGGAGATTGATCATCCAATGGCAACTGCATCTGCTTCTGAACCTTCTGCATCTGAGATGAAGACTGAGATTCCAGATGTTGTCCAAGAAGTCAAGGAAATCAGAACATGGATGATAAAACAGGAACAAACTACTGAAGAGATCAAGACTTGGATGGCCAAGCAAGAAGAGTCAACTGCTAAGATTACGGATCTTCTGACCTTGATTGCTTCTCGCCAGCCCTAGTTTTCTATTTCATGTCTTTGCATTCTTGTTTTGCACTTGTTTTCTGTTTGTTCTATTTTCTATCATCTTCTGTATGAACTTCTTATGCCTTTGTGCTATTTTGATCTGATTAAATCTGGCTGTTTTGTCTTTCATTTCTGTGTTGTGTTTTTTCTTTTCTTCTGTTATCTTTTCTGTCTTTAGAATTCTTTTTGATTATGACAAAAAGGGGGAGAAAGAGAATTTGATTGTTCAATCCATAAGCTATACTAAAATGAAATTCAGACATTGTTTTAATCTAACAGTGAATCTTAAGACTTTCATATCTTATTATTTCATTTGACAAAAATGATCTGAAGTTACCCTGAGAAATTACCAGACTCTAATCATTGAAGAATAATTAACTATGATTCTGGAAGATACACCAGACTATTCATTTTGAAAGAAATCATCAGACTCTGATTCTAGAAAGCATAAAAAGGATTTCTACCAGGTTCTGAAATATACTCAAGCAAAAAGGGAAGTGTTCTCTTCTATTAGAGTATTCATTTCAGTGGGAGATTCTTAATCTCAGGGGGAGTTTTTTTTTCTTTCTTCTTTTTTATTGAACAAAATTCCCTATGTTTTGTCATCATCAAAAAGGGGGAGATTGTTAGAACACAGATTGGTATTTCTTATATCTCTATGTTTTGATGATAACTGTTATGGAATTTTGTAGTAAGAAAACATACACTCTAAAATTTGTTCAAAGTATTATTGTTTCAGGTATAAAATTAAATACTATTAAAGAAGCAAAATACATAAGTACAAAGAAACTATGCAAAGCTCTGAAGCATCAGATGCAAGACTATCAGAAGATTCTGAAGCACTACCAGAAGGATCTGAAGCATAAGCTACAGAATGATCTAAAGCGTTAATGAAAAGAGTGTACAAAAGTTGAGGCTTTGGCAATCAGACTCTTATCATTAATATTCACGCTCTTAGCACATACTGCTGCATACTCTGATGAAGACTCTAATCAAAATTGAAACTCTGATACATTAAAGATCTAATCATCTATCAAGACTCTGAACTTATCATTCATCTTAAGCTCTGATCATCTTAAAGCATTCCATACCTTTTAAGCTTACTACAAGTTATGAAGTGCATATTATGAAGACTTCATCTTGAAGGAAGCTTGTTGAAGAAGCTGTAAACTTGATTAGACGTGGTGCTACTTCCAAAGTAACCAACGGCTAATTTGTCCAAAGAAGTGACGTGGTGCAAATCCCAAGGCTTCTACAACCATACCTTTCTGCAGAAAGCATATCTCTGCCCATACTTTTGGTGATGAAAAGTCATACAATCAAATATTATATTCAGCTGCACATCACTCAAAGCATTTGAAAAAGCTATAAAAGGAGAACTACTTCAACATTTTGAGGTTGCTAATTCACCACTCATCATTTTGCTCATTGCTAGATCACTCAGAAAGAAATACACGCTTGATTCATAAAAGAGAAAATCTCTCAAGATCTTACTCATTTGATCTCTCATAAAACCATATAGTTTTTGTTGTACTTAATCTTAAGTGTAAACATCACAGTTGTGATACAGCTTATTAGAAGCATTCAAACACTTGTTAGTTTACATTAAATTGTAAGAAGTTCCTTAAGAAGACCAAGGTGTGGTCAGTAGTTCTTGAGAAGACTAAGACATTTGTTCTTAGTGCTTTCTATCGTAATCAGTTGATCAATAGTGGATTAAGTCCTTGCAGAGAAAGGCAAATCATCTTTGATAAGGTGGACTGGAGTAGTTGAGTTCAACGAACCAGGATAAAAATCTTGAGTTGTTTTTATTGCCATATTTCTTAAAACTCTTATTCAACCCCCCCTTCTAAGTGTTTTTCTCACCTTCCCGTGGCTCTGGGTGGGTTTCAAACCTTGGAGGGAAACCAGACGGCCGGAACCACTGTTCCGGTCGTCTTCTCTGGCGACATCCCAAACACCATTCACGGCCAAAAACTCAGGTCCATCAAATCTTAACCAAAATGAGTAAAATAAAAGCCAAAAGTGATCTCCAGGTTACGTGGTTCATGAATCCACTAGCCATTTTCATTGATCATGCCTTAAAAGGCCAAAACGAAAAGAAATAAAAAATGAGCTCAAAAAAAAAAGTTCACAAACAGCCATGAAATCATTCCAGAATCCATCTATGATATGCAAGGATTAAAAAGACATAAAAAATGGTGTGATAAAAATGCTTGAACAGAGAGATATTTGAAAGAAAAGAAACCTAAAAAAATAAGCTTCCACAGAGCTTGTTGTGTTAGTGAAGCTTGCAATAAAACACCCAGAAACGTTCAATAAGTCTCAAGGAATGTTCTGAAATCTTTTGTTTGGATTAAAACTCAATAAAACTTGGAAACCGATTTTGACTTTTTTCTCTCTCTTTTTCTCAATCTGTTCTCACTCAAAATGCTCACCAAAACCAGTTCTGAAGGCATGTGAATGAAGCTGGGATTAAATATGATGGATTCAGATGGAAAGAAAGCCCAATCCTGTGCTCTTTAGGCCCAATTGGATTTTCACTTTTTCACTTCATGGTCATTTGAATAGTGCACAAAATTCACCTTGATCAGCTGTAAAAATGACTCAGCTTGCTTGCATTTGAAATAGGTTGATCAAAGGGCTGAGAATGGTTCCTTGATTTCATCTTATGGCATGTTTTTGATGTGTTACTTAATCTTGAAGAAAGCTTGAAAATAGCCACCAAGATGCACTCAAATCTCAAATCCAAAGATGGCGTTGTGTTTCAAATGTGTTTGGCACTCAAAAAATGCACAAGGTTGGTACAAAATGTTTTCAAATGAGTTAAGTTTGATTTTTCCCTTTTAAGCCCTTTTTCATGGAAATTTCATTAGGAATCCTTCAATCCAAACCAAAAATTTGATGCCTTGATGTTTGGTTGAGCAAATGAACCCATTTGGAGCAAGTTTTATGTTGGAAAGATTTCCATTTGAAGTGTGCAAAGTGGTGAAATGGACCCATAATGAAAATGACCTGTAATCCTGCTTTCCCAAAATACCCCTGCCTTGCAAGCCTCATAACTTGAGTTCTACAAATTAGATGAAGGACTTCTAGTACTCTTTGGAAAGATAAGATCATGAGGAACAACTTTCATGTTCATCAAAAGTTGAGGAGAAACATCCTTCTAGGTAAAAAAATGGCTTAGAAGTTGGTTGACGTTTGTTGACCAAAATCACATTCATCTGAGGACCTGTAACTTGTCTGCATCACAACTTGAGTTCTAGGAATCATATGAATGACTTCTAGTACTAAAACTAAATCTAAAAACATGCTCTACAAGTTCCATGTTAGGGTCAAGATGAGATGAGACTTGTATCTTGAGATAGGTGGTCTTGAAGTTAGGCATTGAACAGGGGATTTTACACTGAGAACCCTAATTCAGATACTCCTCACACTCTTGCTTCTTGATGAATTGATCTTGAAATGATATCATGTTTATCTTAACACAACATTCCATGACCATAAAGACTTGGAATTGAGTCTTAATCTCTTTCAATTTCACAGTTGACTGGGGGCTGACTAGATGAAAACCCTAATTGCAACATCTTCAACTGTAGCCACTTGCACTTGGTATAAACACTTAAATGAACTTCACAATGACCCTCAAGGCCTCCAATGAGCTTACATGATCATCTCCCTCCATGACCACGGGTTTGTGATCCTCAGATGACCTTCAAATGGCCTCTTAGATAGGAGGTGAACCACATACACTTAACTGCTTATCCAAAGGGCTTTGACTTGTCTCTGATGATGATAACCCCCCCTGTTGACTTGAATACAACCACTTGATTAGGTTTAGAACCCTTGGGAATATCCTCTTGTTGCATACACATCTCTTGATCCCCTGTAAAATGCAAAATGCTATGCAATGCAATATGCGAGAACAATGAAATGAAACATAAACCAAGTAAAGAAAAGGTTGGGCAAATTTTGGGGTACAACAAGTACTGTTAGAGTGATTCAAGTATGACAATTTAGTTGTTATTTGAAATATTGCATGATATTTGATTAATAACTAAATTCTTTATCATTGTTCGATTCTATTGAGTGGTGAACATTGCTTGTACGCATTCTCATGCTTGAGCAAATCCTCTTATTTGAGCAAATATCTCTTGTTTGAATTTGAATCGTTAACCCTTTCTTGGTTGAATCTTATGCTTGAGCAAATCCTTTTGTTTTAGAAAATTTCTCTTGTTTTTATGAGGGGTGTACTTTGCTTGAGGACAAGCAAAAATCTAGTTGGAGAGAGTTTATTAAGTGCAAATTTTGACTTAAATTAAACAATATTTCTTTGCATTTTTCAACTAAATTCTCATGTTTTAATATATTTATTTCTTGTGTGATTCTTTAATTATATTGAAAATACCTTTGGATTCTTTGATGTGTGTGTTATTGTGCAGAATATAGGCATAAAACATCAATGATTAAGACACAAATGATTGGACAAGGAAGACAAAGAAATGAAGAGGAATCAACATGTTCTTTGAGCAAGCACCTGCGAGGTGAAGGAGAATGCTCGTTGTGAGAGGTCATGGCGAATCCCCAGCGAACCATCTCAGATTAGAGGCAGTAGGAAAAGGACCTAAAGTTCGCTAGACAAAGTTGGAGCAGAGAATTTCACTATGCAAAGAAGTGCTCGCAGGACGAACTCAGATATTTTCCAAGGGCGGTTTAACTGTTCCTAAGGCACTTCAAGTGCCTAAAAGTGGTCTTCATTGGGCAAAGAAGGTGTTCGCTAGGCGAACAAGACATGTTTTTATTTTATTATATATGTACTTTTCTCACTTTTTAGATAAAAAGTTAGATATTTTTCAGAATAGAACTCTATCTCTCTTCATTCCAAGCATATCCTAGAGAGAGAAACACAAACCTTAAGAGGGAGAAGGTAAGAGCTTCGATTTCTTGTTGGGTTTGGATGTAATCTTTTGATACCTTATGTATTTTATCTAATATATGTATTGCAAACTAGTTTTGATTCAATATTAATGGTGTCTTTGATTTCTTATTTGTGGGTCTTGACAAAACCTTTTTCAAATCTTAGATCTTAGATATTCATCTATCAATGAGCAAACTTTTGACATAGTCTTATAAGTTGATATTCACTTGTATCTTCTATTTTATTATGTTGATTAGTATCATGAGTAGAAAGAGTAGGATCGATACGGTATTCTGAGGATGCATGATAATAGAGATGAAGAACTATGTTCACTTACATTAGGAAAATTAGTTGAATACCTGTAAAAAAGGGTTAAGCGTATATATGTATTCTGATCATGGTGTTATATATGAATCAATCATGAAGTTGATATGAATGTCATCTTTTTTTTACCTGTTTATCTTTGATTTGAACCGTTATAGAATTATACTCTTCAGATCTGGATCTAGGATGATTATCTGTTAGGTTCTAGATTCTAGACATAGATTTAGGCTTAACATTTGCTTGAGTATCAGTTCTTAATGCTCTATGTTGTTGAGTTGCATGAGACATCACCAATGAGACAATACATTTGTCCTCTTGATGTTGCATTAGACATAACCTCTATTGTGGGTGATACGTGAGGATATGAGACGAATGCTTGATTTGTGTTTAACTGGTTAGAAGAATGCATGTGTTATCAATCGATGAGATCCAATTCCAACAAAACTCTGTTTATATTTTAAATCTTTACTTTATATTTTCTGTCTTTATATTTTTTTCCTTTATTTATGGTACCATGAATCTTTCAACAAATTTTCACAACAAGCTTAGAAACGTAGAGACCATTGAACTTCGTTCTTTCCCTCGCATTGATCCCTGTGGAGACGGTATAAATCTCAGAGGGAATCCTTCCAAATCTAAATTTTTGCTTCTTGTCGCTTTACTGCAGTTCAAACACAGACTCAACCCTAAAACAAATTATTATCCTTAATATTAAGATAAACAAACTATAACTAAAACCAAACTCCTTACCTATAGTCGTAGTGTTTCCCAAATGCAACACTTAATTGATCCAAGCTCCAACAAATTTATGCCTATGAGGAGTCAACCATGTGTCTTTCAAATAATCAAAAAATGGTCTAAAATCCATATATGCATGCTCAAGTGGTTGCAACTGCTGATGGTATTCCACCTCATCATTAGTCCATACAAGTTCATACCATGGTTTCTCTGTCGGCTCCCGCGTATCATTCACAACATACTCCTTGCACTTTGCTTTCACATTTTTGTTGATGTGAAATCAACAAAGCAAATTAAATGTCCTTAGAAATACTGTTTCAATTTCTTTTATCAAAGCAAAATCTCTATCATTTAAAATCACTTGTGGCCATAACCCTTGCTTAGTAAACAACTATGTCAAATTATCCAATACCCAACAAAAATTATATCTTTGCTCAAATTCCATATAGGCAAATGCAACATCAAATATCAACTCAGTTGATGTCATACCAACTACTTTAAACAAAGATTTCCTATACTTATTTGTCTTGTGTGTATTATTCATAATTAACATATTAGGAAACATATTCAACAACTTTATTAATTCTGGGTGTACCCAGAAGATATCTCTTACAATGTCTGACTCTCTTTTCTCTACTCCAATAAAAATAATCTGAATCCTCTATCAACTTAAATAAATGTTGCATTTTCGTTCTAGAACCCCTAATGTCTTTCCGAATACTTTTATTTTTATATATTTGCATGATCCGAGTCACATTCTCCGGATCTCGTTCTTGCAATGACAATAGTACGCGTCTTGGTGGAACATGACATTCTGCCAAATCAACAATATGTTGTTGTTCATCAGCATTAAGTCGACCTATAAACGAATGACCTTCAAATATATCCGGTAAACCATGGTTGCGAACTCCACATTTTACATCAATCTTCCAACCAGAACCATCTTTTGACAATGTTCACCTAATGTTGAATGGACAATCACATTTTTTAGAAGCACTTTGTGTTTCACCGTTTCTTTGTTTGTATTTTCCACCTTTATCACAACTAAATATAACTATTTCACTTCTTCCTCTCTTGCCAGTTGTCGCGGTGAGAATTGGATGTCAAATTATTAATTAATTTGAATCTTAATTCATTGCTTCACCACCGGTCTTTTATTTGTCCAAAGGAAGGGAAAAAGATCGAATTACCCATAATGCAATGCAAATGCAAAAGCTAGAGAGTTTTAGGTTCGGGGGTTGGTTAAACTTAGGGAAGGTGCTAGCATCCTAAGTTTCTGTAGTACTCTACAGGAACCTCTTGTTTTAATGTTGTTTATTATTAAGGGTTATCTGCTTAAGGATGAGAGACCTAGGAGTTTATTTCTAAATATACTCGACAAGATATTGCATCTTGTGCCTACATATCCTGACGGGAGTGGAATTAGAGTATTTGTAGTTCCCCTAAAAGGTTTGAGGAATTCTTTGACTATGGTCAAAGTTCCTACGGGATAAGGTAGTTGATTGATTGGGTCTAGGAGAAAAGATGAGTTGTCATCTCGAAGGAGAGAACTTGACTTAGCCACCACAACTTGTAGGAAAATTGATTATATTGTTATGAGGCAGGAGATTTATATCTCGACTGTCAAGATGACTCATGTCTTATTCTCTAATGTGTTTGAATAGTTTGAATTGAGTTGTTGAATTGTTTTTCCTATGTTGTAAAGAAAAGAGAAAGGTCCTTCCTATAGGGTAGGATCTATCTTAAGAGATCAACTTGAATGGGGTCAAGGATCATATGGGGATTATGATGCAAATGAAATGCATATGCACAATTGTTTAAGTCATGCGCAGGTTCTTCCTTTGGATGTTATGCATGCGATAAAATAAATTGCGATAAAGATAAATTGCGGAATAATAAAGGCATACACACACATGAAAGCGCTGAAGTGTGCAAGTGAGTGAATATGTGAATAAGTGAATATGTGAATATGTGAATAGGTGTATTGAGTTACGATGTTGATTAATTTTAGTCTAATTGATTTGAAGAAATATTATATTAATTTTTAAGAAAAGGAGTTGTTCAATTTTAATAAAAAGTTGTTTATTAGATTAATTATGCGAATAAGTTTTAATAAAAGTTTGTTATTATAAAACTATCCTAAATATGAAAATGCTTTTTTGGTTAATATTATCAATATTTCTTATTAACTAAAAGTTTGGTTATCATTATCTAAGTATACAAATAAGTTAGTAATCAAAATATTGAAAAAAGTTTTATTATAAACATATAAAAAGAGGACAAATTAATAGAATAGTTTTTAATAAAAGGTTATTATTGGAGTTAATTAATTAAAATTAAAAATATTAAGAAAAAGGGAAATTGATTTTAATTATTAAATAAAAGGTTTGGTTATAAATAAATATTATTAAGTTGAGACTAATGAAAAGGTTAATCGATTTAGAAAGATTTTAAATTATTAAGGGCTGATTATTAAAAATATTAATTAAAAAGATAAATAAAAGGGTTATTAATTAATTAGGGGGTTAATTAAATGTTAATGGACTATTAGTTACTAAGTGGCAGATTAGAGGTTAATTAAGGGATTAGTGGGGTGCGTTGAATCACGTGCGTGTGGATGCAGTGTATTACCATGGGGCTGCGCCGGTTTGGATCACGTGATTAGATCGGGTGGAGCATGGACGGTGATGATGTATGGTGCATGGTTGTAACAATGTCTGTGTGTGCGTACGATTATATTACAACATCAAATTGGAAAAAAAACAATAGAACCCTAATTCCCAAATTCATCTCCCTCTCTCCGCCGATTTCTTCCTCTCTGTGATTTCGTCTTCCCCTGTTCTCTGCCTCTCTTAATTCCTGCGATTTTCTTCCTTCGTCCATCTTTTCTCTCCATTGCGAATCCACTTCTATCTTCTCCTTCTGCTTCAAAGTTCTAAAACACAAAACATCAAAACATTAAATAACATTAGCAAATCTTACAAGAGTGACCTCTTTTTGTAGGTTTTGAGGGCGGAAAAGGTGACTTCCAGCGATGATGACGGTATTTTCCGGCTATGAGCCCGGAGGATGACAAGGGGCGATTTGCAGTGACGGGGTCGGACGGACAAGGTGATTCCCGACGAAGGTTTCAAACGGCGCGTTTGACGGTGGATGGATGATGCGTCCGCAAGTGCACGGAAATATCAAAGTAATATAAAAGATTGTCGAACCCACAGAGACCAATGTCAATCTACCGTTATCTATTATTACGGCGTAAAGCTAAGGCTATTGGAATTAGGAAAATTGAATGCGAATGAAATTAAATGGAAAAGAAATAAAGAAAATTGGTTTAAAGAAATGCGGTAAAGGATATCGGTATGCAAAGACTTAGTTATCTGGGATTCGACAGGTCACCGATGCTTCTTACTCTTTGCAAACATTGTTCAGAAGAAAATGAAGATTTAAAGACCTTTGTCTCATGATGGTTGTTGACGCAAGTCGCAACTCTAAGGCGGAACGTATGTTGTCGCTATCCCGTTCGGGGTTTAAATTCCTTTTTGAAAACCATTAAGTTCTAATCCATTTTAAAGTGCTTTCGCTGTTATTAAAACGAATGCCTAGTGTTTACTATCTGGTCCTAGCCGCAATTGTCGCTTGTTGGTTCGTACCTTAATATGGTTTCCCACTGTCGTGGCAAAACCACCGTAAATAGCTTCTCACTTGTTAGAACACAGATTGGTTCTTAATAATAACTCTTTGTTTTGATGATAACTGTTAGGAAATTTATATTTAAGAACTATATACTCTAAAATTTGTTTGAGAGTTTTACTGCAGATTGAAATAATATTAACTCTCTAGAAGCAAATCTGTTTTGAATACAAGAAGTTATTCTGACTCTGAAGCGCCAGATGCACATTACAGAAGAATCTGTTTGCTCCTTACAGAAGATCCTGAGCGTAGTCTCCAAAAGGATCTGAAGCAAGAAGCTCCAGAACATTCTGAGTCAGAAGCATCTGAAGATAATCAGAAGCATCTGAAGCTCAAGCATCTGAAGCATAGAAGAATATTTATTGAAGAGTTTCTCAAAGCATTTGTCTACAGAAGTTTCTGAAAGAACCTACGCTGCCTAGTACTGAAGTTCTGTGTAAAAAATGCTCTGATGATCAACACGCTAGAAGCACACATGCTGCAGAAGACTCTGATACAGCATAATTCTGAATCTCATTAGAAGACTCTGATCCATTCAGACTCTGAAGAACTTGCTGAAAACTGAAGAAGTAATTTTCAAGAATATATTCGTTGGAGTTGTTCAACGTCTCTTTCCTTATTTGTGCTAGACACACTTACACAGACAAAAAGGATTTCTCTGTGCCATCTACTTCTAGGAAAGGTCACTTGATGTGAAGACAAAAAGGCTCAGACCTTTTGGGACTCTCTTTTCAATGTTCAGCTTGCATGGTTCAGCTGCCTATAAAAGGAGAACTTCACTACATTCTTCAGTTACACACCTTGCTGAAAAGAAATCATTTTATTCTAAAGCTCTCATTCATTCTTATTCTTCTAAGAATTTATTGTACTTAAACTTAAGAGAAAAATCACTGTTGTGATAAAAGCTTTTTAGAAGCATTAAAACTCTTGTATCTAATTTACATTGATTGTAAAGGATATTCCTTAAGAGGATTCAGTTGGAATCAGTAGCTCTTGAGAAGACTAAGAACTGTTGTTCTTAGGTGATACTATTGTAATCAGTTTGATTTAATAGTGGATTAAGTCCTTGTTGAGAAAGGCAAATCACTCTAGGAAGGGTGGACTGGAGTAGTTGTTAAACGAACCAGGATAAAAATAATTGTGTGATTATTTTCAAGTCTTAATTTTCCATACTTATTCAACCCCCCCCCCTTCTAAGTATTATCTCACCTTCAGTTGGCATCAGAGCTCCGGTTCTGAGTGTGCTATCACTTAACAGTGTCAGTAAAGATCCAGAGAGATATACTTTGATATATTTATTTATTTGTTATCATGGCTGATAATTCAATGTCAAATATTAACAATAAATATGAAGAGAGGGATAGGATCAGCACCAAACCCCCAATGTTTGATGGGGAGAAATTTGACTACTGGAAAGACAGAATTGAGAGTTTTTTCTTAGGATATGATGCTGATCTATGGGATCTTGTCATAGATGGATATGTACATCCCACAGATGGGGATGGCAAAAAGATTGACAGAAAATCTATGACAGATTCTCAGAAGAAAGACTTCAGAAATCACCATAAAGCCAGAACCATATTACTGAATGCTATTTCACATACAGAGTATGAGAAAATCACAAACAGGGAGACAACTTTTGATATGTTTAAATCCCTTAAAATGACTCATGAGGGAAATTCTCAAGTTAAGGAGACAAAAGCTCTGGCTCTGATCCAGAAGTATGAGGCTTTCAAAATGGAAGACTCTGAATCTGTTGAAGCCATGTTCTCCAGATTCCAGATACTCACTGCTGGGCTGAAAGTTCTGGACAAGGGATATTCTACGTCAGATCATGTAAAGAAAATCATCAGAAGTCTGCCTATCAGATGGAGACCAATGTGTCGCTACTCGAAAAATGCATCGCGCAACGACGGGGAGGCGAAAAAGATAGACAGAAGAGTCGCCACCGAACTTTATTTATCCCATGAGGGGAAAGGAAAATATCGAGAAAACCTTAAGAAAGAAATGGATAAGATGGTCTCGCAACCAAGAACAGGTTCGGAAGCCGGTTATGCGAAGGGAAGGTATTAGCACCCCTCGCATCCATCGTACTCGATGGGAACCTTTTGTTTGTCGATGTGTGAATTTATTTGCTTAAACATTATGCTATAAGAAGTGTTCCACGGGGTAGAAAGAGAAGATTGAAACAGGAGAAATGAGAGGTTAGGAGGAAGAAGAGAACGAGGAAGAAAAGAGAAAGAACAAACTCGGTAGGACTTCGCGGTCCTATGCCTACGTATTCTCAACAGATGTGAGAAAGTCAGAGTCGACGTAGTTCGGGGCTACGGATATGGGGGGAAGTGTGCTCGGCAAGGATTGTGGCCATTGGGCCTACGTATCTTTACTCAAAAAGAAGTAAAGAATCAGAGCAGCCGTAGTTCGGCCTACGGTGTGTTGATTTTTTATGGATGACGCTATCGTGCGCATTCTAGCAGTTAGGTGTTTTGCTGCTCGCTCGTTGGAGACTTAGGCATTACCTGTTTGCGGTAGAACGGACGTAACATATCCTTTTGAAAGATTGATTAGTTTTCGCCACGCGGGGCAAGAAGTCACGTTTGATTGATTGGATTGTTTTTTAGGGGCGAGACAGGTCCTCAGATAGTAACCCCTACGGGTAGTACCCAATTCGTTATCTCAAAGTTTTTGTTATAAAAGGGGGTGGCGAACGAGGCGTCTTCGTATTGAAAGACGAGCGTCGAAACCACCCTCACTACAGTGGGCATCCCAACGCTCGGAGAAGAAGAGGTCTACACCCAATCCTCTCTCTTTAATTCAATGCAAAGAGAACTCCGTTCTCTTATTAAAGATGTTTTGGTTATGAATGGTAAGTGCTTTGCAACAGAGAACCCTACGGTAAACGTCAGCACTCGGGATAGGAGAAGGCCTACGCCTAACCACTCCACGACCATTCAAGTTTTTGTTGCGAAAATGATTTGAAAATGCACTCGGTACGGGACCGAGGTTTTAGGAGAGAAAGGTTTCGGGAAAGGGTTGTGAAAGGAGAGGTGGTGGAAGAAGTCGCGTCTTCGTATCGAAAGACGAGTATCGAGACCACCCTCACTACAGTGGGCATCCCATCACTCGGAGAAGAAGAGGTCTACACCCAATATTCTCTCTTTAATTCGATATAAAGAGAAATCAATTTATTATGGTTTGAAAATGGACTCGGTACGAGACCAAGGTTTTAGGAGAGATGGTATGGAAACGTCTTCGTATTGAAAGACGAGCGTCGAAACCACCCTCACTACAGTGGGTATCCCATCGCTCGAAGAAGAAGAGGTCTATACCCAATCCTCTCTTTTTAATTCAATACAAAGAGTTGATTTTAAGGAGATGAGATTTGAAAAAAGGATGGGAAGCGTCTTCGCATTGAAAGACGAGTGCCGAAACCACCCTCACTACAGTGGGCATCCCAACACTCGGAGAGGAAAAAAGTCTACACTTAATCCCCTCTTTTTAATTCAATACAAAGATAATTTGATTTTTGAAAATTGTTTGACAAAGTTTTTGAATCGAGTCGGGACAAGTAATGAAGAGAGAAAAGAGGTGGTCTCAGATCCAACATTACTTGTCAATAATTTGACTGGTAATGAATTACGGAGGTCTCGTCATCGACCAAAATCAGCAAAAATGGAACAAAATGTCCAACAACAAATGCAAAATAAAATCCAAAAATATACTAATATTATAGAAACTATATATAAAATATAATAAAGCTATAATATAATACATAGCAACAACCTATTCATAAAAATATATTTACATATTAAGAAATCAAACTAAAAAATAAATAAAAATAAAATAATAATTAGAAACTTAAATCATAACACAAAAATAATCCATTTGAATGAAAGGTGAGAGGGTGAATCCAATGGGGGTGTGGACAGAGACTCAACAAGGGCCTTACGGCCCACTTATGTCCAACACAAACAAACGGATGGTGGATGTTCAAAGCCATGAAAATGAGCTGCTCAACAAGTTATTGTAATCACCTAGAAAACAAAACGTTAAAGAAAGAAAAAAGAAAAAAAAACACAGAGAGATTGCTCAAAGCAAGCATCCCTACGAGCAACGGTCATGGATGGAAATCGGCTCAACATTTTCTCCCAAAATCGGATAAGCAAAAACAAAGATCAACAGCGCGATGCTCCCGACCTTTTCAATTTAACATGGAATCCCTCTTCTTGCTCGATTCAAACTTCACTCAGATTCAATTTATTTTCGTCCTTGTTTGTTTGTTCTTGAGTCGGGCCGCACTTCTACTTCATCTCATCTTCTCCGTCTATTTATTTTCTGCTCTAGTTCAGATTGATTTTCGATGTTGGTGAATGTCTGAATTTAGGATGTGACGAGGTTGAAGAGATGAAGGTGGTATGGGTTTCGTTAACGGGTGTTTGAAGGGTTCACGGTGGAAACAAAACGGGTATTGTCTGGGTTTAAAGGTTGTTGGTGTCTGAAATGGGTTGAAGAAAAAGAGATTTTGTCAAAATGATGATGAATGTTCGATGGATGAGAGTGGAAGGGGTTCTGGATGGAGGTTCGCTATGAAGGTTAAGATTTGCGGATTGGGTTAGTTTCACGGAGAAGAAAAGGAGATTGGTTTGGGTTGATGGAAACAGAAGCTCATGCGATGGTGTAGGTGCGTTTCTGGGTTCTGATTGAAGCTTGTTTGAGTGTATGTTGAGGTTGAGAGAAGAAAACAGGGTAAAATGAATCCTCTGCCATCAACAACATTGCATCGTGAAAACAATAGATGTGCGACAAAAACCAACATCTCTGAACCGTTGAAACGGCAATGGTGGTTGTTCCAACGAGTTTGTGTTGTTGCTGTTCGAATCAGTGAAACACAGAAGGAGTAGTCGCGAGCTGGTTATTTATGGGTTGTGGCGATTCGATGAAGAACGCGTTTTGGGGAATGTTGCTGGGTTTTTGAAGTGGGTTATGAGTTGGATTTGTGGCGGAAGGGAGGATAACGGTGAAGCTTATGTGTTTGAAAAAATGGAAGTTGATGAATTTTGGAAAAAATGTTGTTGAAGGCATTGAAGGTTGGAGGAAAGTTTGAGTGGTTACGTGAAACAGATGATGTGGTTTTCTGGGCTTCGGTTTAAACAAGTTTGGAGTGTTTGGAAGACGAGTTAAGGGAGTGTTTGAAGAATGGAGAAATAGGTTTGCTGTTTGAACGTGAGATTGGGAGTTTGGAAATAGTGAAGTTGAGGTGAGTAGAGTTTGAAGTTAGTTGTAAATGGTGAGGGTTCGTTAGACTCAATGCCAGAAAACAAGACGAACCAAACAAACACAGATCAAGACTATGAATACAGAAAGAGTAACAGAATACTTACAGAGTAGGAGCAATACCACCAGATGGTTGATACAGAACACAGGTGAGCTCCTTCTTCAATCTCCTCTTTCTTCAGTTCTTTGTGATGGAGGTGAGTTTGTGAGAGAAAAGCAGTTGTTTTTCTGTTAGGGTTTTTCTTGCTGAATGAATAGTAACCAATATATATGGGGGCTTCATGATGTGAGATTAGGGTTTAGCTTAGAGAAATTGTGGGAACTTTGGGTCTGTTCCTCTTTGGGAAAGAAAGTGAGATACTTTTTGCAATGGGAGCAAGGGCTGAAGTTGTGGGATTGAAAACAACATATTCTTTGTCTGTTTGTAGCTTTTGAAATTGTCTGTTTTTACTCATGATTTTCACTGTGGTAACACATCAATTTTTACTGATACATTTAATTTTTGCAGGTTTATCAATGATCCAGAGTTTGGTGACTTTGACAAAGACAAGAAAGAGGGATGTTTCACTCCCAAGCCTAAGAGAGACCCAATCCTCTGTATATACACCATTTGACACACCATTGTTATCTCTTAATTCATGCTGCACAGATGATTCTGCTGGTCTTGTAGGGAGAAAAATCTGAAGTGAGGGATCCTCTCCACCAAATGCCAATGGATTGTCAACTAGACCACCATTTAAATCAGTGTCAGATAAAGAAGATATAGACTCCACTGTGAACACATTTTTAATCTCCAGTACTTCTGTTGGCTTGCTGAGCAGTGGCTTTGCATGCTATGGAATGCCATAAGATGGTGGTTTGCCATCATTTTCCACGGGTGATGCATCAGGCATAGCCTGGACAACAGTTAATACTTCTCCTCCCAGCTTCATTCCATTCAAACCAGCACAAGCTTTGGCAGTAACAGAGTGATCTACATACTCAACAAAAGCGCATCTATTGCTGACCCTAGCCTCAAAGTGATAAGCCTTCAAAGATCCAAACACGCCAGCAATCTCCGTAAGCATCTCCGAAGAAACGTGATTTGAAATTCCACCAATGAAGACCTTGTTTGGTGAATTAACTACAACATCACTTATTGTGACAGCAACTTCCACTGATCGCTCTGGTTCATCAGTTGCAAATTCAACATAGTCTTTGGGGCGTCTAATTTTCACCATGGAGCCAAATAGTGTACTTCCATCAAACGAAAGGGCAGCTGATGCATCCTCAGCTGTAAGGAATTCCACCAGCGCTTGGCCCCTATCTTTATGCACAATGCAGCTGATGCATGGTCGAGTTTGTTGGACATGATTTACACTGGAAGAAAGCAGGTTATTGAAACAATCCATCACAACTTTCTCAGAGGCTGAACCTGGTAAATTCTCCAGATAAAGCCTTCTCATAGGGCGGGTAGCTTGTGTCAGGAAAATTCCTGAACGTTTCCTTGCAGTAAGGATTATCTGATGGATTCACAGGGTCCAACTCAGATGCATGTGGTTCTGGTGTGAGATGAGGAATTTCTTGCGGATTGGTTTCTGATTTATAATTTTCCTACGCTGACAGTTAGTACAACAAGCCTGTACAGCAAATCCAGCCACACCCTGTCCATTTTTGTCTGTTCAAATAATAAATTGTTTTAAGCTAATTCCATAATTGAGATTGTTTTATAAGACTGATAACTACTGTGATGGAATCTACAGATTTTGGTTAGCAGCTTATAAGCAAAAGAACTACCACAACAACAACAGGGCAGAGCACTAGAACCGACAAATTTCAGGATGAGCCATAATACATTTTACCTGAAAGAACTATCCTAAATGTTGCTCTGGTCACATAGCAAGGCTCATTTTAGTAGCTTCTATTTTGGATAACAGATTTTTAATCTCTGACTCCATTCTCCTTTTCATGTTCAAATACTCCAGATGTGCCCTCTCCAATGCTTGGAGTTCTTCAATCTTTTGTTTACGCAACTCATCTGTCTCAGTGAACCGCAATTTGGCAAGTCGACTGGTATACTCTTCTTCAATTTTCTCACTCTTTGCAAGGGCAGTGCGTTTCAACCCTTCGGCTTCTCTCCTTGCATCATCAACACGAGATTGAAACATTTTAGCCTCTGCATGTTTGATTTTTACTATACTTTCTAATTCATCAAAACCAAAGTCCTTTTGAACACTACTCATCTGCAACTCCTGCACCAGTGTCCTTTTATCATTCTGGTCAAATCTTGGAAGGACGTTTGGAGGTCTTTCTAATAGTGGTGGCTTTTCTGAATAAATAGATTTCAGCCAAGCAGCTTCCTGGCTGGGCCCAGCTACCCCATTGTTTTCTTTGACTTGTTCCTTCCCAGAAAAGTTTGTTGTCATGGTTAATTTGGAAGAATCACAATCAGAAAGGAAAGACATGATGTGTCTCAGAACCTCAGGAAGGTTAGACTTAGTCATCCTCGGCAGTATTTGATCTGCAATCTCGTGCAACTGCCTCCCTCTTATATCCTTGCTAGCAGAAAAGATCCTTTTCACATATTCTAGTTCCTTGCGAAGAGATTCGGCTGACCACTCTTTTGCAAAACTTTGAAACACCTTTTTGACAAAGCCAAACATCTCGGAAGGGTGATCACAAGCAATGCAGTGAAACTGCATCTCAGTCGTCCCTTTAGTTCCAGTAGTATGCCCATTTCTAATATAAGATTCTCGTAATCCACAATCAGTGTGACACCAGTGAAGACAAACATCACACCCAACCCAACTACATGTGTTTGACGCGTTGTCAAACTTAGAACACACAAGACACATACATTCCCTGCAAAAACCATTCTTCTGCACACAAACCTTGCAATCACATTCATCGACAGGCAACTGACTTTGACATGTAACATTCCTACACTTCAAGCTTAGAAATACTTGAGCTAAATCAGACGATGAAATGTTATTATCATCTAGGTGAAGATAATGGGTTAAACCTGTTTTTAAAGCAACCAAAATTTCCAGTTGCACTCGATGACACTTCACTAGAACATCCAAGGTTATATCAGACCTGTTCATCAAAACCTTTTGAAAAGCAAGTATTTGTCCATGGTTATCTGAACTGAGCATGAATTCTCGAATACCCTCTTTCAGACGCGTTATGTACTGTGCATTCATTTCATTAAACTTTCGGGACATCGGAAGCACAGGTTCAGAAACTATTCTTGCAATGATTGTCCTAACAAAATCAAGTCCACCCATCGGAAATTATTCTTGTCCCTTCTGACTGGTAGTTCGATGTAGACTACCACTGCTGCTTCTTTCCTATTAATAATCACAACCATAGCCAAAGAAGCAATGGAACCCATATTTGCCATGTACTGAGAATGACAACCATATATGCTTATCTGTTTGTCTTCAAGGACTTTGACTTGTCTCTGATAAAGGTAACCACTTGGTGACTTGAATATAGCCTCCTTGATCAGGTTAAAAACCATTGGTAATTTTTTGTTAGACACACATTTCTTGATCCCCTGTGAAATGCAAAATGATATGCAATGCAATGCTTATGTATATGCTGATGTAATGAAATAAAACATAAGCCAGAGAGGCCGGTCAAATTTTGGGGTACAACACAATGGTGACTGCCTTGAAGATGGCCAAAGATCTGAACAAGATCTCTCTAGAAGAACTCATCAGCTCACTGAGGAGCCATGAGATTGAGCTTGAGGAAGATGAACCTCAGAAGAAAGATAAAGGTAAATCTGTAGCATTAAAATCTAACAAAACTGCTAAAGCTTTGCAGGTCATTCAAGAAAGCTCTAAAGAATCTTCTTCTGAAGAAGAAGATGAGTTATCCATGCTGTCCAGAAGGATTAACAAACTCTGGAAGCACAAGGGAAAGAAGTTCAACAACTTCAGAAGATCTGACAACAGAAAGGAATCTTCTAGTCACAGAAGATCTGCCAAGAAAGAAGTTGTGTGCTATGAGTGCAAAGAACCTGGGCACTACAAAAATGACTGCCCCAAACTTCTGAAAGAAAAACCTAAGAAGAAGTTCAACAAAAAGAAGAAGGTTTTGATGGCAACATGGGATGACTCAGATGAGTGTGAATCATCTTCTGAATCAGAAGAAGAATGTGCAAACGTTGCACTGATGGCCAGGACAGAGGATCAAGAGGAAGGTACCTTAGGATATGAATCTGAATCTGATGATGATGATGATGCAGAAGAGGTAATGGCTAAACTTACCAAAGAAGAACTCATTAAAGTTTTAACAGAAGTTCTTAAAAGTTATAACAACATCAAACTCAAATACAAGAAGCTGAAAAGCAATCTTGAATCTGAAATTGATCTTCTGAATACTGAACTTGTTGAGCAAAAAGAAATAAATTTGAAAATCAAAAATGACTTTGAAAGAACTCAACAAGAATCTGAATCTGAGACTAAGTCATGTGAAAATATTTTAGAAAAATATGACTCTAGCTTTCAGAGATTTCTCACTAAGAGCATAGACAGAAGCAAGATGGCTTCCATGATCTATGGTGTTAGTGGAAACAACAGAAGAGGCATTGGATATGAGTCTTCATCTGGAAGCAATCCAAAACCTGTTGACAAACTTTTCATCAGGAAGACACCTCTGTATTCTCAATTCAAATTTGGTCACTTGAATGACATTAAACACACAAGCTCTGAGAAGAGTACTTATGTGTTTAAACCTAAGGCAAGTCAGAATAAACATTATGTTGCAAAACAGAAGTTTAGACAAACCTACAAACCAACTAACCCCAAAGGACCCAAGAAGATCTGGGTACCTAAAAACAAAATAATTCCTGTTGCAGATGTTCTTAGCAGCAAGGTCAGGACACCAATCATGGTACCTGGACTCTGGATGCTCACGACACATGACAGGAGAAAAGTCTATGTTCCAAAGCCTGGAACTTAGATCTGGAGGTGACGTGAAGTTTGGATGGAACCAGAAGGGCAAGATCATTGGATCTGGCACAATTGGAAATGGTAAACTTCCCTCTATTACTAATGTTTTACTTGTTGAAGGGTTAAAACATAACTTATTGTCCATAAGTCAATTAAGTGACAATGGTTATAATATAACTTTTAATCAAAAAATGTTGTTTCTACCTCTAAACCATTAGAACTACTTCATATTGATCTGTTTGGACCAGTGAAAACTGCATCCATCAGAGGCAAGAAGTATGGATTGGTCATTGTTGATGACTTTAGCAGATGGACATGGGTAAAGTTCTTAAAACACAAGGATGAGTCACATTCTGTGTTCTTTGACTTCTGCAAGCAAGTCTAGAATGAAAAGAATTTCAAAATTATAAAAGTCAGAAGTGATCATGGTGGTGAATTTGAAAATAAATATTTTGAAAAATATTTTTCTGAAAATGGAATTGCTCATGATTTTTCCTATCCTAGAACTCCATAACAGAATGGGGTTGTAGAGAGGAAAAACAGAACTTTGCAAGAAATGGCCAGAACCATGATCAATGAGACAAATCTGGCAAAACATTTTTGGGCAGAAGCAATCAATACAGCATGTTACATTCAGAACAGAGTGTCTGTTAGACCTCTTCTGAAAAAGACTCCTTATGAATTGTGGAAGAACAAAAAGCCCAACATTTCATATTTTCATCCTTTTGGATGTATCTGTTATATGTTAAACACTAAGGAAAATCTGGGCAAGTTTGATTCCAAAGCACAGAAGTGTTTCATGCTTGGATATTCTGAATGCTCTAAAGGCTACAGAGTATACAACACTGAGACACAGATTGTGGAAGAATCCATTCATGTCAGATTTGATGATAAGCTTGGCTCTGAAAAGCCAAAGCAGGTTGATAACTCTGCAGATAGGGAAGTAGTCTTTATTGACTCTGAAGTTCCAGAAGCAGACAAACTTCAAGTGAAGGAACCAGAAGCAACTCCAGATGCTACTCCCTTAACTTCTCAGATGAATAATCTAAAAATTTCTGAAGAATCAACTATCACAGGATCATCATCCAGAATTAAAGCTTCTCATCCAGAGGATGTCATTATTGGAAAGAAGGATGATCCCATCAGAACAAGATCCTTTCTAAGATCATCTGAGGCATCATTATTTGGGCTAGTGTCAGAAATTGAACCATCTTCTGTAGAAGAAGCTCTGCAAGACAATGATTGGATTATTGCCATGCAAGAAGAGCTAAACCAATTCAGCAGAAATGATGTATGGGATCTAGTTCAAAGACCTCAAGGATTCAATATTATTGGTACAAAATGGGTCTTCAGAAATAAACTAAATGAGAAAGGAGAAGTTGAGAGGAATAAGGCAAGGCTGGTTGCTCAAGGATACAGTCAGCAAGAAGGTATTGATTACACTGAGACATATGCTCCAGTGGCAAGGTTAGAATCTATACGCCTTCTTATTTCTTTTGCTGCACAAAATAACATCACTCTGTATCAGATGGATGTTAAAAGTGCCTTTCTTAATGGTATTATAGAAGAAGAAGTTTATGTCCACCAACCCCCTGGTTTTGAAAATGAAAAATTTCCAGATCATGTTTTCAAATTAAAGAAATCTCTATATGGATTAAAACAAGCTCCCAGAGCTTGGTATGAGAGATTGAGTAATTTTCTTCTGGAGAAGAATTTCATCAGAGGCAAAGTGGATACAACTCTATTCTGTAAAACAATAAAGAAAGATCTTCTAATTTGCCAAATTTATGTAGGTGATATTATTTTTGGATCAACAAATATTATGCTTGGAAAGGAGTTTGCTACATCTATGCAGGCAGAATTTGAAATGAGCATGATGGGAGAACTCAGATTCTTTTTAGGAATCCAAGTTAATCAAACTCCAGAGTGCACCTACATACATCAGACAAAGTATGTTAAAGAACTTCTGAAGAAATTCAACATGTCTGACAACAAGCTGGCAAAGACTCCAATGCATCCTACTAGCTCACTTGGCAAAGAAGAGGTAAGTAAGAAAGTAGACCAGAAGCTCTACAGAGGTATGATTGGCTCTCTTCTTTATCTCACTGCTTCTAGACCTGACATATTATTCAGTGTTTGTCTGTGTGCTAGATTCCAATCAGATCCTAGAGAATCACACTTGACAGCTGTCAAGAGGATTCTAAGGTATCTGAAAGGTACTTCTAATGTGGGTTTGTGTTACAGAAAATCTGATGATTTCAAATTAGTTGGATTCTGTGATGCTGACTATGCTAGAGACAGAGTAGAAAGAAAAAGTACTTCTGGAAGTTGTCAATTTCTAGGAAGAAATCTAATCTCCTGGTACAGCAAGAAGCAACCTACAATTGCACTTTCAACCACAGAGGCTGAATACATTGCTGCTGCTGGATGTAGCACGCAGATGCTCTGGATGAAAAGTCAACTAGAAGATTATCAAATTTTTGAGAGTAACATTTCTATCTTTTGTGATAATACTTCTGCTATATGTTTGTCCAAGAATCCCATTTTACATTCTAAGGCAAAACATATAGAAATTAAGCATCATTTCATCAGAGACTATGTTCAGAAGGGAATCATAAATTTAGCCTTTTTTGATACAGATCATCAATGGGCAGATATTTTTACAAAACCCCTTGTTGAAGATAGATTCAATTTTATTCTGAAAAATATTGGTATGGATTTTTGTCCAGAATGATATTTAACAGAAGAAAATTGTTACAGATGCAAAAATGTTTAATTCATCTGAAGTATTTCTTCTGTTTATTTATTCTATTCTGATTAATATTTCTGATATGAAACTCTGAACTAACCATCTTTAGAAGATCTGAACGTTGGCTAACATAACTGAAGAGGTGGCGTGTACATAACTGAAAAGACGTTTGAGGTGAAATTTGAATAGTAAATATCTTGGTTTTCCCCCCCAAATTGTCAGAAGCATTTATTATTTGAAATGATTTTATTCTTATTCATTTAATGCTTGCTCAAACGTGCGTTCTTTCTGACTTTTGATGTGCCTAAGTGATTAGTATAAATACTTGTTGTGTATTCACTTTCACACTTTTCACTCTCAGAATTTACATGCGTTTTCATCTCTTGTTCTCTCTGCATAAAAACTCAAAACCTAAGTGTTTGAAAAAGCATTCTTCAATGGCGTCTTCTTCATCAACAACTGCTCAGTTTCAATCTACAATGGTTGCTGTGACTTCAGATAACTTAGGTGCTACTCCATATTCTCCTCCCAAGAGAACTCTTCTCACACCTATTGATAAACTAGAAGTGTTGTGTGAATCTATGGTTGAATTTGATTCTCTGGCTGACAATGGGTTTGATTTTCGCTCCATTGTTAGAGCTCAAGGTTGGGTGAAATACTTTGATAGGTTGTTTGGACCAGTTTACCCTCTACTTGTGAAGGAATTCTGGATTCATGCATCTATGTATCCCAAGTTTATTTTATCATCTGTACTGGGAAAAGAGATTATCATCACAGAGGATCTAATAAGAAGATTGATTGGTTATGAAGAAACAGATGGTGTTTCCCACCTGCCAGCTGGGCGTGTGGATATGGATGAAGTCTATGAGGAAGTTATGACTGTTGGACAAGCTTCTAACAGATTCAAAGATCTGAAGCCTGATTACAAGATCTGGGCCAAGATCTTCATGGGATGCATACATCACAAGAAATCAACAAATTCCCCAGATTATGTCAACAATGAACAGATCTATTTTATGTACTGCCTTAGTCAGAGCAACAAGGTAGATCTTCCTTACATTCTGTTCATGCATCTGTGGAATCACATCAATGCATCTAGAGAATCTGTAAAAGAAAAAGGCCAGAAGATCAGGACTTGGATACCATTTGGAAGATTGCTCTCAGATCTTCTCACTGAAAATGGTTTAGTGGCTGCTCTGTATGATGCTGGGGTTACAGAGGAATTAGAGTTCATTATGGGAAAGCCTCTGAACGCTAAAAGTCTTCTGAGATTCAAGATTGTAGATGAACTCACTACTGCTCCAAAGAGGTTAAATATGTCTGATCTGAATAAGAGGGTTCTTGTATCTGACTTCCCTCTATTCTTTGCTGAAGAACCTAGACATATAGTACTGATGTATATAGAGGAATGAAAAAAGGAAGGAGTACCTGTTCCAGCCAATGTGTTTCAGCTTGTCAAACAACCACTACCAGATGCAGGAGAAGAAGAAGAAGTACCACTTCAGAGGAAAAGATCTCAGCCTGTAGCAGAATCTGAACCTGTCCAGA
The DNA here is from genome assembly GCA_963859935.3 of Lathyrus sativus. NCBI lineage: Eukaryota > Viridiplantae > Streptophyta > Magnoliopsida > Fabales > Fabaceae > Lathyrus > Lathyrus sativus. The sequence continues at coordinate 939,749,746 of OZ012735.1, forward strand.
AGAAGTCTAAGATTGCTGAGAAACCCAAGAACCTCTTAAAGAGAAAGGATTCTGAAGAAGCTGCCTCTGCATCTGCCAAGAGGATTAAACTAAAAGGTACTAAGACTTCTGTTATTTCTAAAAATGTTGTTATTAATGATTCAACTATTAAGTCTGTTCCCAAACCACCTGTTACTCAAACAACTTCTGTTGCTGCCCCTAGTTCTGTCTCACCTCAAAAACAAAACACTGCTTCTGTATCTAAAACACCTCAACCCAAAATTCACATCAAACACTTTATTCCACGTCCACAACCAACAAATCCACAACCAACAGAATCACAACCAACAGAATCACAACCAACAGAACCACAACCATCAGAACTACAACAACCTTCTGATAAACAAAACTCTGATCAACCAAAAACTTCTGAACATCCAGAAAAACAAACCACAGAAGATCAACCAGAAAAAGACTCTGTCATACCACCATCAAACATTCCATCTTCTGAACCTGTTGCACCTGTTACTTCTGAACCCACAAAAGTAACTTCTGCTCCTATTTCATCTGAACCACCTTCTCAACAATCTGATATTCCTTCAGAACCTTCTCATATCCCCGAGATAGAAGTTCTTGATATCACTCCATTAAAAATAGTGTTTCAAGTTTCTTCTACCTCTTGTACACCTACAACATCCTCCAACTCATCAGAATCAGAAATTCATCCAGATTTTCAAATTAATCCATCTGACAAATACCCTGTACATGAACCTGAACCTGAATCAACCATACCTTCTAAAACTCCCATTCCAGACCCTATGCCTCCACCTGCACCTTCATCTGAGATGATTGTCCCCACTTCCAATCCATCATCATTTGGTATATCTTGTGCCCAAGTGTCTTCTCTTTATCATAATTTACCTTATGGTTTCAAACTAAAAGATTTTTATGATAGAGTTGAACCTTCTGAACCCCTGAAACCTCTGAAACCAAAACTCAGACAGGCTCTTCCATCTGTAATCCTTTCATATATTCAATCTATGAACAATGAAGGATCCTTAGCAACAATATCTGCTACATCTGGTAAAGTTGTTGTTTCAGCTCTGCAACCTGCATCTGATAACACAGTTGCATCTGATAAACCTTCAACCTCTGCTTTCATACCATACTCTAATGAATCCTTTGATATTGTTTACCCACGCACAAGACCACAACCAAATCTGCTTAATGCTTTAAACAGATCCTTACCTCAAACACCAGAAATTCCTTTCATTCCTTATTATCCCCCTCCTTTGATTTCCATCCCAAAATCATTGATACCACCAACTCCCAAACCTAAACAGATGACTCTGGAATCCTTGCTTAAACCACCACCCAGACTTAATATTGATCATTTATTTCAAACGTTTTTGCAAGAAATACAGATGTCTTTAGGTACTGTTCAGAAGAGATGCTCTGAAACTATGGATGCAAATGAAACTGACATCATCTGGAAAGGATTTATCAATAGATTCAACACTGTTGCTTCCAATTTGAAGAACGTCTGTTCTGATGATGCAAAGCTCAGAGCTGAAAGAACTCAATTCTGGATTGTCAACAAGACTGAACCTCTGCTTTGTTTGGATGCTCCTCCTCCTCCACCAGAACCAACTGCCAATGCATTGACTATGACTCTGGTAGAACCCTCTTCAGGATCTCCAGAACCTATGGCAATTGACTCTGTTCAGGCTGCAGAACCTCCATCTTCTTCATCAGAGATAAAGACAGAACATCCAGATTTTGGAGACAAGATTGCTGCTATGGAGGCTGGTCAATCTGAAATAAAATCTTGGATGGCGAAGCAAGACAAGAAATCTGAGGACATGTCAGAGTGGATGTCAAAACAAGATGAGAAGAATGAGACAATGACTAAGTGGATGTCAAAGCAAGAGCAATCTTCATCTGAGATTACAGACCTATTGAAGATGCTTTTGTCAAAACACTCTTAGATTTTTTTTTCATTCTAATGTTTGTGCATCTGTTGTTTTGCATCTGAATTTTATTGTTATATCTTCTGATATTTACCAATGTACTCTTGCTCTGTTATTTTGAATGAATCAGTTTTTCTCCATTGAATTATCTATTTATTGTTCCTTTTATTTGTCTTTATTAAAAGTTTTTACTTTTTGCTTATGACAAAAAAGGGGGAGAAAATAAAGATCTGAACTATTTAATATAATTTCACTAGAATGAATCTTCAGACATATCTATTCTTTCTAATATCTAAATTGACTATTTCAGAACATTTGATAAGAACACTCTATAAAAGAATCTCTGAGTTTCTCAGATCATTTGCTTTTTTATCAATTTCTGAATCTCATATCTGCAAGATATTCTGACCCTTAATTATTACAAAGACAAACAAGATCTGACTCTGAAGATTACTCAAGATAAAAAGGGAAGTTTCTATTCCTTTTTCATATTTAACTCAGGGGGAGATTCATCATCTCAGGGGGAGTTATAATTCTTTATGTTCAGTTAAATAAAATTTCTGATACTTTTTGTCATCATCAAAAAGGGGGAGATTGTTAGAACACAGATTGGTTCTTAATAATAACTCTTTGTTTTGATGATAACTGTTGGGAAATTTATATTTAAGAATTATATACTCTCAAATTTGTTTGAGAGTTTTACTGCAGATTGAAATAATATTAACTCTCTAGAAGCAAATCTGTTTTGAATACAAGAAGTTATTCTGACTCTGAAGCGCCAGATGCACATTACAGAAGAATCTGTTTGCTCCTTACAGAAGATCCTGAGCGTAGTCTCCAGAAGGATCTGAAGCAAGAAGCTCCAGAACATTCTGAGTCAGAAGCATCTGAAGATAATCAGAAGCATCTGAAGCTCAAGCATCTGAAGCATAGAAGAATATTTATTGAAGAGTTTCTCAAAGCATTTGTCTACAGAAGTTTCTGAAAGAACCTACGCTGCCTAGTACTGAAGTTCTGTGTCAAAAATGCTCTGATGATCAACACGCTAGAAGCACACATGCTACAGAAGACTCTGATACAGCATAGTTCTGAATCTCATTAGAGGACTCTGATCTATTCAGACTCTGAAGAACTTGCTGAAAACTGAAGAAGTAATTTTCAAGAATATATCCGTTGGAGTTGTTCAACGTCTCTTTCCTTATTTGTGCTAGACACACTTACACAGACAAAAAGGATTTCTCTGTGCCATCTACTTCTAGGAAAGGTCACTTGATGTGAAGACAAAAAGGCTCATACCTTTTGGGACTCTCTTTTCAACGTTCAGCTTGCATGGTTTAGCTGCCTATAAAAGGAGAACTTCACTACATTCTTCAGTTACACACCTTGCTAAAAAGAAATCATTTTATTCTAAAGCTCTCATTCATTCTTATTCTTCTAAGAATTTATTGTACTTAAACTTAAGAGAAAAATCACTGTTGTGATAAAAGCTTTTTAGAAGCATTAAAACTCTTGTATCTAATTTACATTGATTGTAAAGGATATTCCTTAAGAGGATTCAGTTGGAATCAGTAGCTCTTGAGAAGACTAAGAACTGTTGTTCTTAGGTGATACTATTGTAATCAGTTTGATTTAATAGTGGATTAAGTCCTTGTTGAGAAAGGCAAATCACTCTAGGAAGGGTGGACTGGAGTAGTTGTTAAACGAACCAGGATAAAAATAATTGTGTGATTATTTTCAAGTCTTAATTTTCCATACTTATTCAACCCCCTCCCCCCCCCCCCTTCTAAGTATTATCTCACCTTCATCACTGTCGTGACAAAGGTTTATTTAGAATTTAGATTAAAAACTACGGCCAAAAAGGTTGTTTGTAAAAAAAGGGAAGATGTCGGTTACTATCGAATCCTATCCTACTAATTCAGTTACATACCGATAAAACTAACTTAGCTAGACATGATAATTAATGCGAACGGAAATAGACATAAACAACGGAATAATAAAGCGTGCATCATAACAGAAATAAAGTAGTAATTCAATTAATAAAAACCTGTAAATTGTACTGATCTCAAATCCTTGGGTAGTCCCCCACAACGTCGGCAGGATTCTACTTTGGCGAGAAATAAAAGGTACAAGAAGAAAATACAATATTCTGAACTGAAGGAAAATTGAAAGGAAAATAAAAGTAACGATAAATAACTTTGATGGAACTTTGGCAGAACTTCGGGATGAAGAATCCACCCCTTTCTCTGTGAATCTCTTGTCTATTTATAGGAGATGTTTCTTATCTCAACTTTCTGAGATCATGCGTGAGATATGGAGAAAGTGGTAGTAACTTCCAGTAGTGGGCAGTGAGTGGAGAAAGTGTAGGAAGGATTTAAGTTGAGATTGATCGTGAATTCTGATTCTGCGTTTTTTTGTCTGCGTGACGGTCGTCATGAAATGTGACGGTCGTCACACGCATGACGGTCGTCATGGACCTGTGACGGTCGTCACAGCAGCAGAATCTGTATCTGCTGTTTTTCATCTATTTTTCATCCGTTTTTCATCTGTTTCTTCTCCTTTTCTTTCTTTAGTCCAAATTCTTCCCAATCTCCAAAACGAAGTAAATTAATCATATAATAGAACATAAATCAAGATAAATTAATAAAAGTCACAAATAAATGCATGTAAATCAAGCCAAATAAACGATATGATTTCGCGTTATCAAACATCCCCACACTTAAACCATTGCTTGTCCTCAAGCAATCGACCAACACAGTAAAAAGAAATAAGCATAGTTCGAAACAAAGTCACGACGAAACTCTAATCATACGTGGCTGCTAGGCTAATGTTAGATCGATAGGTACTAAATATTAATACCAAGGATATCATAACGACACAATTTCAAAAACTCCCTACTTATGCAAACCAATCGGAATCATGCCATTATAACTCAACCTATAACTCATGCTCTCTTTCACCCCATTTCATTATAGTGCAATCACATTAAGCCCGTTATCCATACACATTCATGGCAAGTGGACCTGTTAGTGACTACGATCTCATTATTATTTCATTTTTTTCTGCAAATATGCTTAAGCATCAATTGAACTTAAAGAGTTTGTACCGTTAGGCTAAGTGCTCGGGTGAGGAGCACCTAACTTAGAAGGAACATGTCTTTTTCTTCATAATTTTTTTTCTTTTCTTTCTTAGTTTCTCATTTTAACCTAGAGATCATACACTTATTTGCATCGGTTTCTTACTTAGTATGTTTAGGATGGTGCTGACTGCTTAAATAAACTACTTAGGGATTACTACAAGAACCTGGAGTTTTAAGGTCTCTGCACAATGGGTACTCAAATTTATTTTGCATATTTAGGGGGTTAAGGTTGTCAGGACGATATCAATTTTATCAAAACTTTCCCAAGTTTTTCTAACATAGCCTAAACAGCCTATATACTTTCAGAGTACCATGTCATGAATCAAAAAGTTTTTGTTGGAGGTTAAAATTTTGAAATTTTGAAATTTTGGGGAAGTTTGAATAACAGGCGAAAACCACTCATAAAGACTCGACAGCACATGCAAAGATTTTGACATAGCATTAAAAATAGATAAAAACAATAAATTAAACTAAAAGGCAATAAAATGAAAGCGATAGAGTTCCTCCCTCACACTTAAACCAAACATTGTCCTCAATGTTTCAGTAAAAGGTGGAAAAGGAAAGATAGAACCTGTATGAATGCTACTGCTCTTGCTATCCTTGTCTTTGTTGATCACTTCTACTTCGGTGGCGGGCATTTTGAGATACTTTGTTTGTGTAACTCTCGAACCAGCTCATCATGTTGCTCGCGTCAAGAGGAAGTACTCATCATCAGTGTTCCCACCAGCAACGACACTCGTAGGAATGTCCGTGGGCATAGCTCATCTTCTCAGATCGTCATCTAGAGAGTTTTCGCCTAGATATAGCTAAAGTGTAACAAGCGATACATTTCTTTATTTTCTGCCGATTTAGACAAACAAATTAAAATAAAGACCTTGTGGGTTGCCTCCCACACAGCGCTTTGTTTAGCGTCGATAGCTCGACGGCTAAGGAGTGCAAGTACTCATGGTGGTTCTTTCGAGAATGGTTCCTCGATCGAACTTTGAATAGTCTTCGGTTTCCATGGCCACTTATCAAGCTATCTCTCATATCCCTCACCTTTTCGTTTCTTTCTTCTGTAGGGTGGTTTCTTGTTTTGAACGCGTGGTAGTGGTTCTGGATCTATTCTGCGTATCAGCTTTTCAAATTTGGGCTTTGTTATTTCATCCACCACCTCAAAAGTTAATCGTACCCTTTTAACAGTAATAATGACCCTAGTTTCACGGTCCTCGAATTTTCTTTTTCTATGAAGGGCCTTAGACAAAGGTGCATTGGTGTGTATATTTTTCAATACCTCCACATATGTTTTGGATTGGGAGTCTACCTTAACTTCTGCAAACCTTTGTGGGAAAGAAATAGGTGGGGTATAGGGAGGAGGAGCAATGATACGTGCTTCCTTCTCTACCTCTTCGACAACCTCCCTTTCGGTTGGTGTCGGTGGATTTTTCTCAATATGTATGCTTTTCTCACCAAAACTCTCCTCAGGCTCATCATCAATATACCTAGGATCTTCTATTTATTCTTCATTAACGGTTGTTACAACATTCACATGTCCTTCTGGGAAGGGTCCTAGAGGTGTTTGTCTAAGCAGGGAGGTTTGAGTCTCCAAAGTCTCGCTGTGAGTTGCGAGGGAATCGACTATATGGTTCATCTGCTTAAGGTCTTCATCAATTTGGAGATGTTTTTTTCTAAAATCTTCATTTTGGAGAGTTTGTGTCTCCACAAAGCGCTCCATCATAGATTCTATCCTAGAGTGAGTAGATGTCTCATTGAATTCTTCTAGTAGTAGTTCGAGGTTGGATGTATCAAAATCTTGCGTTTTCTCAAAACATTGGGAGTCGTCATCATAGAGGGAATTTGGGTGAGAGTGCGTAGTATTGAAATCTTCTAATAATATTTCGAGGTCGGATTTAAGCGGAATTTGTGGTTCCTCGAAATATTGGGGGTGGTAGTTATAATATGGAGGGTGGTAATTATAAGGGAAATATGGGTTATACATAATGATTTAGATAAGAGTGCCTTAGTCTATACTATGCAACAACGGAATCACAATATTGACTGTTGGTCCCCGGCAACGGCGCCAAAAACTTGATGCGTCCGCAAGTGCACGGAAATATCGAAGTAATATAAAAGATTGTCGAACCCACAGAGACCAATGTCAATCTACCGTTATCTATTATTACGGTGTAAAGCTAAGGCTATTGGAATTAGGAAAATTGAATGCGAATGAAATTAAATGCAAAAGAAATAAAGAAAATTGGTTTAAAGAAATGCGGTAAAGGATATCGGTATGCAAAGACTTAGTTATCTGGGATTCGACAGGTCACCGATGCTTCTTACTCTTTGCAAACATTGTTCAGAAGAAAATGACGATTTAAAGACCTTTGTCTCACGATGGTTGTTGACGCAAGTCGCAACTCTAAGGCGGAACGTATGTTGTCACTATCCCGTTCGGGGTTAAAATTACTTTTTGAAAACCATTAAGTTCTAATCCATTTTAAAGTGCTTTCGCTGTTATTAAAACGAATGCCTAGTGTTTACTATCTGGTCCTAGCCGCAGTTGTCGCTTGTTGGTTCGTACCTTAATATGGTTTCCCACTGTCGTGGCAAAACCACCGTAAATAGCTTCTCACTGTCGTGACAAAGGTTTATTTAGAATTTAGATTAAAAACTACGGCCAAAAAGGTTGTTTGTAAAAAAAGGGAAGATGCCGGTTACTATCGAATCCTATCCTACTAATTCGGTTACATACCGATAAAACTAACTTAGCTAGACATGATAATTAATGCGAACGAAAATAGACATAAACAACGGAATAATAAAGCGTGCATCATAACAGAAATAAAGTAGTAATTCAATTAATAAAAACCTGTAAATTGTACTGATCTCAAATCCTTGGATAGTCCCCCACAATGTCGGCAGGATTCTACTTTGGCGAGAAATAAAAGGTACAGGAAGAAAATACAATATTCTGAACTGAAGGAAAATGGAAAGGAAAATAAAAGTAACGATAAATAACTTTGATGGAACTTTGGCAGAACTTTGGGATGAAGAATCCACCCCTTTCTCTGTGAATATCTTGTCTATTTATAGGAGATGTTTCTTATCTCAACTTCCTGAGATCATGCGTGAGATATGGAGAAAGTGGTAGTAACTTCTAGTAGTGGGAAGTGAGTGGAGAAAGTGTAGGAAGGATTTAAGTTGAGATTGATCGTGAATTCTGATTCTGCATTTTTTTGTCTGCGTAACGGTCGTCATGAAATGTGACGGTCGTCACACGCATGACGGTCGTCATGGACCTGTGACGGTCGTCACAACAGCAGAATCCGTATCTGTTGTTTTTCATCTATTTTTCATCCGTTTTTCATCTGTTTCTTCTCCTTTTCTTTCTTTAGTCCAAATTCTTCCCAATCTGCAAAACGAAGTAAATTAATCATATAATAGAACATAAATCAAGATAAATTAATAAAAGTCACAAATAAATGCATGTAAATCAAGCCAAATAAACGATATGATTTCGCGTTATCAATGGAGGAGATAAGTGGTTGACGGCGGAGCTCAGAAATGTGAGTTCTTTAGCTTTTTCTTCTAATTCTTAAGGTTTCGATTTAGGGCTTATTGGGGAATTTTTTTTATGAATGTTGGGTTATGAGAATGGCTGTGTGTTCTTTTCCCTTTGTGAGTGTCTGAATCGTTCTTATATAGGGTTGCAGGGAACAATGTGGATTGAAGACTAATAATGAGATTTTCAATTCTGGCGGAGCATGTTTGATTACTGTTTTGGAAAGGATTAAATTAGTTCTAATGTGAATTGAAATTTGCCCTTTCTGACTTATTTTGTCTGATGTGGTTGTAGGTCGAACAATCGGTAATCACGGTAATCAATGCTGGGAGTTCAATGGCTTGCTTCAGCTTGCTAAGGAGACGGCTCAAACGGACAAAGTACAGAGACAAACTCAAGGTCCGTCTTCTATTCCATAACTTCTTTCATCCTCGGTTTGATTTGGTGAATTAATTGTTGGAGGCTTTAAAATGCTCTATACAGTTTCGGTTGAACTTTGGATTTGGTGTCGGTACTGACTTGCCTCAGTGGTTATCTGCAGCAGCTGGATGTGAACGGCAAGGTGTTGCCGTATGCGAGTTGCTTGAAGCTACCGACGTGGGAGCTTTGGTTCTTCTAAGTCGTAACTGAGCTATGATTTGTCAGTGACAGGTTGTTGTTGCCTTTACGGGGGTAGGGAGTTCATACTTTGTATTACTGGGGAAAATTGTGAACAGGTATGCCTTGTAAGGAATTAGCTGCTGACATGTTGCTTTTATGTCAGGTTTTGTTTGGAGCTGACTTGATGATGATATGCTTCGGATTTTATTGTATTCTAGGCGCTATAGTTCTATTCTTCTTGATTTAGTGGCAAACGTCGATGATAACGACAATCCCGAAGCCTTAAGCTTTAGTTCCAACAACTCTAGAATTGAAAGGTCTTTACAAGGTGATGCCAACATCCTTTCTTCTTAAATCTTCTAACCTTTGCTTCGTTTCTGTTAACGGTATTCTGATTGTCTGTTGTGGTCATTAATTCTATCCTTATATTTTGCAGGCGCGGTGTTGAGAAAGGTTCAAGGTGGTAATGATGACTCACAAGTCTGAACCATGAGGGAAATAAGAATTTTGTTGTTTTATTCGTGCTTTCGCATTGTGTTGAGCCATTTGAGCTTAGTTGTTTTCCGTCCAAAATTCAATCTTTTGATGTTCGGTAAGGAGTTGGTGACAGCTTCGGTTGTTACCCTTCCGGCTGCTCGTTCACGCCCAGTGATGCGTTGAACTGAGGGCTGAATAAAAACTGGATTGTTTTATTTCTCGACCTTTACTTTATGTCTGCAGTGGCTGTCTTAATTATCGTTGTATTGTTTTGCAGTCGAAGGCTTATGACAAAGATGAATTTGAAGCTCGGAACACCACACCAGTCGGTTGAGAATCCATCAATCTATCTCTTTTCTTGACCTTTGCTTTTAGGTGCGGTTATTGATTTGTTCTTGTATTTTGCAGGTGAAGATGCTGCAGGTGCGGTGCTGACTTTTGATTTCCGCTTGTTTGACAGGTTGAGTTGCGGAAGAGGAGTTCGAAGCCATTGCAGACTTTCCTCTCTGTATCCAACACTGTTACATGTAGGAGCAACCTTCTAATAAGGAGATACGACAGTATGGGTTCTCAAAATAGGTAGACGGTGGTTCCTTCACAGCCCATGTGCTAACCATGAGCTGTTATCACGAGTTGCGAGTTACAGGCTCCCCCTTTTGCGTCCATTATTCATGGGGCACCTTCCAATGAAACATTTTTTGTGATATTTAATTGTTGTAACTCAAAAATCTTCAATGAATTAAGTCAAATTCTTCATTGTAAAACTTAAATTATCTTATAAATAGCATTTGGGCCTTTGAGCTATCTTTGTTAATGTAGACGGAATTGAATGGAATGTCACAAATACGTTGTCTGCTCGGAGTGAGACTTGCATTAACCTCCTTGGATACTTAATTTTGGGAACCTCTTTTTTTAGAAATTGTGAAAATAAATCCTATTGATAAACATTGGGTGAAATGAGACTTTCTCTGCGATTTGTGAACAGACCATAGCGAGTCAGTGAGTGAAACAAAAACTGGCTTTTAAATCTTGAACTAGATTAATACCCCTCTGACTCCTTGGGTTAACCTTTGGTGGACTTTATCCTTCTCCTAAATGCGACAGTATGCCAAGTCTTCTTGCATTGAGATTGAATTCTTGAATGAACATGGACAAATATGATCCTGGAGTTGATCTGGGATTGTATGTGCATAGCAGGGTCTTGAGATTTTGATTGCGGAATAGACATTTTCCATCGGGGTTTTAAGATAACTGCACAAAGTTATTAGTCACAATGGATACTAAATTAAGAACAAAAGAAACAAAAAATTGCGAAAACGGGTGGGATCTTATGGTCAAAAATTAGGATGTGACACCAGTTTTGGTATCTAAACAGGTTATTATAACTGTGACTCTATTCTTGATTCCAACCCCCTTAACCTATTTTGTCGTCTCTTCACGTGTATCAAATTTTTCTGTAGTTAAAAATATCTTAGTGGTATCTACACATCTAATTTTTATCGCATATTATCAAAGGAATATTCATATCTGTTAAATATAAATGTAAACAAATTAATAATTAAAAAAAAAACCATGTGTTCCAGAACTCCTAGAAGTAAGAAATCTAGTTTGTAAACAATACATCACCAGAACTTTTACATATAAGATATCTGACTAGTAAATAAATCAAATCGGAAAACACATGGTGAAGTTATCCTGTTGAACTTTGGGAACCGGATAACTAAGCAACATGTTATTTGGTGTGATAACTATATAAATCGGAAATCATTACTTTAAGTTTTCTAGGATGAACATACTGAATGTCAGCAACTCAAGTTATCTGGTTCGCATAGTAGAGACACTCAACAGTGTATTTTGAATAACTTTGATGAATGATAGAGTAAAAAATTAAAATGAAATTAACAAGGATAAATTTGGAATATTTGCAAAATTGTTAGGGTAGGGATAAGTGTGAGGGTATATGGTAAAATTTTCCGAACGAGGTAGAATGATTTGTCTTTGTGTTTTGTTTTGTATTTGGCTTTTTGGTTCATCCTATATTTTGTTTTATAGCATTTTTTATGTCCAATAATAAAAAGAATGGCCGCCTCAGAAGATGAGGCCCGACGCTTAAGAGCATGTTGCTCTGATAAAAGGTTGGTCCTGGTACTAAGGTACTTGGATTCACGCTCATACTCGTTGATGGCTAATGTTTATACGTGCAAGCATACAGGATCAAATTAGTAGCAAGTGATAAGAAAAGTATCAATCACACAAAGATTGTATTAAGCATAATGATTTTCATACAAGAAATTGTAAAGTAAACATGAGCAAAGATAATAAAATAATGGTGTGTGTCATGTGGTAAAGAAAGTGAGAAAAAAACAAAGAAGATAATTAAGGTTAACCAAGAGTGAATTAATATGTTAGACAATGTTCCATTTAATGAATTCATCTAATGTATGCTTCTGATATGGTCTGTCATGATATATGAGGTCATAATATGATCTTAAGGTGTATCTCTACAACATCATAAACATATACATCAAAGCAAGGGGACAAATCTCTAAGCCTCACTTATAACCTTGGTGCATGTCTGGGTTCATTCTGAAGTTCCCCTATAAGTATATCTATATCCTACTATTTTCAACCATATTTACTTATGAGTTCCACTTGTAAAAGGATCTATCAACATTAACAAGTTGTTATCTACTCTTAAGGTGGCCAGACAAAGGAATAAATATATAACATAAATTCACATGAGCAAAATATATCAAGACAACACATTCATAACATTCAAAAGATTACTAATTCATTAAACTTCACATTATCCAACATAGCAACTTTAGCTCATAATGAATAAAGTAAGAACACTACAAAAGGATCTTAAGTTAAACATTTCTAAGAAAGAAGATAGAAATGATAAACCTAAGAGTGCCACTTTAATCACTTGCATTTTGCTAAACAACAGTGATGATTTCTGTCACGCCTCCCCTTGCCTCTTCGTCTTTATCTTCCTTTATTTCACTTCTACAAAATTTTCCAAGTTTTAGAACCATTTTCTTCATTGCATTGCAGGTCTATTTATACAGGGTTTCCAGTTACATATTGTCTCTCTTTGGTTCTTAGGCCTATACAAATGATCAATTAGCTTAATCTCAAAGAATAAAGCATATCCCTTTATGTTGTACTATGATAGTACACTGCACATGGGAGACAACATGACACTGTGGCAGAATTGCAGGAGCACCAACAGCAGTGGTACAGTAGCAGCAGGCCAAAAACAACTTTTCATAGTTGTCTTGTAGTGTTTCATCCTTATCCATTAGTTTTGTCTTTTGTCTTGTAGCATTTCATCCTTATCTATTCATTTTCTCCAACTCAACCCTATTTTCTTTTCAAATTTCTACCACGTCAGCATTAGCAGTACAATTGAGAACTCATACCAGTATCTTCTAGCTCAAAGCCTGCTGGATGGTGTTCACAGATTCCTGGCATGACAATACTCGACAGTTGAGCTAATTAAGCAGAAACACAAAACACATAAAATTGACAAAAGAGAACACCTAGTGTGCTCTATCTTAAATTAACTAAAATAACATAAATCATAAATAAATGACAATACTCAAGATATAAATTATCCTAAAATTCAAATATAAAAGGATTAAATATCTCACATAAAATGAGTTATCACCCGTTTATTTTAGTAAATAATTGTCTGTACTCTAATCTATATTCATTTTACAAAATTTTACACTATTTATTGTAAATAATTTTTTTTTATGAATATCTAATTGTTATCCCTAATCAAAATTACTACGATCTTTTGGAATAATTAATTATCAAACTAAATCAGTGAACTGAAGTTATCACGATGATTAGTTTTCTAGCTTAAGCCAAGTGTATAAAGAAAAGTTTGAATTCAAGCCTTCTTCGTTTTGGTCAGTGCAATGCATAATTTCTACTTTATTTGCTTTTTTGTCTAAAAAAGACATTACGCCAAACACTGGTTTTGCTTATGAATATGATATGATGCGTTTATGATACAAAAGTAGTAATTATTATTCATTGACAGGCACCAATTTAGTCTACATTAATTAAAATCACCTATAGATTAGATAAGAATTAATGGAGTAATAATTAACTTGGACCTAAACAGTTGACAGAGATAACGAAGAGATCGAACATTTATAGCTTCCCGTATAATAATGTCCCCAGCCTAAGAAATGGTTTACGTATCTTGAATATATTTTCTCTCTTTAAAACAAAAAGGTAAGAAATACGGTAGGCTGAACTCATTATTACAACATCATCATAGTTCTAACAGATTAAAATAGGTTTATATTATTATTAGTGTAGTAGCATTTTGTACTATGATGTTTTATTTTTATTTATTTACTATGTTACTTATATATAGTAATGAAAAAAATTACATTTTTTGGATTATTTAAAAAAAAAATTAAAATTTTAAAATAATTGTTAAATGTAATTCATAGTGTGTCGAAGTCGAAATAGCAAGGAAGCAGTTGAAGTCTAAATTAAGTGTCGACGCTTTCGGTGTGTCGAAACAGTTTGTTTTGACACAGATTTGTTTTGATGAGATTTGATATGATTTAGATTTGATTTGATTTTGAATATTTTGTAAACCTAAAACTATAAATAGGTGTCTTGCTTTGTAATCAAGCATAGAACAGATTTCACCATTGCAGAGTTTAGCAAGTGAAAATTCAATAGTAATCAGAAATCTCGTAGTTTGTGGGTAACACAATTTTCTCCAAATATTTCTTCTCTCATTCTTCTCTTTCTTGTTGTTTGTTATTCTTCTTCTCTCTTGTTGTTCTTGATAAATCTTTACTTGTTATCACCATTACTATCATATTGTGGGTTTGTTCATCAATCTTGAGATCAAGATTGAAGGGAATTCTTTATAGGGTGTGAGGTGAATTTCCAACAACAATTACCATATAATTTCAAAATTTTACTAAGTTGTGATTTGGAGTGTAAGTGGATTATCTAAAGTTGAATAAACTGAAGATGCAAATCAAATCAAATCGAGAAAAAAATATTTTCTACTTTTGTTTAAAAACTAAACTAAACCAATTAAAATGTAATTAGTTTGGTGTAAATTTTGAATATTTTGTATGAATTTATTTAATTTAATTCGAAGTTGTTTAAAAATAGAGAGCAAGAAAAACTTTGTTTGGATAACTTATAGTAAAAAATAAAATAAAAAACTCCATACTGTATTGTATATTTAGGAAAGCATTTTTCCCTTACACGACCTATATAAATGTTCAGTTTCTTGGGTCGAGTTACCTCAAGCGGGATGGGTTCAGCCTGGACCTAATAAAGCTCGCCTTGAATGACTAGAAGAACGAGGTCGGGTTGAAGTAATTAATGGGCCAGATTGGTCGCACCAGTCCAAGGCTAATACAGGAAAATATTTGATTGAGATATCAATGGAGAGCCTATTTATGGATGATTGAGAATATCATGCTTGGGATTTAGGAAATCAAGCTTGATTTATGTTATGGGTCGTCCGCAAGGCCCAATAAAGGAAGGGCTTAATTGTCACTTTAAGACGATACAACCAATGTCATGAAGGTTCAAGGGAGTCTTGTCCCAAAGGATACCAACTGTTTGATATAATTAGACGAATATTGACAAAATTACTAGCAAGTGTACTATTGTTGTGGTCAGAGTAATAAAAATGTATTCATCTCCACATGGATTGCAAACTTAAAATAAGGTACGTTGTGCGATGTGATTAAAATAGTAAATGAGGGGTTTTTCAAGTAGTTTTTGTCAAAAACTAAAGAAAGAAGTTTTTATAACAATTTTGATAAAAGCGGACGAATTTTATTGTCAAAATCCCCTATTTCTATTTGATTGATGAAACGTGCATTAGCAGACATATAGTGAATACAATCATTTTTTTTCTTTATATTTTTCATGTTTTTGTCAACGTTTTAAAAATTAGAACGAAGATCGAACCGGTGTAATATTCGATTTAAAGTTCAATTGGTTCAACCAATTAAATCTACGGTCGAACTGTTGATTAAATAAATTAATAATATTAATATAATTTTCATAGGTTCACAACTTAATAAAATAAATATTTCAAAAATCTATTACAAACTTAATACAATAATATCAATAATACATACAATAACACAATATAGTTGCACACTTAATTTCAACGTTCATTTAAGAATAATTTGAACAAATTAATAAATTACAATCAAATTAGTTAAACTAATTCAAATCAAAATTAAAATAACAGAACATAATAACTAAAATAAAATTCAAATAATTAAATAAAATAGACAGTCAAAAATAAACAATACAACATATTTTTTTTAATGAAAATATCAATTCATTCAAGAAGAAGCAATATCAGAAGGATCCAACAAAAACAACAAACTTAATTGAACAACAATAAACAAATTTAAGTTGAACGACAACCAATAACTCATAATTGACAACGACAAACAATATTGACTTGAACAAAAATCAATATTGAGTTGGATAGTATGACTACGTGTGAAAAACACAACGTGATGATGATTATGACTACGTGTGAAAAACACAACGTGATGATGATTAAGTGTGGTTGAAAGAAAAACTATAACTGAGTGATAGAACTTTAAAGTTTGAATGATTATAAAAAAAAAAAAAAAATTTATTTTTTGTGATTGAAGAATGTTTTGAGTTTTGATATTGACATGTTAAACTTTGTCAAAAAAAAAAATTATAAAAATAAAATCAATTTGATGCACTTATTTGAACCAGGCGGTTTTACAAAATCGACTTCAGTTCTTTAGTTTGATCAAGTTTGAACGGTTCAATATGATTTTTTCGATTTTACTCTAATTTTTATCTACTAACAATTTTTAAAGGTTTACCGGACTGGTTGCCACTCTGATTCCTAGTCCAACCGATTGAGCTGACTAATTCGATTTGATTTTTAAAATATTAATTTCTGTCATTTTTGTGTCTTAAATTTTAAATGGGTCTCTTTTTTTTAACTTCCTAATGGGTCTTTTAAAACATTAAATTGGTCCTTTATATTTTGTCTTAATAATGTTTTGCCCATATTTTGTTTTTGTAAATGTTGCAACCTTTTGGTGATTAAAAGTATCAGTTTAAAACTCAATAAACAAAAAAGAATCTAAATATTCTGAAAGCACGATATGATACATTTTGACTTATTATGTATTGGTATCATAATTGGAAAGTTCGAGATATTGAATTGATAATGAGCATTTAATATTAATGGAATGATACTATATAGAAGAAAGAAAAAAAAAAGGGGAAAAACTCAGATAGAAACAAACATAACATTTGGTTTTACAAGCAACCAATTATATTTTTTAATTAATTAAAAAATAAAAATATAATATTCTCTCTCCTTCATAATCACAATTACCCCCATGAATTCAATTTAAAATAAATTAAATTTTAAATAAATTTAATATTTTCTCTCTTTCTTATTAGTTTGTAAAAATAAGGATTTAAGCTCGTTTTTATGCAAAAAAATTCTCATAAAAAAAATATTAGAAAAACTAAAAAATGTCACTTATTTTGTGACAAATTATTTTTAGAAATATATCATTCATTCTAATACAATTCGAGTAACTTATAATTAACTAATTATTAAGTATTTTTACTCATGTTATATATATTTTTCTCATATGTGTTAAAGTTATAGTTGAACATGATATGATACGAATATAACATTGTGATAGAGATAAGAAAACTAGTTCACACTTTATTATTACACACAATTCGAACTTTACAAATGATAGACTCTGGCTTATATAGAAAATGAGTCAAGTTAGTGTTTATCTAACAATTTTCTAACTGATGTTTCACTTCAAAATGCGGAGGTTCTTCCAGATATCCCATATGTTTTAGAGTTTCCAAGGCATTAAAGAGTCATTACTTATGCACTGAAGAGCAACCTGGGAGTATGCTTCTGCCCATAATTTGAATCATTCTTTAATCGCTGCATTTTCTAACGCTACTATAATAGAGAGAAGTTATGCATCAAAAACTTTTATGGGCCTAAAATTTGTCAAAAAAACGCCAAGGAGTTCTCCTTGATGGTCCCTTGCAATGCCCCCCATGTGGCTAATTTATATTTAACAAAACCATCTATCTTAATTTTTGTCCAACCCCGATATGATTTTTTCCTAATAACGGTGATAATTTTTGGAGCCCTTCTATTTTTTTTACCTCAATAAGCAATTTTTCCAAGATGTCTCACTCTAAAGTGTGTTTCGCAAATCATCCATGTGATAGGGAGGATATCATCTTAGTATGTGCGAAAATGATTCCCACCATGAACTACATCCTAGTTGAATAATTGTTGAACCGTTTGTCATTTCTGGCAAGCCATATGTGATTGAGCGTATGCGACCAAGCTTCCAAAGTTGTGTCTTTAAGTTTGGGATGTCACCCTAGGTTTGTCATCTGCAGAAGATCCCCAATAGAATTTGGTAAAATTTGCATCCTAAATCTAGAAAGTGTCTCTTTCTAGATAAACACTACAAATGATATTTTAACATGATATGGGACAAAGACCTTATGTGTTTATTGCATAGGCTACAAATCGAAGCAAAATTACAGCCACGTTTCTACAGGTTCAAAACAATGAAAGCTTTTTATAAATTAGTCTCCACAAAGTGAAGGACATCGAGAGAGGAGTGAAGTCTTTCCACATCATATTTTCCTGTTCCAGAGAAATTTGGGATCAATCAGGTATTTGTGCGCCTCTTTCACCGATAAGACACCATGCTTGCGTGATTCAAAACTAAGAGGTATTGTAGATGGTTTTTCTTCGGAATGGAAATTTGAGTAATGCAGAAAACAATATCTTGATTCTCACTTGATACAAAATTAGGAATAATCCACCTCTCACCCTCAATCAGGTCATTGACTCTAACGTACATCCTAGTTTATGTGTGAAACACAATGGTCATAATCTCACTGAGTAGCTCACACAACCAGTCGTTATTCTCGAAGTTAATATTGACCCCCATTACCTATATGTCTAATATCATCCTTGATTAGCCAAATGGATGAGTTGATATGACACATATTTAGGCGCTCATTAGTCAAAAATCAAGCCCAACAAATTGTAGCCCACTCTTTATTTGATGAAATAAACCTTGAGGTCAAATTCAAAATTAGAGATGATAAAACTAGTTTTTATTTTGCTATTACATGCAATTTAAACTTTATAAATGGTAGACTTTGCCTTATATAGCAAGCGAGTTAAACTAGTGCTTATCTAACAATTTTCTAACTAATTCACATGTTAGTTAAACTGTATGGTAATTACAACCTAAAGCTAACTAACTTGCACCGTTCTCAATAATTAAGTTGCATAGTCATGCTGTGTGTGTGTGTGTGTGTGTGTGTGTGTGTGTGTGTGTGTGTGTGTGTGTGTGTGTGTGTGTGTGTGTGTGTGTGTGTGTGTGTGTGTGTGTGTGTGTGTGTGTATATATATATATATATATATATATATATATATATATATATATATATATATATATATATATATATATATATATATATATATATATATATATATATATATATATATATATATATATATATATATATATATATATATATATATGTTCTGGCCTGAGCCCCGACCTCAACTCGTGGCCCAGCCCAACAATACACAATAAAGACCCAATATGATTTGAGTAGGACGACCGGGCACGTGACCCCTCGACGGACAGGGCATGTTCCCACCGAGGAGAACAACGTGCCTTAGGACGCCCCCTACGCTCTCCCTTTGCGGGAAGGCACTGCCAACCATTGCCCCTCGTCGGGCAAAACGGCCCTCCGCAGGCATAATCCCCCTACCACCGAGCAGGACAACGCGTCTCTCCCACGCCTTCGGGTGCTCCCCTCCGCGGGGAGAACAATACGCCTCCAGGGAACCTCGTGAGCCCCCCTCCGCGGGGAGAGCAACGTGCCATGCGCACGTTCTCCACGTGCACCCCTCTGCGGGGACACGTCACTAACCAACTGCCCACTTCCGAAAGAGCAGGTCAAACCCGCTTTCCGGAGATCACGGGACAGTTGAACTAGGGCGAAGACCACGTCCTGGTCTTCACTATGCCACGTAAGTCCTAGAAGTCACCTGGGTTGGGCCTGGCAATCCGGGCCAACACAAGTGATCGTTGGCCCAGCGCTGGGGTCTCTCTATAAATACCCTCTTCCACAAGAGGGTCAGGCAATTCACTTCTTACCCCTTTTTTTGTGCTTGTGACCACTCTGTCCAGATACTCACTTTGGCATCAGAGTGTCTTGCAGGTACACCCCCTTCTCCTCCTCATCACTAGTGAATAGGCAGCAGTCCAACAGAGTGTGGCCAGCCAGCGATCCCCTTCTGATTAGGTCAGGCCAGTGGCGCCGTCTGTGGGAACAGAAACTTCCCCGTTATTCCGAGCAGCAAACCAAAGTTTCACCAACACTCCACGATCATGGCTAGCCCATGCCACGACAATGTCATTCCCGAATTCATCCTCACCCCTGCCGCGAACGACGGCAAGCAAACGGAGACGTCCCGTCCACCGGAGACCAACGAAAGGGACGGCCGTACCGCCTCTCCTTCGTCCGTGGAAGATGCACACCGGGCTGACCACCGACCCCAGAGCCCAACAACGTTTCAGCCGGTTCCCGTCCCGGCCGGAGCGGACCGACTGTGGCCGCCCTCTTCGCGGCCATCAACCAGACGAACCAGCTATTATTTCAACAGAACGCACGGATCGGCGCGCTAGAACACGAGGCCCCATTAAGGTCCCCTCCGCGGGAAGACCAGAATGGGAACTCGAGGAGCCCTTCGCCTCGTCCCAGAAATCGACGACCTCAGCTGGAGAGGCCCCGAACCGAAGTAGTGCGGGAGCAGACCAGATCCCCAACAAGACAAGTTCGTGAGAGACGACAAAACAGGGCAGATCCCCCGACCAGGCCTTCGCGCGTCAAACCCCCGGTCAGGAGACCGAGGGGCCGAAACCAGGTGCCTCCACCAAATAGCCCATCTCCCCCTCGGTCGCCCATTCTCAGCGACGAAGACGACTATAGGACTCCTCTATCCCGGGAAATCATGGTCGCCCCCATTCCCCAAGGGATGGAGAAGCCTCTGACGCTCTCGACATAGGACGGCACCTCCGACCCAGACGATCACCTGGAAGACATTGAGGCCATGCTTGACTACCGAAACGTCCGAGGAGCTATCAAATGCAGACTATTCTCGACGATGCTGAGGAAATGTGCCATGAAGTGGTACAAAAGTCTGGAGCCTGAATCGATTACTTCGTGGAAGGTTCTGAAGGACCTGTTTTTGAAACACTTCACAGCATCCCAACGCCATCCAAAGACGGAAGCCGCACTCGGCGCTATAATTCAAGCTCCCGACGAGCCTCTCCGAAAGTACATCGAAAGATTCACACGGGAGGCAGTGCAGGTGACGACGTCAGACGAGATGAAGCGTTACCTAATGGAGCAAGGCCTGCGCCGCGACTCAAAGTTCTACGAGGCCGTGGGCATACACCACCCAGCCTCCCTACAGGATTTCCTCGACAGAGCCACGCACTATATCCGGTTCGAGGAAACCCAAGCAGCCAACTTCGCCTGAGACACGCGAGACAGAGAGACCCCCCGCGGGCACCGAGAGGACGGAGCTTCAAGCCACCGGCGCAGAGGTGATCGCCGATGGGAGGACCGCCCCCACGAGCAACGCGAGCAGCGCGGTCCCGCCGGCCGATTCACGGAGTATACGACCCTAGTCGCTTCCCGCGAGCGCATACTGGCCGAATGCGCCAAGACCGAATTTGTCCAGGGAGGCGTTCGCTTCCCTAGACCGATACCCCCCAAGCCTAACGTGGACAAATCGAAGTACTTCCGTTTCCACAGGAGCCACGGGCACGTTACAGAAGACTGCATCCATCTCAAGGACACGATCGAAATCCTGATTAAAGACGGCCACCTGAAGAGATACACCCAGGGGGGAGAAACCCCAAGGCAAGATGTCCCCGAGGCCAAGAAAGTCGAAGAACTTCCCTCTTCAGACGGCGACAACGGCCTCCAGGTCACCCTCTGCGTCAGCCGCCCTGAGGACTGGTTCGCCCATAGAGAATTCGGTCTCCCCGACGGCCCTGATCTACCCGACGAGCCAGTACGCCCCACCAGTCGATGGGAATACTTTCCAAGAGCCATGGTCATCTCCGGCGGCTCCACAGGGAACCTGTCCGTAGGATCGGTAGAGAGAAAGTTCGAAGAGCTTATCACGAGCAACTCCGGCAAGATGAGCACTCTCGAAAAATTCCGCGGCCGATTCAATCTGATCACCTTTTACCTCGAGGAACTTCCCGGGGGCTCTCCCAACTCCAACATTCCCCTGCTGATATGGGCACAGATGGAGAGCTTCGATGTCAGATGCATCCTCGTCGACGGAGGCAGCTCGGTTGACATCATGTACACCCACATTTTCACGACCCTCCAGCTCGACGAATCCAACCTATCCCCTTACATGGGCTCTGACCTCCAAGGGTTCAACGGGACAATGACAAGACCATGGGGATATGTGGAGCTGAAAGTCACATTCGGGGAGAAGGAAACCGCCAAGGAGATCAATATCCGCTTCTTAGCCATCGAGTTTCCGTCCCTCTACAACTGTATCCTGGGCAGGACGACAATGGCAGAACTCACCACGGTGCCATCCACCGTCCACCTAAAGATGAAATACTATACAAGGCGGGGGGCGTGGTGACCCTGAATGGCGACATCGAGGCTGCCCGGAGATGCTTCGAGGCCGCGCTGAAAGGTCTAAGCACCACCACTCCAGCAACTAAGAAGGCATCCCCCACCGCGATGCCAAAGAGCGAACCGAAGGAGCTCGTCGGATCCGTGGACCTTGACAGCCGCTTCACCGAGGAGCACGACCGCGAAGAAGAGGCCAGCGAAGCCAACCAGTCCAACGGGCATCCCACCCACCCAGCACGCCCCATCCCAGACGGTGACTTAGAGATCGTGACACTCAGGGACGACAAGAGCAGAACCATGAAGATCGGAGCCGGACTCCCCGATGTAGCGAGGAGACAACTACAGGCCTGCCTCCGTGAGAATGCCGATCTCTTCGCCCCGAGGTCGCCTGGCATCAATTGTCTATCAACCCGACCACGAAGGCCGTAGTACAGCGTAGGCGTAGACAGTCCCCCGAAAAGTCGGCGGCGGCTGAAAAAGCTGTAAAAGACCTCCTAGAGGCAAATTTTATTTCGGAAGCCCGGTATTCAACCTGGCTATCCAATGTTGTACTTGTTAAAAAGAATAATGGAAAATGGCGCATGTGTGTTGACTACACCAACCTCAATTGGGCATGTGATAAGGATGCCTATCCCCTCCCTAACATCGACAAGCTCGTTGACAACTCGACGGGCTTCAAGCTTTCGTCCTTTATGGACGCATACTCGGAATACAACCAGATCCCGATGGCCGAGCGCGACAAACAGAGCACGACCTTCATGACGGTGTCGGGCAACTATTATTACAATGTAATGCCCTTCGGCCTAAAGAACGTCGGCGCCACGTATCAACGGATGATGAACAAAGTCTTCCGAGGAGAAATCAGCGACATGCTCGAAGTGTACATAGACGACATGATTGCCAAATCCTACACGGAAGTCGACCACACGGCCCATCTCAGAAAGGTCTTCGACACAGCGAGGAACTGCCGAATGCGCTTCAACCCGAAGAAATGCACCTTCGGTGTACGCGCAGGAAAATTCCTCGGCTACTACCTACCCGAGCGTGGGATCGAGGCAAATCCGGACAAGTGCCACGCATTTTCAGAAATCACCACACCTACCTCGAAGAAGTCCATACAATCCCTCAACGGCGTGCTCGTCTCACTTTCCTGGTTCATCGCCAAGTCCGCACAGCACGCCCTCCCTTTCTTCAAACTGCTCAGAAAGGAGACCACGTTCGAATGGATAGAGGAATGCGAGCAAGCCCTCCAACACCTCAAATGCATTCTGTCCGAACCACCAGTGCTGACACGACCCATAACGGGAGAAACCCTATATCTATACCTGGTCGTGGCTAACGAGGCCGTCAGCGCCGTCCTGATCAGGGAAACCCAAGAAGGACAAAAGCCAATCTACTTCACGAGCAAAGCCCTCCACGGTCCCGAAGTCCGATACCAGCTGATCGAAAAAGTCGCCCTAGCCCTCATCACCGTTGCACGACGTCTCCGGCATTACTTCTTAGCACACACCATCGTGCTCCGAACCGACCAGCCCGTCTGGCAACTCCTCGGTCGACCAGACATGGCTGGACGCGTGTTAAAATGGTCATTAGAACTATCTGAGTTCGACATTGTCTATGAAGGCAGGAAAGCCCTCAAGGCCCAAGCCCTGGCCGATTTTGTCGCCGAGATGACCTCCTCGCCAGACCCTACCACGGGGAGCCACAAATGGACTATCTTCGTTGACGGCTCCTCAAACTCCACGGACAGCGGAGCGGGCATCATCCTCAACAACGAAGAAGGCACCATCATAGAGGTCTCCCTCACACTGGCCTTCCCGACGACAAACAACCAAGCCGAGTACGAGGCGTTCCTGGCCGGACTTTTCCTTGTAGCAGACCTCGGGGCCAAAGAGATTAAAATCTACACAAATTTCCAGTTGGTTGCCTCGCAAGTACGGGGAGAATATCAGGCAAAAAACGATAACCTCACCGAGTACTTGGCACTCATTACCCAAAAAATGCTAAGTTTCAACTCCGTGGAAGTTCAACACGTCCCACGCGAGCAGAACACCCGAGTCGATATTCTCTCAAAACTAGCGAGCACCAAAAAAAGAGGCGGACACAAGTCGGTCATCCAAGAAATCCTATCACAACCGAGCACTAAAAAGGACGATGCCCCGCTCGACGTTAACGCCATATGAGATACCAACTGTTGGATGACACCAATACACGCCTACCTCAGCGCGGGCCGCCTCCCAGTGGACCCCAAAGAGGCCAGCGCGATCAAATGACGCTCTTGCTCGTACGTCCTCCTCGAAGGCAAACTGTATCGCAGGGGCTTCGTGGTCTCACTCCTCAAATGCATAGACGCCTCCCATGCCGCAGACGTCCTGGAGGAAATCCATGAAGGCATCAACACGCAGCACCTCGGGGAAGATCCCTGGCGAGAAAGGCCTTGCGAGCAGGATATTATTGGTCTTCGATGCAAACAGATGCGAGGGAGCACGTAAAAAGATGCGACAGATACCAAAGACACGGGGACATGCACCTCGCCCCACCAACCGAACTCAAATCCCTCTCCTCCTCGTGGCCGTTCGCCTGGTGGGGGATGGATATCCTCGGCCCCTTCACCCTAGGGTCCTATCAAAACAAGTACCTCATCGTGGGCGTCGACTACTTCACCAAATGGATTGAGGCCGAAGCCCTAGTCAAAATCACGGCCCAAAACATACTCCGATTCTACAAACGAAATATCCTCGCAAGGTTCGGGGTCCCGCTCGTCATCGTCACTGAAGACAATGACGACGCCCTCCGAGAGGAACTCGACCTAGTCGAGGAAATTCGGTCGGGGGCATCTCTTTGAGAAGCCTAACTGAAACAGCAGGTAGCACTCCGCCGCGACAGCAGAGTCCTGAAACGTGTATTTTAGATCGGCGATTTAGTCTTGCGAAGAAACTAGAAAGACTCCCACGAGGGTAAACTAGCCGCGAACTGAGAAGGTCCCTACCGCGTCTACGACAAGACGGAACACGGGGCCTACTACCTCGAAAACCTAAACGGGGAACAACTGGCTCGACCATGGAACGCCGCGAAGCTGAAGTGGTACTATAGTTAAAAACTGCCCGCGACGCTGAGATGTCACGACCACTGGGGGGCGGCATGGTACCACCGCACCTCCTCGCGTCTTCTAAAGACCAACGAAAAAGCAAGCCCTGCTTTTGTGTGCGCGGGTAGAGGGCTCTGCTCGGCGGGAAACACCTCGGTCGAGATTCCTTGCCGCCGTACCAACACCGGCAGGTCACCCAACTCGCGATGGGACGCCCATGCCGCGGGGAGAGCGACCTCTGAAACGGTCAGGCAACAAAGTCGGTCAGCCGGCCAATTGCCCACACTTCCGGAAACAATTGTCGTCGAGCTACTACCTCGGACGAGTCCAAAAACATACAAACATATATTTCGAGCATACAAGTACGTGCAGATATATAACGAGCATAAACAAACATGCAGAAACAAAACCGAGCATACACTTAGAAAAATTTTCAAAATTATAAAAGGGCACCAGCCCAGTAGTTATTTTACATCATCAAGGGCACGCATGCCCATCAAAACAAAACACTTAAAAGAAAATTACAAAAGCATCGACACGCAGGCCTGGCGAAAGTCTACATATCCTCACCCTCCCTCTCAGTATCCACATTAACAACATCGGGGTCGACAAACTCCGGATCAATCACCTTCCTGTCGACGATCTCGTGGTAAGGCCCGACCTCGTCCACAACCAAAGCAACGCCAGAGTTGACGACCTGGAGCTGTGCGAAGGAACTTTTGAACCCAACCTCGACGGCTTCCAGACAATCATTCTCCAATACCCGAATCCGGGAAAGCAAATCCGTGCGAGTGATCATCCGCCTGTCTTCCTCGGTCTCGTCCTCGGCCAGACGGAGGGTACTGTCGAGAACCTCCACGCGAACCTTCAGCGCTTGCACCTCGGCCTCCGTCGCCCCCAACTTCTCCTCGACAGTCGTCACCTTCTCCTCGGCACCATCCGCCCGCTTGCGCTGGTCGGCAGCGTCCTTCTGACTCTTCTCCAACTCCTCGGAGAGCTTGGCCAAGCGCGACTGTGTGAAAGTGAGATCCCCCCGCAGCTTGGTCAACTCGTCGGTAGAGCAGCTCTCCTTACTCAGGACCATCGTCGTGGTAAAGGTCCGCATCATCGCGGCCAGATCCTCCGCCAAAATGCGACGACGAGACTCTCGGTCCGTGTCCAGAACCGCCTTCACTTCACCAACAGAAATAGTGGGCGACCTGGCCCCGTGAAAATAGCTCGGGTGTTAATGGCACGTCGGGACAATGTAGCCCTCCTCGGCAGACCCGGTCGTCAGATCAATTAGGCCACTGGGCTCCTCGGTTCTTGGCCTCTTCGCAGTCCCCTGAGATGAGGGAGACTGACTCTCTTGAGGAGACGAAGACGAGCTCTGACCGCCTTGGACCACAGCTTCCTACCCAATTAGTTGGCTCACCCGCGTCTTCGTAGCCCTAGCAACCTTCGAGGCACACAGCTTCTTCACCCGCTCTTCGACGGAAGACATGTTCGCTGCAAAAAACAAAAAGATTCAGCAACAGACAAAACATACAGAGTCACGAGAAATAGGAAGCGTCCCTACCTAGGTAATCAAGAGCATCCGCCGCCGAGGCACAGCCGAGCAAGGTTTTCATGTTAATCATCCTCTTATTTGTTCGCACGTTCCCCTGCGCGTCGAAGATATACCGAACATCAGGCGTCACCAGTTTCGACGGGGGTAGACCCCGCACAAACGCCACTATCTTCATATAGGCGGCCATGTCCCCCTCGTCGAGGGTCCCAACCCGCACTATATATCGATCGGTTCCGCGGTTGAAGTGCTCTGGGGTTCACAGCAAATGCACCTTCGGAAGCCACGCGACACACCGCTGGCCATCCACCACACGCTCCCCCTCAGTAAAAAAAGAGTCTGACCCTTCCCTTGTGATCGGCCTCACGAGGAAGAAGCGGCCCTTGAAATCCCGGACGGAGTCACTGTACGTCTTAAAAAGCGTGGTCGGCTGCTTAAACGAGACCCAACCCTGCCGGCCATTCACCGTTTGCCGTTGCAGGTGGAAAATGCGGAAAAATAAGGGTACCGTGGCTTCGACCTGGAGAAAGCGGCACACCAGCTCGAATGCACGGATAAAGGCCAGGACATTGGAATGCAGCTGAGATGGAGCCAGACGCAGCCATTCGAAAAGACCCAAATGGAAAGCGGAGAACGGAAGTCTGAGCCGGGCCTCTTTAAAATAAAACTCGTGCATAGGAAACGTCTGCCGCCCGTAGCTCGAACAGATACGATGATGCTCCTTGGGACAGTACTGTCACTACTGCGAAAATCGGCGCCGACTGAACAGAAGAGTCGCCACCGTGCGTTATTTATCCCAACGGAGGGAAAGGAAACGCTCAGAGTAAACCTACCGCAAAGACGGGGAAAGGTATGGTCGTCGCAACCAAAACCTGGATTCGGGAGTCGGTTACGCAAGGGGAAGGTATTAGCACCCCTCACGTCCGTCGTACTCGACGGGATCCACGCTTGCTTGGGTTGTCTAAAGGATGCAAACAATCTATCTACGACTGCTAAGTCTAAACGGAAGGGAATTGACTCGATAGAGCGTCGCACTCTATGCCTACGTATTCTCAAGAGAGAAAGTCAGAGTCAACGTAGTTCGGGACTACAGGGAAATTGGCTCGCCAAGACTTCGCGTCTTGTGCCTACGCACTTCCACACTGTATGGAAGATCAGAGCCTTGCGTAGTTCGGGCTAACTACGGCTAGACAGGGTATTCTCACACAGCAGTGAGAAATTAAACTGGTTTTACAGGTACGGGAACCTATGGGCAAACCTACAGTCTGGTCTCAAATGAACTCGGGAAAGAGAGAGAAAGGGTGACAATTAGTCGTCAGCGGGAAAGTCTCGATCGCACAGCAGCGAGAGAACAGAAGGTTAATTGTTAGTGTGCTCGCTAGGATATCGCATCCTATGCCTACATATCCTCGTCTGGTACGAGAAATCAGAGCAGTTGTAGTTCGGCTACTTTCGGGACCACAGCTCAAATCTCGTTTTATTAACATTCTGAAAATGATTACAATGATTGAATACTGAAAATAAACTCCTAGGAAATACTATCCTATCTTATCTGAAAAATCGAATGGGAAATAGTCCCCTAACAAGTGGACATTCTAAACTACCTCTAAAAAGGTGTAAAAGAATTTCTATGAAAAAATATACTAAAAAAAATATTAAATCTACCTTAATATTTTTATTATTTTTCTTACTATTTTTCTTCTATTCTTTTTTCATGTTTCTTTTTCAATCTTTTTTCAAAATATTTTTCATACATTTTTTATATTTTTTTTCTACATATTTTTTTCTCTTTTTCTTTTACTATTTTTTCAATATCTTTTCTTTTGATATTTTTTTCAATATTTTCTTTTTCTTCTTTATTTTTTCAATATCTTTTCATATCATACAAAAGAAAAAACACAAAAAGAAATAAGAAAGGGAAAGGGGGTGCAGATATTACAAGGGTATGTTAAGCAGCAAAAAAAAATAAAAATCAGTGGGACTGGGCCCAGCCCAATAGGGAATTCAGAAAGGAAAAAAAAACAATTGGGAGGGGGTATCGATCCAAAACGGAGGTGCATGCCAAGCAGAAATATTGGGCCCAGCCCAATCCGTCAGTAAGCAAGAAACAGGGGGGGGTATGGCAAAGTGAAGGGTGTGTGTATGATCCAAATCCATTGGGCTTGAGGCCCAAGCTCCCACGATCCATCTCCCTTCCTTTCTCCATTCACTCTGAAACCCTAATGAAGCTTTCTCCTTTCTCCCTCAGCCGCCGTCGTACTCCTCCTCTCCCTCCGTTCTTCCTAATCTCTCTCACCTTCTTCTGTTTCCACCCTTCCTCAATGATCACTGATCCACCAATTCCCCCTTCACAACCAAAACTCAACAACTTCACTGAAGCTCTTGATGAAAGATCACAACGAGGACGGAGATACAGGCGTCATTCATGTCAAATGAAGAACGTGATGCAACAACCTGGAGATCTGAAAGCATGCTCTTGATTGGCGATGGAGATCTGGAGGGGATTGACGAAGCTTCTTGATGGTGAACTGAAGGTTGAGTCGTCGAGACGATGAAGACGCTCTTCATGTTCTCTGATTTTCTGAGGATGAAGTTCTTGGAGTTCTTGAAGAACTGTTGATGAGTCGTTGAATATTCATCTGGAAAATGATGAAACTCTTGAAGAGAAACGAAGCTCTTGAAGAGAAACGAAGGAGATCTTTGAAGGTGAGCGATGACTCCATGGTGATTTACTGTGAATCTTGGAGCGATCTTTGATGAAGCTGGATCTGGAAACGGATGAGTGATAATGAAGTTTGTATGAACGTGTTGTTGGATCTTGATGGAGAACCACACAGAGTTTCTGATAGAACACACGAGGTGTTATGTTGATGAACAGATTCTGGATATTTCATTGAAAGCTCGATGAAGACGGAAATGGCTTCTTGAATGTTCTTGTGGTCTTGATGGATCTTGAAGGAAGATCTACGAAGAATTTTGATGAACGGTTTTCTGGAGCAACTCAAGATGAACACTTGAATCTGGATGAATACTGAAGTGAACCTTGTTGGTGTTTTCTGGGAAATTGAAGAAGAACTGATGAACTCTGGTTGAGTGTTGATCGGAGAACGAAGAGTGATGGTGATTGATGATTGATGGATCGGAGTTTCTTGTTGATGATGTTGATCAGAAAGAAGATGAAGTTTCTGGTAGAAGAATGAAGGTTGGATGAGAGGAGGAAGATGAAGTTTGATCGGAATCTGGAGATTTGGTGTTCTCCGGCGATGGGTATGGCGGTCGGAGACGGTTGAGGGTGGCCGGCGGCGTTCTGGTACGGTGGTTGCATGGCCGCCGGCCATGCAACCGGTGGGGGATTAGGTGGTGACGCGTGGCACCGGTAGTGGAGCAAGTGGATGCATGAGTGCCACTTGTTGGAGACGTGGCAGAGAGAGAGGTGAACGGTGAGTGAGGTGGCGTGTGATGGCTGTGAAATGTGGGTCCTCTCTCCTTCTTACACGTGGCTGCTTGAATTTATAGGCTGAGAATTAATCTGGATCTTTCTAGACTTTGCTGGAAATGGAAAACAAACTCTGGGCCTCCACCAATTGGGCCCAACGAAAATGAATGATGAGGATCCAAAATCTGCATAATACTGAATTAAGATGATAAAAAAATGGATTAAAGAGACTAAACCCTAATTAAATGCTAATTAAAAACCTTAAATCTAATTAACCAACTAAACACAAGATCAAGACCTAACAATCCCAATTAATCAATATCTAAAACTATTGAAAATTATTCTATATTATCTAAAATAAAATCTATATTATTAAAAAGAAAAATTTATATATTTTTGTTAAAGCTATTTATTAAATTCTAAAAAAACCATTAATTCCACTAAACTTCTAAAAAAACAACTATATTATTTCTATATTAACATAAAATCTGCATTAAACCTATTATTCTATTTAAAAGAAAACCTCTCATTAATAAAAGAAAAAAAACTATATCCTTTTAAAACCTATTAAACTCTATAAAATGCTAAAATGATTTAAATCTATTAAATGAAAATTATTAAAAGAAAAGTCCATTATATTCTAAAAATGATTAAAAAATCTATTTAAATTCTAAAAAAAATATAAAGCCTATTTAAAATCCTAAAAATGCAGACAAAGACAAATAACCAATATAAAAGAGAGCGCGAGACCAGATCGAAGCAAAACAATAACCAGATACCCAAAATCTCAAAAATCGCTGCATAAACTGAAAACGCCCAAGAAGCGCGCGACTTCCCAAAGTGACCTCCGATTATTCGAACTGGTCTGAGATATCCGAAAAGCAATGGCAGGGCTGTAATCCCGATAAAATCACCATGATTGAGAAAATTCACTATATGCAGTATGCAAATGCGAATGCGAAATGCGTCGAAACATCGAGCCAGATACGGGACCCGGTTGGTCAAATTTTAGGGTGCAACAAGTACACCTGCCAGTTTTGCGGCTCTCCTTCCACCCGATCCTCTATGGTGGTATGAGCACCAGACGTGTCGAAAGAGAAATAAGATGGGGTGGACAGGGGCTCTTCATCCACCCATTCCTCGATGGGGACAATCCTCCCGTCAAAATCTGGGAGTTCGGGCTCATTGTCTTCGACCATCGTCCCCGGTATCACCACCGACATGAACACCTGAAAAGCAGAGGATAACGAATTTGATAGCCAAGATCAAATCCACCCTTCCACCGCAGGTCAAGTGAAAGGGCGACGACGGCGGTCTCACGAACAGAAGATAAACGCTCGGGCAAGCCCCGAGAGGCATTCCCCACCACTTGTCCACGGGATATTCAAAACTAACCTATCGCCCCTCCCCGGGGGCTTCATCGGAAGAAGCACCCGTCCCCGGGGCATTCATCAGAATAGTCGATCCTCCCCGGTGCATTCATCTAAACAAACCTAAAACTCCACCAGATTCGGCGGAGACTCGCGTCTCTCCTCGGGGCATTCATCGTGCCCCGACCACAAACCTAAATTAAACGGCAAAAATAAAGGAAAGGAGGAAGGAAAACTTACTTTATAAGCGGCGAGTGATGGAGTGCGAAACGGACGGCGCGACGACGATTCACGGCATCGGCGGACGGGGATGAACTACAGAGCTTCGTGAGTGAAAGGGCAAGGTGAAAAGTAAAAAGTGCGCGGGGACTCCCATATTTATAACCCGGCGTGGAACTCCAAGCGACACTAGGCCCTTGAATGCCCTAGGGTAGCTGCCCTCAAGCCCACTCAATGTGTGACACGTGGCAGTAGGCTGACAGTCGCGTCCCTTCAAATACTTTCGCCCCGCGCAACCAACGACGTGGATAGACCATCGCGAGCACGCACCTCGACAGACACGAGCCGGCATAATCTTGCACCTCGCGACCTTCTTCCCCGGAACAATGTTCTCAAGTCCTCGCTCGTCCACCAAAGAGCTTCGACTTGGGGGGCTCCTGTTCTGGCCTGAGCCCCGGCCTCAACTCGTGGCCCAGCCCAACGATACACAATAAAGGCTCAATATGGTTTGAGTAGGACGGTCGGGCACGTGACCCCTCGACGGGCAGGGCATGCTCCCGCCGAGGAGAACAGCATGCCTCAGGACGCCTCCTACGCTCTCCCCTTTGCGGGAAGATGCTGCCAATCACTGCCCCTCTTCGGGCAGAACGGCCCTCCGCAGGCAGAATCCCCCTATCGCCGAGCAGGACAAAGCGTCTCTCCCACGCCTTCGGGTGCTCCCCTCCGCGGGGAGAACAATATGCCTCCGGGGAACCTCGCGAGCCCCCCTGTGCAGGGAAAGCAACATGCCATGCGCACATTCTCCACGTGCACCCCTCCGCGGGGACACGTCACTAACCAACTGCCCACTTCCGAAAGAGCAGGTCAAACCCACTTTCCAGAGATCACGGGACAGTTGAACTAGGGCGAATACCACGTCCTGGTCTTCACTACGCCACGTAATCCCTAGCAGTCACCTGGGTTGGGCCTGGCAATCCGACCCAACACAAGTGACCGTTGGCCCAGCGCTGGGGTCTCTCTATAAATACCCTCTTCCACAAGAGGGTCAGGTAATTCACTTCTTACCCCTTTTTCTGTGCTTGTGACCACTCTGCCCATATACTCATTTTGGCATCGGAGTGCCTTGCAGGTACACCCCCTCCTCCTCCTCATCACCGGTGAACAGGCAGCAGTATAACAACGCTAGAGATTCGGGGGTCGGGGGTTGTTTATGCCTAGGGTAGTTCTCACATCTTAAACATCTGTAGTACTCTTCAAGAACCTTTTGCGTGTGTGTGTATTGTTGCAGTGAGAATCGTGATACCAAGCTATTGAATTAACTTGAATCTTTAATTCTTAGAATTCACAATCGGACTTTAATTTATCCAAAGGAAAGGTCTAAAGAAAGAAAGAACCTTTTGTGCGATGTAACAACAACGCTAGGAGATTCGGGGATCGAGGGTTGGTTATGCATTGGGTAGGTATTTCACATCCTAAACATTTGTAGTACTCTATAGGAACCTTTTGTTTGTTGTATGCTAAGTTTGTTAAATGTTTGCTATGGATTAGGATGGGTTAAAAGGTGTAGGTTAAGACCTAAAGATAGTTTCTAAGTTTGCTCGCAAAGACATCGCATCTTCTTCCTACGCATCCTAACTAGGATAGAATCAGAGTAATCATAGTTCACCTCACTAGGGATGAAGAACACTTGATTATGATCAAGGTTCAAAGGGGAACAAGCATTACAATGCTTATGTAGAGTTTAAGAAAACTCTCTAGATCTATATTGAAAACTCAAGAAAGGGAAGTAAGTAATCATGACAATGATTCTTATATAGAGTTAACAAACTCTATCCTAAGTTCTAATTGAAAGAGCACTCCTAACAAGGGTAGGATTTTTATACTTAGAGCAAAGTCTAATGGCTTGTATGTTCTAACTTAAATAAGCTAGGGTTCAAGATGACTTCACAAAGTCAAGGGAGGGTAATGAGTGTCCATGACACAAGGGTCAATGGAGAGACTTTTCCTTTGGAAGGGAAGAGACAACATGGATGAGAACTAAAGTGTTCCATCACTTGGGGAAATATAATCATTCAAATATGGTGAATATAAAAGGCATGGTTACAACCAATCAAACAAACATATTTCAATAAGCAAAGATTTAAATCATAATAAATGGTTACAACCAAGGATCACATGTCTTAACAAAGATGAAGGTAACAACCCAAGAGAGATATATTAACAAATATGAAGGTAACAACCATGCAAACAAGTCACAACTTAGGGTAAGCATGCCATAGGTCAAAGTGTATCAAATGTAACAACATCATACTAAACAGATCATGTATTTATAACAATCAAATACAAGCAAGTATGCAAGAAATGTCACAACAGTTCAAGCTCAAAGTTTTAGGGGGAAAACATGTAAGTTCGTGGTGACAACCAAAGGAAGGTAAGCCCTAGCAAGTTATGATTCTAAACATATAAGTTAACAAACATATATGGATTAAATCACGAACAAACCTTACAAGATAATTCAAGCATGGTTCTTAAGAAGTTTCAACAAGAAGCAAGGTAAACAAACCTAAAGGGAAGGAAACTTTCAAGTAGGCGAAAGGCATTTATAAACATGAATAACTTGAAATATTTTCTCATCACATGAAACTAGACAACATTATGAGCATTTTGCAAAAAAGAATGGATTAAAAATAGTAAAATATGAGCAAGTTATGAATTTTTGATTTTGTGAAGGAAATAGAAATAAATGAGCAAATAAAAAGAAATAAATGGCCATGGGAGGAGTTGAACTCACACCCTCATGCCCACTAACACAAAGCCTTACCACCTGGCCCACTACATGTGCGTGCTAAAGGGAGGGGAAAGAAGAAGAAAAGAAAGAAAACC
The DNA here is from genome assembly GCA_963859935.3 of Lathyrus sativus. Taxonomy (NCBI): domain Eukaryota; kingdom Viridiplantae; phylum Streptophyta; class Magnoliopsida; order Fabales; family Fabaceae; genus Lathyrus; species Lathyrus sativus. The sequence continues at coordinate 939,784,756 of OZ012735.1, forward strand.
AAGAAAATCAAAAAAATGCCAAAAAAGGGTCATCACTGAGGATCGAACCCAGACATATGGCATGATAGGAGACTTAAGGCACATGTGACAACCACTGGGATGATAATACATCCGTGTATTTAGCCACCACAAATAATACAAAAGGCCTCCTTGGCAACATTTCTAGACCAGGCCTCACAAGCTAGCAAGGCCAAATGCGTGAGGAACTCAAACTGTACCAAAACATCATCATTTTCACAAACTCAAAGCCTAACACACTTGGAATTGAACAAGGATTAAAATGGTGCTTACATTTCTTCAAGATCATACACATAAAAAGAGATTCGATGGTAAATGCAAATGGCATGTTAAAATGCATTTTGAAATCAAGGCATATATTGAGCTGATTCAGACCAAACAAACATCACACACAATCTTCAAATATGTTAACTGATGTCTCTATACTTAAAGATCAACACAAATTACTCAAAAACAGAAAAATGGTTTAGTGCAGTTTGAGTTCCTCACGCATTTGGCCTTGCTAGCTTGTGAGGCCTGGTCCAGAAATGTTGCCAAGGAGGCCTTTTGTATCATTTGGGGTGGCTAAATACATGGATGTATTGCCACCCCAGTGGTTGTCACATGCGCCTTAAGTCTCCTATCATGCCATATGTCTGGGTTCGATCCTCAGTGATGACCCTTTTTTGGCATTTTTTTGATTTTCTTGGTTTTCTTTCTTTTCTTCTTCTTTCCCCTCCCTTTAGCACGCACATGTAGTGGGCCAGGTGGTAAGGCTTTGTGTTAGTGGGCATGAGGGTGTGAGTTCAACTCCTCCCATGGCCATTTATTTCTTTTTATTTGCTCATTTATTTCTATTTCCTTCACAAAATCAAAAATTCATAACTTGCTCATATTTTACTATTTTTAATCCATTCTTTTTTGCAAAATGCTCATAATGTTGTCTAGTTTCATGTGATGAGAAAATATTTCAAGTTATTCATGTTTATAAATGCCTTTCGCCTACTTGAAAGTTTCCTTCCCTTTAGGTTTGTTTACCTTGCTTCTTGTTGAAACTTCTTAAGAACCATGCTTGAATTATCTTGTAAGGTTTGTTCGTGATTTAATCCATATATGTTTGTTAACTTATATGTTTAGAATCATAACTTGCTAGGGCTTACCTTCCTTTGGTTGTCACCACGAACTTACATGTTTTCCCCCTAAAACTTTGAGCTTGAACTGTTGTGACATTTCTTGCATACTTGCTTGTATTTGATTGTTATAAATACATGATCTGTTTAGTATGATGTTGTTACATTTGATACACTTTGACCTATGGCATGCTTACCCTAAGTTGTGACTTGTTTGCATGGTTGTTACCTTCATATTTGTTGATATCTCTCTCTTGGGTTGTTACCTTCATCTTTGTTAAGACATGTGATCGTTGGTTGTAACCATTTATTTTGATTTAAATCTTTGCTTACTGAAATATGCTTGTTTGCTTGGTTGTAACCATGCCTTTTATCTTCACCATATTTGAATGATTATATTTCCCCAAGTGATGGAACTCTTTAGTTCTCATCCAAGTTGTCTCTTCCCTTCCAAAGGAAAAGTCTCTCCATTGACCCTTGTGTCATGGACAGCTCATTACCCTCCCTTGACTTTGTGAAGTCATCTTGAACCCTAGCTTAGTTAAGTTAGAACATACAAGCCATTAGACTTTGCTCTAAGTCTAAAAAGCCTACCCTTGTTAGGAGTGCTCTTTCAATTAGAACTTAGAATAGAGTTTGTTAACTCTATGTAAGAATCATTGTCATGATTACTTACTTCCCTTTCTTGAGTTTTCAATATAGATCTAGGGAGTTTTCTTAAACTCTACACAAGCATTGTAATGTTTGTTCCCCTTTGAACCTTGATCATAATCAAGTGTTCTTCATCCCTAGTGAGGTGAACTACGATTGCTCTGATTCTATCCTAGTTAGGATACGTAGGCAGAAGATGCGATGTCTTTGCGAGCAAACTTAGAAACTATCTTTAGGTCTTAACCTACACCTTTTAACCCATACCAATCCATAGCAAACATTTAACAAACTTAGCATACAACAAACAAAAGGTTCCTGTAGAGTACTACAGATGTTTAGGATGTGAAATACCTACCCTTTGCATAACCAACCCCCGATCCCCGAATCTCCTAACGTTGTTGTTACATCGCGCAAAAGGTTCTTTCTTTCTTTAGACCTTTGCTTTGGATAAATTAAAGTCCGGTTGTGAATTCTAAGAATTAAAGATTCAAGTTGATTCAATAGCTTGGTATCACGATTCTCACCACAACAGAAATGGAGACTTCACTGGGGAAGCAAAACTTGAGGGTTTAGCCTATTTTGTTTAAGTATGTGCTATATTTGTGAGTATTTGCTTTACATGTATATTTGTACATATTTGTTTGATTGTTGGATCTTGGGACCTTTGAGTGGTGAGACGGTCCTATACCCGGACTTGAGTGCAGTTATGATAGGATGGTGGTATATTGAAGGAGGCTTATAGGGAGTTGATTCTCGACCAAGCTAACTTGAGAAACCACCGCTCAGTGTAGGCCCTCTTGAGAGTTTAGTATTGTTGATCGAGTATTCGTGAAAACAATGCTACTTTCGACGAAGAAACCTATGACACTGTGGATTTTTAGATTACATTCTACCCCACTTTGGCCTTACTAGGACGTAGTGCGATGGCTATAAGGAAGTATTTCCAAATAGTTGATACACGATACTACACTTGGACGATACTCTCTTGAGAATATTATCGATTGCCAAGTAATTTGGGAAGTTGATAATATCCAAAAGGTGGGTTGACGACTCTGAGAACCGTTTAGAACCCTACTCTACAGGTTTGAAAATCCCTAGTACACACCTTTTGGGGATGGGTAGACCTTGGATCCACGCTCGTATTTTAAACCTAGGCTTGTGTTTGTGTGCATATGTGTGATCTTTGCATTTACTTGTGTTTGTGCACTCTTGCATTCATAAACATCATATCATAAAGTTTCATGGAACTCAGACTTTTTATTTGTAAACATCATAGATCGCTATGAATGGTGAAAGGAAGAAAACATTGAAGTACACTTACAAAGGTTTTAAACTAGATGACCTAAGGAGGTTGGGTACCTTGGTGACAGATCCAGAGGGTTTCCAGAGTAGGTATGGGAAGTTGTTGTCACTGTTGAAGATAAAGATGGATAATGGACTTCTTTCTACGCTTCTCCAGTTCTATGATCCGCTCTACCATTGTTTCACCTTTCCTGATTATCAGCTAGTGCCCACGCTAGAAGAATACTCTCAATTGGTTGGGTTGCCCATTCTTGAAGAGTCTCCTTTTCCGATCATGGAGAAGGACCCTAAGGAGAAAGAAATTGCTAAAGCTACACATTTGGGATTGGTTGATATTCAAAAGAACATGACCACTAAAGGAGGAGTATTTGGGTTGAGTGCATAATTCTTGGTTGAAAAGGCTCAGTACTACGCAGATCATTTGAGCATGGATGTATTCAAGGCTATCTTTGCCTTCCTCATTTATGGCATCTTTCTGTTCCCCAGCTTTGAGAACTTTGTAAACCTCAATGCCATTAAGATTTTCTTGAAGAAAAACCCAGTACCTACTCTGCTAGCAGACGCGTATCATTCTGTTCACCTCAGGAATTTCCACAAGGGAGGGATGATCACTTGTTGTGCTCCTTTATTGTACAAGTGGTTTATTTCACACTTACCTAAAGCTCACGCCTTTTGGGATCCGAAGAAAGGGTGGTGGTCACAGAAGATTATGGCTCTCACGCACTCTAATATTGATTGGTACAATCGTGAATATGATGGGATAATGATCATTGACAGCTGTGGAAATTTTAGTAATGTACCTCTTCTTGGTACCAATGGAGGAATCAGTTACAGCCCAGTCCTTGCTCGTCGACAATTGGGATATCCTTTGAAGGACAAGCCCAACAATGTTCATGTGGAAAATATTTTCTTCAAGGAGGAGAGCAATAGTCAGGAGCAGAAAGAGAAGATTCTAAAAGCCTGGGGTCATTTGCACAAAAAAGGAAAGAAAGACTTGGGAAAACCTAACTGTGTCTCTTTGGAACCTTATCTCCAATGGGTTCGAAAGAGAGTCATTGAGTTGAAGATGCCCTATTCTCGACAAGAACCCCTGGCTTTAAAGGAGGAGCCTACCTTGATCTTCATGTCTGAGGAAGAGAAGCTAAGGATTGCCTTGAGCAAGGCACGACAAATCGAAGACGCTTGGAAGCACAAGTACCAAGTGGTTATTGAAGAAAATGCAGAGCTCCATAAGCAATTAGAGTTGAATAATGAAGAAGTACTCTCCTGCAAGAAGAGAAAGGCACAAGAAGATTTATTTTCTTCTAGTCCTCAGTCGACTCCGTGGAAGTTGATCGTGGATAAGCTCATCCTTGAGAAGGCCCAGATGGAAAAGGAAATTGAGAAGCTCAACTTGAGGCTGTTAGGAGAACCTTCTTAGGAATTTTTTTAGCTTTCATTTAGCTTTCTGTTTAAGACTTTTGTGAGATGTACTAAAATTTTGTAATTTAATGAAATTAAGTCTACGACGTTTTGATGTTTACAGAATCTGAGTTCCATGATACTTTGCGCATTTGCATTCACATTTATTAATCATTCAAGGAACTAAAGATTGCTTTGCAGATATTATAGGATGGATTCTGGAAGGAAAGCAGAGATTGTGTTCTGAAGCCCAAATTTGGAGAGTCTGAAGAAATTGGGAAGTTTAGTAGAAGACCCTGAGGCGTTCAAAGAGAAGTATAGGAATATGTTGTCTTTGCTAGAAATCCAAGTGGATCAAGAGATGTTGGCAGCGCTTGTGCAGTTTTACGATTCGACCTATCATTGTTTCACATTTCCAGATTATCAGTTGCTGCCAACTTTGGAAGAATATTCTGCTCTGATGGGAGTAGGCGTCACTCCTAGACCATTTTCTAGAAGAGAAGGGACTCCTAGCGAAAGAGTAATTGCAGAAGCCGCACATTTGGAGGTGAATGAAGTACGATCTCATATGACTGCTAAGGGAGGGCTATACGGATTTCCAGCTATGTTCCTGTATGAAAAAGCTCAATGTTATGCCGAGTTGAAGAATTTTGAAGCATTTGAGGCCATTCTGGCTTTGCTAATTTACGGACTTTTCCTGTTTCCGACTGCTGATGATTTTGTGGACGCGAATGCAATCAACCTCTTCTTAATCAAGAATCCCGTACCCACTTTGTTGGCTGATGTGTATTTTTCCATCCATCGCAGAAACCGTCATGGAGTTGGACAGATTGAGTGTTGCACCGTTCTTCTATACAAGTGGTTTATTTCGCACTTGCCAAGGCTTCCAGCACTCTGGGATATGCAGAATGGACTCTCATGGGTAGAGAGGTTGTTGTTACTCAAACATTCAGATATTAAGTGGTACGACCCTATGTATGGGGGGATTGCCATGATTCAGAGCTGTGGGGATTTCCCAAATGTACCGCTTATCAGCATTGATGGTTGCATTAGCTATAATCCCATTTTAGCTCGTCGCCAGTTGGGACACCCAATGAAGAATGAACCAGACCCAGTTCTTTTGAGAAGTTTCTACATTGAAGAAGGGAAGGATCCAGCTTACAAGGCTCGGTCTGTGTATGCTTAGCGTCACATCCACACAAGGGGAATAACTGCTTTGGATTACCCCGACACCGCTGTTTCAGAATCTTACTTATCATGGGTGAGAGAAGCAGCATTGAAGATGTTCTATACCCGTTTTGAGCCTAAACTTACTCTTGTAGAAGAATTGAAAGCTGCTTTGGCAAAAGCTGAAAAAGAAGGGAAAGCTTGGAGAGATAAATATTTCAAGGTCATGCAAGAGAAGGAAAAGCTTCAAGAGTTGGTCCATCAAGGTGGAAAGAAGAGTCAGCCCGAAGACGAAGGACCCTCCAGCCAGAAGATCTAGGATCTTTTTGTTTCCTATATTTTATCATGTATCTGTATTGAAGACTTGTGTTTCAGTTTCGAATTATTGTTATAAAACTCTCAGTTATTAATCTATGAAGACTTTGAATTTGCTTTATTTCCCCATTGTTATAATTTTTGCAAATATTTCTTTGGATTTCTTGAATGATTAATCTTGCATTTTGCATCTGCACCCATAGCATTTCATGTGCATTTCTCGTGCTGTGTCTCATCTCGCTGTCTTATCTCCAGAATCATACTGAATCCTCGCCATCAATACAACACACGAGCCCAAGCTCGTCAAAGAATGGAAGAACAAAATTTGGCTCTGGATAGGGTTGACAACGAACTTGAAGACTTACGAGGAAGCGTAGGACGAATCATGGAAGTCTTACAAGTCATCAATGCAAAAATGGACACTCAGGCCACTGTAGTTTATGAAATCACTAACGTAGTTGTGGAGCCGATCCCAACGGCAACCATTGTTGCAGGTATTCCACCATATGGGTTCATACCAGGTTTTGTACCTCCACCACCAGTCAATCAACAATCAGTTCCTCTAGGGGCAGAGATTCCCCGAGTTGTTCCGACATATACTCCAGCCTCTGTACAAACTCAAGTGCGCCCTGTTTTTCACAGCCATCCATAAGTGTTTGAAGTTCCTGATGGGTCTGAAGAAGGAAGTGGACGACATGAGAAATTGAAGGAAAGTGTAGAAACTATAAAGAGGAAGGTTAGAGCGATGGAAGGGAATGACATCTTTAGTACTGATGCCAGAGATATGTGTTTAGTGTCTGGATTGGTAATCCCGCCAAAATTCAAAATCCCCAACTTTGATCAGTATACCGGTGCTACTTGTCCTCGAACGCATTTGATCATGTATTACCGAAGAATGGCTGCACATGTAGAAGATGATAAGCTGATGATTCATTGTTTCCAGGATAGCTTGAAAGGAGCCCCTGCTAAGTGGTATTTGAGTTTAGATCAGTCTCGCATTCACAGTTTTCAAGACATGGTCGATGCTTTCATAAAGCATTACAAATACAATATGGATTTGTCCCTTGACAGAAGACAGTTGTTGAGTATGACACAAAAGAGGTCTGAATCGTTCAAAGAGTATGCACAATGATAGAGGGAGACTGCCTCTCAGGTAGAACCTCCTTTGAATGAGAAAGAGTTGACAGATTGGTTTGTGGATACGGTAAGACCAGAATTTTATGAGAAGATGATTAGCAGTGTAACATCAAGTTTCTCCGATATAGTGGCTGTATGGGTGAGAGTGGAATTGGGATTGAAAAATGGAAAGATGACTAGTAGTTCTAGTGGTTCTAACAACAACAATGTTAAGAAGTTCAGTGGTAATTTTCATAAAAAGAAAGAAGGAGAAACAAACGCCATAACAGTGGGGAAAAGGAATCAGACTTGGAAGCAGCCTTACCAACGATATCAACGACCTCTACAAGGTTATATTCAGCAGCCTCCACAAGGCTATGTTCAGCAACCTCAGTAGAATTTGACACAACAAACGACGTATCCAGTACAATATGCTCAACAACCATATGTGGCAGCTATAACACCTGCTTTCAATCACCCTGTTCCGAGTTATCAGACAGTGCAACCAGCACCCGTGTATCAACCAGTTCAACAACAAGGGTATCAACGAGCGCCCAATGCTCCACCCTATCAGCAATATCAGCAGCCTAGGGCTCAAGCACCAAGGCAGAATTACCAAAATCGAAGACCAGCAACGAGGCCTCCATTTCCTCAGATACCAATGACTTATACAGAGTTGTACCCGGCTTTGGTGCAACAAGGGTTGGTAACAACGCGACCATTGAATACACCTTCAGACATTTCATCACCTCATTACAATCCAAATGCTCATTGTGCATTTCATGAAGGTGCTGTCGGCCATGACTTAGAGGGGTGTCTTGCCTTGAAACATATTGTCAGGGAGCTCATAGAGAAGAAGATCTTGTCTTTTGATAATGTACTGCCTAATGTTAAAAGTAACCCATTGCTAAATCATGGAGGAGTTAATGCTATAGAAGAGGCTTCAGATGAAAGGTTAGTTTGCAATGTGTCAGAAATCAAGACTCCGTTGAGGTCACTTCATGAGAAACTGTTGAAGGCATGACTGATTAAAGGTACCCATAGTGACTGTGAAGAGTGTTCTGTTAATCCTAAAGGGTGTGGTGTGGTACAAAAAGATGTGCAAAGTCTGATTGATGACGAATTATTGCAAGTAGGTATCAAGGTAAAGAAGGAGGAAGTTTCAGTGGTTGAGCCTGTTTTCAATCTACCAAAGAAAATTGAGAAAGTCCCTGTGTTCAAAATGATCAGCAAAAATGTGAAGCCTGTTTTTGGCAAATCTGCTATTGATCAGCCTCGACCCGTTGTTATTCAGAAGCTAAGATCGTTTCCTTTTGAGAATACAAAGACAGTCTCGTGGAAGTATGATATGGTTGTGTTAGACCAAAGATCTTGGAAGATTATTCAGAATGAGAAGGTGAAGGATGACCAAGTTGATGTGACAAATATTGCAGGAATGAGCAAGATAACCCGTAGTGGTCGAATATATCAACCCAAGATAACAGTGGTTGCTCCAAAAGAGGTTACCCCTGCCGTGACGGCCAAAGACAAAGAAATACCCATCACTGAAGGAGATGTTGAGGAGTTCTTAAGGATTATCTGAAGAACCGATTACAAGGTTGTTGATCAGCTCCATCAAACTCCCTCAAAAATATCAATTTTGTCTCTCCTGATAAAGTCCCCAGCTCATAGAGAGGCTCTACAAAAGGTGTTAATGCAAGCACATGTGACGAAGGATATAACCCCTGGCCAATTTGATTCGGTGATAGCCAATATTACAGCCTGCAATACTCTGAATTTCAGCGATGAAGAGCTGCTAAGGGGAGGACGTAATCATAATCGTGCTTTGCACGTATCTATCAGATGCCAAAAGGACACGTTGGCGCGAGTTTTGGTTGATACTGGATCTTCGTTGAATGTGTTGCCTAAGAGGTCGCTCGCAAAGTTAGCATATGCAGGGGCAGAGATGAAGCTGACGTCGTTAATTGTGAAGGCTTTTGATGGTTCGAGAAGAACGATTGTCGGGGAAGTGGAACTGCCGATTATGATAGGCCCTCACATGTTCGATATCACATTTCAGGTAATGGACATTAACCCGGCTTACAGCTGTTTGTTGGGACGACCTTGGATTCACGCAGCAGGGGCAGTGACTTCCACTTTGCATTAAAGGATGAAATTCGTTGTAAACGACAAACTAGTAATTGTGCATGGTGAAGAAGACTTGATGGTGAGTAATTTATCGTCATTCAGATATATTGAGGCAGATGAGGATGCGTTGGAAACTTCATTCCAAGCGCTTGAAATAGATAACGCGGTGATGATAGAAAACACAGTGGCAAAGAGTGGTCCATCTTTTGAATCCGCTCAGAGCATCAAGTCTACATTTGAAGAGGGTACTCCTGCAGGTTGGGGAGAGGTTATTGAAGTGAAAACAAGACTGGGTCGCCAAAGGTTGGGTTAGAAACCAACTCATGTTGAAGCAACAACACACGTCGAAGGATGTCCGAAGACTATCCAAGAAGTGTTCATGAGTGGAGGATTCCAAGTAAATGTCGTGGGAGAAGATTTTGAAGACGAAGACCTTGAACATTTGGTATATCATTGCGAGGCTGCTTTAGGCAATTGGGAGGCTGTTGAGATTCCCGTGATCTTTCCTGTGTCGAAGTAATTTGTTTGTTTTTCTTTACTTGTTGTTGTTTTTATCTTTAAACCTCCATGGCCATGCCCAAGGCTATAGGATGTATTTTGTAAGGGCCCCGTGCTTTCAAGAATATTATGATTAATGAACTATTTTGTTAAATCCTTCGTTGTTTGTTTCCTTAATTGTTTTTGCTTCCATGTTTAAAAAGAAGATGACAATTTTCTAAAAAATCATCAAAACATTTTTCCTTGTTGATGCATTTGTCCTTGTGTGTTTTAATAAATTAAGCCATTCCAACATGCAGTGACACCCCAAAACCTGTTGAATCCATTGACTTTGCTTTCCCTCTTGACTTTGACTCACCAATATACCAAGTCGAAGATGAGGACGAAGATTTTGAGATCCCTGATGAACTGGCAAAAATGGCATGTTACGAGCACCCAGAGTTTCAACCTCACAAGGAACAGGTAAATGCTATTAATCTTGGCACCGAAGAAGACAAGAAAGAGGTTAAGATTGGGGCAACACTTGGGGCAGAAGTCAAGCAGCAATTGGTAGAACTTTTAAAAGAGTATGTGGATGTATTTGCTTGGTCATATCAGGATATGCCAGGTTTGGACACAGACATAGTGGTCCACAAGTTACCACACCGACCAGAATGTACACCAGTCAAACAGAAGCTCCGAAGAACTAGACATGATATGGCTCTTAAGATTCGAGACGAAGTGAAAAAACAGATTGATGCAGGTTTTTTGGCAGTATCCAAGTACCCCGAATGGGTGGCTAATATTGTACCTGTATCGAAGAAGGATGGGAAGGTCATAATGTGTGTGGATTACATGGATCTGAACAAGGCCAGTCCAAAAGACAATTTCCCTTTGCCACATATTGACACATTGGTGGATAATATGGCTCGCTTTGCAGTTTTCTCATTTATGGATGGTTTCTCTGGATACAACCAAATCAAGATGGATCCAGATGACATGGAAAAAACCACTTTCATTACTCCTTGGGGAACTTACTGTTACAAAGTCATGCCTTTCGGTTTGAGGAATGCTGGTGCCACTTATCAAAGGGCCATGGTGAATTTATTTCATGACATGATGCATTAAGATATAGAAGTGTATGTTGATGATATGATCGCCAAATCTCAAAGTGAGGAAGACCATTTGAATCATCTGTTGAAGTTGTTCGAGAGACTCAGGAAGTATCAGTTGAGGCTAAATCCAGCCAAGTGTACTTTTGGGGTGAGATCTGGGAAATTACTTGGTTTCATTGTTAGTTACCGAGGGATTGAGGTAGATCCAGATAAAGTTCGAGCCATTCAAGATATGTCGGCTCCGCAAACTGAGAAACAAGTAAGAGGTTTTCTTGGAAGACTAAACTATATATCCAGGTTTATTTCTAATATGACTCTTACTTGCGAGCCCATTTTCAAATTGTTGCGTAAGGATCAGACAGTTGTTTGGAATTCAGATTGCCAATAAGCTTTTGATAAGATTAAATTCTACCTTCAAGAGCCTCCGATCTTAATACCTCCTATTCCGGGAAGACCTTTTTTCATGTATTTGACTGTACTCGAGAATTCAATGGCTTGTGTGTTAGGTCAGCAGAATGAGTCCAGACGAAAGGAACATGCCATATATTATTTGAGCAAGAAGTTCACCGACTGTGAGAGCCGATATTCACTTTTAGAGAAAACTTGTTGTGCTTTGGCATGGGCTGCCAGACGGTTGAGGCAGTACATGATTTGTCATACTACTTTATTGATTTCAAAAATGGACCTGATAAAGTATATCTTTGTGAAGCCCGCTCAGACAAGAAGGCTCGCCCGTTGGCATATGTTGTTATTCGAATATGAAATCCAATATGTGGCCCAGAAGTCTATCAAGGGCAGTGTCTTATCAAATTATCTTGCAGATCATCCAGTCAAAGATTATGAGTCCCTCAAGTTTGATTTTCCGGACGAAGACATTATGTTGGTAAAAGATTATGAAGAGCCGGGTCCTGATGAAGGTCCCGAGCCGGGTCTTTGATGGAAGATGATGTTTGATGGTTCCTCAAATTACAGTGGACATGGCGTAGACGCCGTTCTGATGAATCCAGAAGGTGGTTATACCCCATTTACAGCAAGGTTAGACTTAGAATGTACAAACAATATCGCCGAGTATGAAGCATGCATTCTTGGCCTCGAAGCAGCTATTGACCTAAGAATCAAACTTCTCAAAGTAAATGGAGATTCAACTTTGGTTATCTATCAAGTTACAGGTGAATGGGAGACTAGACATGAGAATTTGATCCCTTACAAAGCCTACATCGTTGAAATGATTGAATACTTTGATGAGATCACTTTCAAGCATGTTCCGAGATCTGAAAATCATATTGCCGATGCTCTAGCCATGCTAGCATCAATGTGAAAAGTCAGGTATCTCAATGATGCTACTCTCATTTGAATTGAACGCAAGACTGAGCCTGCCTACTGTCAGATGGTTGAAGAAGAAATTGATAACAAGCCGTGGTTCCACGACATAAAGAATTATCTGTTAAAACAAGAGTATCCAGTTGATGTTACATCACTTGACAAGAAAACCTTGAGAAGATTGGCCTCTAAGTTCTTTCTCAGTAATAATGTGCTCTATAAAAGAAATCATGACATGGTCCTGCTTAGATGTGTCGACATACGAGAAGCAGATTTGTTAATACAAGATATTCATGAAGGAACATTTGGCACTCACGCCAACGGATATGCCATGTCCAAAAAGATTTTGAGGGCTGGGTATTACTGGTTGACTTTGAAAACTGACTGTATTCAATATGCCAGGAAATGTCACAAATGCCAAATTTATGCGGATAAGATGCATGTACCTCCAACGTTGTTAAATGTGTTGACATCACCTTGGCCGTTCTCTATGTGGGGCATTGACATGTTTGAGGATATCGAACCAAAAGCTTCTAACGGACATCGAATCATTTTGGTCGCTATTGATTACTTCACCAAGTGGGTTGAAGCTGCATCCTATGCCAATGTTACTCGACAAGTGGTGGCCCGTTTTATCAAAAAGGAGATTATCTGTCGATACAGAATTCCAAACCGAATCATAACAGATAACGGTACTAATCTGAATAACAAAACCATGAAAGAGCTGTGTGGGGACTTCAAAATTGAACATCACAATTCTTCTCCTTATCGTCCCAAAATGAATGGAGCTGTAGAAGCTGCGAATAAGAATATCAAGAAGATTTTGCAAAAGATGGTGAAAACATATAAGGATTGGCATGAGATGCTGCCATTTGCCTTGCATGGATATAGAACGTCCGTTCGCACTTCAACAGGGGCAACCCCTTTTTCCTTGGTATATGGGATGGATGCAGTGCTTCCTATTGAGGTTGAGATACCTTCCTTAAGAGTCATAATGGAAACCGAGCTTGAAGAAGCAGAATAGGTGAGGGAAAGATTTGATCAGTTGAACCTTATTGACGAAAAATGCATGACTGCGGTATGTCATGGTCAGTTATATCAGAAAAGGATCAAGAGAGCTTTTGACAAGAAGGTTCGTATCCGAGAATTCCGAGAAGGGGAGCTTGTACTCAAAAAGATTTTTCCAGTTCACAAAGATGCATGGGGAAAATGGATGCCCAATTATGATGGCCCATTTGTTGTAAAAACGGTCTTCTCAGGAGGCTCGTTAATTCTCACAACAATGGACGGGGAACAACTTGCACACTCGGTGAACTCTGATGCAGTACGAAAATATTACGCCTAAAGAACCCGATAAGTCGAAAACCCGCAAGGGCGGCCTATGAAATAATGGGTATCCCGCTGGATCATAACCTATGAAGGAGGTCCACGCAAAAGTTAGGGATGAGATAAAAAATGATGAGCTTGCTAAGTTGAAAACCCGAAAGGGCGGCTTAGGCAAAAAAGAGCTTCCTGGTGGATTGAAAACCTGAAAGGGCAATCCAGGCAAAATTTAGGGACAAAGGCGTTTCACTGCATCAGATGGGTTGTCACCTCTGCAGAAGATTTTACAGGAAGTCCATTTCAACCGCTCTTGTCAGAAGCAGGGTTTTGGAAAGTTTTTAGTCATTAGGGGTAGAATTGTCAGTGGATTCAATGTAACCTTTTTTCATGTTTCCATTTTCAATTGTAAAAGTTCCATGGAGTTCTGTCATTGACAAGCTTCCACTCTTAAATGAAATCAGTTTTGGGCCATTCTTTTGCAATTTACGATTTTCTTTATTTCCTTTGTTATGCAAAACATCGTTTATTGATCAATGATAATTTTGAAAGCACCAGGTTCAAATTTAAAAATAACTTTTGAAGATTAACAAAACATAAAAGTACTTTGGCTCACAGAAAGATTCGGTGGAAATCATGCCTCTCGAAAGGCTTAACGTGGCAGAAGCTTTGATGTGCGATCTCAATATATCTCCCATTGAAATGTCAGTTGAATTGATTTGTTAGGTTGCTCATTCGGTCGTGTGTAGTTACCAAGATTGAAGACCTTCTCCCCAGGTTTCTTTATGAGACACGTTCCTGTGATGGTGGACTCATCCTCAGTGGAAACATTCAGAGCCTCTATTTTAAGTTACGTTGTCAATCCTGGCGAGCTTCCCTGAAGCTTTGTTTCCCAAGAAAAGTGGGTTTATTTCCCAAAAGAATCTATATGCACCTTTGTTTTGTGAATTCAGTGTGATTCATTGCGTCCCTAGTGAGATTGAAGTGCTTATCTATCTTCCCCTTGAGTCTCCAGATTCTTCAGTCTCTCGTCAGAGTCGGCTCCTGCATATCATTAATCATTGGCATCATGGCATTTCATGCGCATTTGTTTTGCCTCTGTGGCCTTTGGTTGTTACCTTTTGTCTCAATTGTTTCCTGGTTGTTACCAGCGGTCTTGTTTGCTATTCTTTGGGCACCCTCCGTTTTTTTAGGGTGTTGGTCGTCACCAATGTCTCTACTTCAGTTGTTACTGATTTTGTTTTTGGTTATAGGTCGTCACCTGTACCTTGCTTGTTCCTAGTTGTTACTAGTGCCTTTGGATATCCTTTTGCTACTGATATCATTTGCATGGTCGTCGCCAGTCTCTTCCCTTGAAGTCTAGTCGTTACTAGCAATCTGCATTGTTTGAAAGTCCAGTGGTAACTGGCATTGTTTAAAGACCAATGGTAATTGACAGCTCGTTTGAAAGTCCAGTGGTAACTGGCACTGTTGAAATCCAATCGTTATTGGTATTGTAGATTTGGTCGTCACCAATTATCTTGAAAGCCCAGTGGTTACTGGCTTTGCTTAAAATCCAATCGTTATTGGTATCGTCGACTTGGTTGTCACCATATCTTTTGAAAGACCAATGGCAACTGGCACTGTTTAAAATCCAATCGTTATTAGTATTGTAGCCTTGGTCGTCACCATATCTTTTGAAAGTCCAATGGTAATTGGCAATTATCTTTTAAAGTCCAGTGGTTACTAGTTTTGCTTGAAAGCTAATCGTTATTAGTACCAAGAGTTGGTTGTTACCAATTTCCCCAGCCGGAGACCTGTATTGTATCGATGCAATTCAGAGTTCCCAATTATTTGGTTTGGTCGTCACCATCACCGCCTGTAAGTCTAGTAGAAACTAGCACCCTTTAATTGTTTGTTGTCTTGGTCGTCACCAGTGCTCCCAGCAAAGCGTTGCTTTCCCATTCGAGTCTCGGAGATCTATTGGATACTAGTATCCCCGGTGTGTCTGGTCTTGTTTCTGTGCTTTTCCTGAAGATCCCGTTTGAACTATTCGTTATAGGAATTTCCTCATCTGATTATCTCCAGTGAGGTTTGCGTCTCTTTTCCTTTGTTTTCCCAGTGGAGAATTGACTTCTTCCCCAGCGGATTATCGTCTCCTTTTCCCCAGTGAAGTTTTGTCTTCCCTGTTGGAGTTTGCGTCCCCTATGTGAAAGGTTCTCCTGAGCAGCATCTTTAGTCACGTTTGAACTATTTTGTTTGTTTTGCATTGGATCTTTCCCCAGTGTGTGGGTCCTCCATGAGTAGTTACTCGTTGTATTTCCGTTCTTTTATCTTTGCTCGCATGTCTGCATCTGTCTTGCATTCAAGCATCATAAAGCATCATCTAGATTCATGGCATATTCACATTTGTCCTTTTGCATACCATCGGATCTAAGGGACAAAATTTTTGGTTTGCTATATTTAAATACCTTTCACTACGATTCAATGAGGATTGTCATCTCTCATTGCCATCCAGTGAAAAATATTTAAATAGGGGCAACTGTCATACCCCAAATTTTGACCCCTTATATCTTAATCATCATTTTAGGATCATACTCATTTAATTATCTAACCTTAACCTGTTTCAAGCTTGTCTTTGTTAAGAAACAGGAATAAGGATTCTGCACAGCCGAAATCGAGGTTTTGAGGGTTAATCAGTCAACGTCTTGGATTGGTTCTCCTTGAGATAGGTCTCCACATCATCAAAAATTTTCCATTGGATCAAGTATGAATCCAATTTGAAGCTGTCACCCAGGAATCAAGAACAGTGCAGTTCAGGGTACCCGATTAGGGTTTTTTCGGGGAGGAAAAGTCAATTGTGGTTTGACTTTTGATTTAAAAGGTGTTTCAAGGGTGGGATCATGGTCCATAAATTTCATATGGCTTGGTGAAGTCTACTCAAGAAGTTTCAAGGCCTCAAAAGGCCCGGAGCATCAACAGTCGACTCGGTAGTCACCGATCGATCGTTCAGTTGACCGAAAAGTCAACTCTTTACTCATAAGGAATCTGACCTCAAGATGTGAATAAAAAATGTTCCTAATGATATATTGCACCTACCCATAAAATTTCATGACCATTGGATCAAGTTTTGAGGAGTAATCGCAAAAGTCGGGAATTAGGGTTTTGAAAGGGGCAAGATCATAACTCCTTAACCACACATCCAATTGAGTTGGTTAAAATCTCATTGAAAAGCTCTTGTCAAGTCCTACAAAGGTCCCAAAGTGGTCCATGATCATAAAATGCATAGATTTGGAGTTATGACCAAATTCATTACAAGAGGGAAAAGTAACTTAGAAAAATTTCACTTTTAGACTTGTTTTTCAGCAACTTTGAGAGGCTTTTTGGCCAAGTTCCTTTGGGAATCTGAAACTCATGAAAACATAAAAGTTGTAGATCTAAATTAGGGCTTTCCAAAATATAGTATAACTCCTCCATAGCCCTTATGAGCTGAGAGTTATGAATTTAACAAGATGGTGTTTTAACACTTGAGTCCCACATTGTCAATTTGTCACAAACTCATCCTTTGACCACTTGAGCAATTATCAGCCCTTGGATCATGTTTGTATCTGATACTTAGAGAGTATAGTGAAGGAAAATGCAGAAGAAGTGAAGGATTTGAAGGAATAGCAAGTTGCAAGCAAGTGGCATTAAAATAATCAAAGAATTCAAGAGGGGAAAGAGAAACTTTTTGACATCTGCACTCTATGCCCTATTCAGTCATCTCATGTATCTCATTCCACTTGATTTTATCCTTACATTGAGCCAAGGAGTTGAACCTTATAGCTGCACCAAACCTCAAGCCAAAGGTTACCTTTTCAAAATCCCTCCAAAAGTGCCAAGTTACAAATTTGTCCTCATCCTTCATTTCCCTATAAATAGAGGCTCATAGCTCTATGTAATTTTCAACACGAGAGCTATCAAGAATACCAGAAAACTCATAGCTCTCCCCTTTCCTTCCTTGCTTGAAAGTGCAAAATTTCTCAAAGTCACCAAAATCCACCATTTTGCATTTTCATGCCATTTCTTGTTCCAAACACCAAAACACTTTAAAGACCACATACACACCCTTAAAATGGCCATTTGAAGTTGTTCCCATCATTACTTTCCTCAAAAAATTCATTAATCTAAAAGTCAACCTTCATACCTCCATATTTTGACTTTTATGCATTTTGAGAGCCAAATCACTACCTAAGTCCATTCCTACCACTTCAACACCCCCAACACCTCATATCCATGATATTTTAACTGTCTAAGAGCTTAAAGACCACCTGGAAGTTTGTTTACTCAAACTGTCCCAAGAAGTCACGTATTGCTTCAAGAGGAACTAAACTTCAAACTTGTGCAAAAAAGAGGATCTCTGGGTTCCTTTGCTTTTAAACTTGCTCAAGGAGGTCTACAAGAGGTATGTAATGCTAAGCCTCTTCACTATTCATCGTGTATCATGTTTTGTAGTTGTTGGGATTGATTGCGTTTTGTTATGAAAAATACATTCATGCTGTCCAAAATCTAGTTGGAAATGATATTTGCTAAGAGTTTGCTTTTGTTGCAATGTCCTTACTTTTGTTAAAGTATGATGTTCTATAACTTAGGAGGGTTATTATTTCACAACTGATGTGTTTGTTTTGGTGGGAATACCATGTTTACTTTCATGAACCTTGTGATGTTGGTTCTGTTTGTTAGCTCAGGATAGGATGCTATGTACCTAACATAATTTCTGAAATGATGGATCTTTGCTGAGACAGTTTTGAGAAACATGTATGTGTATGCCATGATCAACTTGTTGCATTATTAATGTTTGCTCATGAGTAAAATCTGCAATATGTGCCATTATGTTCCCAAACTGACTTGCAATCATTACATGTCTTAACTATTGTGAAGAAGGAAGATTGTTGGTTTAATTAGCATTATCATGTTTGGTGTGTATCATTGATTGAGGTCTGCTCTGTCCAGCACATGTGTATTTGTTTTCACCCATGACTGCTCAAATGATGTACCATGCTGCTATCATTTTAAGATTTTGCAAAATGCCCTGTGTGAAATAAAGCTGATTGGATCTTGATTGCTATTGAGATTTTTGTATTCACCATGAATGTTGCTGAGATATAACATGTTGTGCCTTTTCTGTCCTGAGCTATGGATGATTGTTCTCACGTGACCTATACCTTCAACATGATTTCAATGTGTCCAGCTGTATGTTTGGTTTGTTTATATGTTGTTTTGTTGTAAAAATGAGATGTATGCATAGGTCTTGTGTGCAGAACTTATTGACAGTTGTGAAATCTTTGTTTGTCTTGTTAGGAATTGTATTATAGTTGTTATCAAACCTTGTTGCTTATGTTTCCAAATGTTGAATATGTGTGCATCTGTCATGTATGCTCCATGTATGTGTATGCCATGATCTAAAACCTGTTTTGAAACTTACTGCATTGTGTTCAACCATACTTGCTATCAGCATGTCAGTTTTTGTGTTCGGATGTTTCTCACTGATCTTTGAGCCTATAATCAGCAGTTAGCATGTTTAGGACTTGTGTGTGATGTTTTCATAATTCTAACTGCCTTGTTCATACCATGACCTCCCCTACTGCATCCGCATTTGGTTTCTTGTTTCAGCAGTCTTGCATTTCATAGCCGCCAACATGCCATTTTCTGTTTTGGATAATTGTTGATTGATCTCTGAGCATGAATTTATTGGTTGACATGTTTAACACTTGTGTGTGATGTTTGCATAAGCATAACTGCCTTGACATGCCATAATCTCCCATGATGCATCATTAAATTGTTATCAAGAAAACAGTTTGCATCTCATCCTGCCATGATTATACATACATGCTATCTTTTCTGTTTGAGCAAAACTTGACTGATCCATGAGTCCTGAATTATCAGCTGGCATGTTTAGAACTTGTAGGTGATATGTGTGTGAACTGAACCTACTCCATTTGCATTTTGACAGCCTGCATCACTTCATGCCATGATTTCAATGACAAACCATTTTTCTGTTTTTGAGTGATTTGTGTTGATCTTTAAGTATAGAAACATCAGTTAACATATTTGAAGATTGTGTGTGATGTTAGTTTGGTCTGAATCAACTCAATATATGCCTTGATTTCCAAAATGCATTTTAACATGCCATTTGCATTTTCCATCGAATGTCTTTTTATGTGTATGATCTTGAAGAAATGTGAGCACCATTGTAATCCTTGTTCAATTCCAAGTGTGTTAGGCTTTGAGTTTGTGAAAAATGATGATGTTTTGGTGCAGTTTGAGTTCCTCACGCATTTGGCCTTGCTAGCTTGTGAGGCCTGGTCCAGAATGTTGCCAAGGAGGCCTTTTGTATTATTTGGGGTGGCTAAATACACGGATGTATTGCCACCCCAGTGGTTGTCACATGTGCCTTAAGTCTCCTATCATGCCATATGCCTAGGTTCGATCCTCAGTGATGACCCTTTTTTGGCATTTTTTTGATTTTATTGGTTTTCTTTCTTTTCTTCTTCTTTCCCCTCCCTTTAGCACGCGCGTATAGTGGGCCAGGTGGTAAGGCTTTGTGTTGGTGGGCATGAGGGTGTGAGTTCAACTCCTCCCATGGCCATTTCTTTCTTTTTATTTGCTCATTTATTTCTATTTCCTTCACAAAATCAAAAATTCATAACTTGCTCATATTTTACTATTTTTAATCCATTCTTTTTTGAAAAATGATCATAATGTTGTCTAGTTTCATGTGATGAGAAAATATTTCAAGTTATTCATGTTTATAATGCCTTTCGCTTACTTGAAAGTTTGCTTCCCTTTAGGTTTGTTTACCTTGCTTCTTGTTGAAACTTCTTAAGAACCATGCTTGAATTATCTTGTAAGGTTTGTTCGTGATTTATTCCATATATGTTTGTTAACTTGTATGCTTAGAATCATAACATGCTAAGGCTTGCTTTCCTTTGGTTGTCACCATGAACTTACATGTTTTCCCCTTAAAACTTTGAGCTTGAACTGTTGTGACATTTCTTGCATGCTTGCTTGTATTTGATTGTTATCAATACATGATTTGTTTAGTATGATGTTGTTACATTTGATACAATTTGACCTATGGCATGCTTACCCTAAGTTGTGACTTCATTTCATGGTTGTTACCTTTATATTCGTTAATATCTCTCTCTTGGTTTGTTACCTTCATCTTTGTTAAGACATGTGATCCTTGGTTGTAACCATTTATTTTGATTTAAATTTTTGCTTATTGAAATATGCGTGTTTGCTTGGTTGTAACCATGCCTTTTATCTTCACCATATTTGAATGATTATTTCCCCAAATGATGGAACTCTTTAGTTCTCATCCAAGTTGTCTCTTATCTTTCCTTCCAAAGGAAAAGTCTCTCCATTGACCCTTGTGTCATGGACAGCTCATTACCCTCCTTTGACTTTGTGATGTCATCTTGAACCCTAGCTTAGTTAAGTTAGAACATACAAGCCATTAGACTTTGCTCTAATTCTAAAAAGCCTACCCTTTTTAGGAGTGCTCTTTCAATTAGAACTTAGGATAAAGTTTGTTAACTCTATGTAAGAATCATTGTCATGATTACTTACTTCCCTTTCTTGAGTTTTCAATATAGATCTAGAGAGTTTTCTTAAACTCTACACAAGCATTTTAATGTTTGTTCCCCTTTGAACCTTGATCATAATCAAGTGTTCTTCATCCCTAGTAAGGTGAACTACGATTGCTCTGATTCTATCCTAGCTAGGATACGTAGGCAGAAGATGCGATGTCTTTGCGAGCAAATTTAGAAACTATCTTTAGGTCTTAACCTACACCTTTTAACCCGTCCCAAACCATAGCAAAAATTTAACAAACTTAGCATACAACAAACAAAAGGTTCCTGTAGAGTACTACAGATGTTTAGGATGTGAAATACCTACCCTATGCATAACCAACCCCCGATCCCCGAATCTTCTAGCGTTGTTTTTACATCGTGCAAAAGGTTCTTTCTTTCTTTAGACCTTTCCTTTGGATAAATTAAAGTCCGGTTGTGAATTCTAAGAATTAAAGATTCAAGTTGATTCAATAGCTTGGTATCACGATTCTCACCGCAACAGAAATCGTCAATGAAGTCGCCATTTCTGTTGCGGTGAGAATTGTGATACCAAGCTATTGAATCAACTTGAATCTTTAATTCTTAGAATTCACAACCGGACTTTAATTTATCCAAAGGAAAGGTTTAAAGAAAGAAAGAACATTTTGCATGATGTAACAACAACACTAGGAGATTCAGGGATCGGGGGTTGGTTATGCATAGGGTAGGTATTTCACATCCTATAAATCTGTAGTACTCTACAGGAACCTTTTGTTTGTTGTATGCTAAGTTTGTTAAATGTTTGCTATGGATTGGGATGGGTTAAAATGTGTAGGTTAAGACCTAAAGATAGTTTCTAAGTTTGCTCGCAAAGACATCGCATCTTCTGCCTACGTATCCTAACTAGGATAGAATTAGAGCAATCGTAGTTCACCTCACTAGGGATGAAGAACACTTGATTATGATCAAGGTTCAAAGGGGAACAAACATTAATATGCTTGTGTAGAGTTTAAGAAAACTCTCTAGATCTATATTGAAAACTCAAGAAATGGAAGTAAGTAATCATGATAATGATTCTTACATAGAATTAACAAACTCTATCCTAAGTTCTAATTGAAAGAGCACTCCTAACAAGGGTAGGCTTTTTAGATTTAGAGCAAAGTCTAATGGCTTGTATGTTCTAACTTAACTAAGCTAGGGTTCAAGATGACTTCACAAAGTCAAGGGAGGGTAATGAGTTGTCCATGACACAAGGGTCAATGGAGAGACTTTTCCTTTGGAAGGGAAGAGAAGAGACAACTTGGATGAGAACTAAAGAGTTCTATCACTTGGGGAAATATAATCATTCAAATATGGTGAAGATAAAAGGCATGGTTACAACCAAGCAAACAAGCATATTTCAATAAGCAAAGATTTAAATCAAAATAAATGGTTACAACCAACGATCACATGTCTTAACAAAGATGAAGGTAACAACCCAAGAGAGATATATCAACAAATATGAAGGTAACAACCATGCAAACAAGTCACAACTTAGGGTAAGCATGCCATAGGTCAAAGTGTATCAAATGTAACAACATCATACTAAACAGATCATGTATTGTTAACAATCAAATACAAGCAAGTATGCAAGAAATGTCACAATAGTTCAAGCTCAAAGTTTTAGGGGGAAAACATGTAAGTTCATGGTGACAACCAAAGGAAGGAAAGCCCTAGCATGTTATGATTCTAAGCATACAAGTTAACAAACATATATGGAATAAATCACGAACAAACCTTACAAGATAATTCAAGCATGGTTCTTAAGAAGTTTCAACAAGAAGCAAGGTAAACAAACCTAAAGGGAAGTAAACTTTCAAGTAGGAGAAAGGCATTACAAACATGAATAACTTGAAATATTTTCTCATCACATGAAACTAGACAACATTATGAGCATTTTTCAAAAAAGAATGGATTAAAAATAGTAAAATATGAGCAAGTTATGAATTTTTGATTTTGTGAAGGAAATAGAAATAAATGAGCAAATAAAAAGAAAGAAATGGCCATGGGAGGAGTTGAACTCGCACCCTCATGCCCACCAACACAAAGCCTTACCACCTGGCCCACTACATGTGCATGCTAAAGGGAGGGGAAAGAAGAAGAAAAGAAAGAAAACCAAGAAAATAAAAAAAAAATGCCAAAAAAGGGTCATCACTGAGGATCGAACCCAGGCATATGGCATGATAGGAGACTTAAGGCACATGTGACAACCACTGAGGTGGAAATACATCTGTGTATTTGGCCACCCCAAATAATACAAAAGGCCTCCTTGGCAATATTCTGGACCAGGCCTCACAAGCTAGCAAGGTCAAATGCGTGAGGAACTCAAACTGCACCAAAACATCATCATTTTTCACAAACTCAAAGCCTAACACACTTGGAATTGAACAAGGATTACAATGGTGCTCACATTTCTTCAAGATCATACACATAAAAGGAGATTCGATGGCAAATGAAAATGGCATGTTAAAATGAATTTTGGAAATCATGGCATATATTTAGCTGATTCAGACCAAACAAACATCACACACAATCTTCAAATATGCTAACTGATGTTTCTATACTTAAAGATCAACACAAATCACTCAAAAACAGAAAAATGGTTTGTCATTGAAATCATGGCATGAAGTGATGCAGGCTGTCAAAATGCAAATGGAGTAGGTTCAGTTCACACACATATCACCTACAAGTTCTAAACATGCCAGCTGATACTTCAGGACTCATGGATCAGTCAAAGTTTGCTCAAACAGAAAAGATAGCATGTATGTATAATCATGGCAGGATGAGATGCAAACTGTTTTCTTGATAACAATTTGATGATGCATCATGGGAGATTATGGCATGTCAAGGCAGTTATGCTTATGCAAACATCACACACAAGTGTTAAACATGTCAACCAATAACTTCATGCTCAGAGATCAATCAACAATTATCCAAAACAGAAAATGGCATGATGGCAGCTATGAAATGCAAGACTGCTGAAACAAGAAACCAGATGCTGATGCAGTAGGGGAGGTCATGGTATGAACAAGGCAGTTAGGCTTATGAAAACATTACACACAAGTCCTAAACATGCTAACTGCTGATTATAGGCTCAAAGATCAGTGAGAAACATCCGAACACAAAAACTGACATGCTGATAGCAAGTATGGTTGAACAAAATGTAGTAAGTTTCAAAACAGGTTTTAGATCATGGCATACACATACATGGAGCATACATGACAGATGCACACATATTCAACATTTGGCAACATAAGCAACAAGTTTTGGCAACAACTCTAATACAATGCCTAACAAGACAAACAAAGATTTCACAACTGTCAATAAGTTCTGCACACAAGACCTATACATACATCTCATTTTTACAACAAAACAACATATAAATAAACCAAACATACAGCTAGACACATTGAAATCATGCTGAAGGTATAGGTCACGTGATAACAATCATCCATAGCTCAGGACAGAAAAGGCACAGCATGTCATATCTCAGCAACATTCATGGTGAATACAAAAATCTCAATAGCGATCAAGATCCAATCAGCTTTATTTCACACAGGGTATTTTGCAAAATCTTAAAATGGTAGCAGCATGGTACATCATCTGAGCAGTCATGGGTGAAAACAAATACACATGTGCTGGACAGAGCAGACCTCAATCAATGATACACATCAAACATGATAATGCTAATTAAACCAACAATCTTCCTTCTTCACAACAGTTAAGACATGTAATGGTTACAAGTCAGTTTGGGAACATAATGTCACATATTGCAGATTTTACTCATGAGCACACATTAATAATGCAACAAGTTGATCATGGCATACACATACATATTTCTCAAAACTGTCTCAGCAAAGATCCATCATTTCAGAAATTATGTTAGGTACATAGCATCCTATCCTGAGCTAACAAACAGAACCAACATCACAAGGTTCATGAAAGTAAACATGGTATTCCCACCAAAACAAACACATCAATTGTGAAATAATAACCTTCCTAAGTTATAGAACATCATACTTTAACAAAAGTAAGGACATTGCAACAAAAGCAAACTCTTAGCAAATATCATTTCCAACTAGATTTTGGACAGCATGAATGTATTTTTCATAACAAAACTCAATCAATCCCAACAACTACAAAACATGATACATGATGCATAGTGAAGAGGCTTAGCATTACATGCCTCTTGTAGACCTCCTTGAGTAAGCTTAAAAGCAAAGGAACCCAGAGATCCTCTTTTTTGCACAAGTTTGAAGTTTAGTTCCTCTTGAAGCAATAAGTGACTTCTTGGGACATTTTGAGTAAACAAACTTCCAGCTGGTCTTTGAGCTCTTAGACAGTTAAAATATCATGGATATAAGGTGTTGGAGGTGTTGAAGTGGTAGGAATGGACTTAGGTAGTGATTTGGCTCTCAAAATGCATAAAAGTCAAATATGGCGGTATGAATGTTGACTTTTAAATTGATGAATTTTTTGAGGAAAGTAATGATGGGAATAGCTTCAAATGGCCATTTTAAGGGTGTGTATGTGGTCTTTGAAGTGTTTTGGTGTTTGGAACAAGAAATGACATGAAAAATGCAAAATGGTGGATTTTGGTGACTTTGAGAAATTCTGCACTTTCAAGCAAGGAAGGAAAGGGGAGAGCTATGAGTTTTTTGGTATTTTTGATAGCTCTCGTGTTGAAAATGACATAGAGGGAGCCTCTATTTATAGGGAAATGAAGGATGAGGACAGATTTGTAACTTGGCACTTTTGGAGGGCTTTTGAAAAGGTAACCCTTGGCTTGAGGTTTGGTGCAGCTGTAAGGTTCAACTCCTTGACTCAATGTGAGGATAAAATCAAGTGGAATGAGATACATGAGATGACTGAATAGGGCATAGAGTGCAGATGTCAAAAAGTTTCTCTTTCCCCTCTTGAATTCTTTAATTATTTTAATGCCACTTGCTTGCAACTTGCTATTCCTTCAAATCCTCCACTTCTTCTGCATTTTCCTTCACTATACTCTCTAAGTATCAGATACAAACATGATCCAAGGGCTGAGAATTGCTCAAGTGGTCAAAGGATGAGTTTTTGACAAATTGACAATGTGGGACTCAAGTGTTAAAACACCATCTTGTTAAATTCATAACTCTCAGCTCATAAGGGCTATGGAGGAGTTCTACTACATTTTGGAAATCCCTCATGTAGCTCTAAAACTTTCATGTTTTCATGAGTTTTAGATTCCCAAAGGAACTTGGCCAAAAAGCCTCTCAAATTTGCTGAAAACAAGCCTAAAAGTGAAAATTTTCTAAGTTACTTTTCCCTCGTGTAATGAATTTGGTCATAACTCCAAATCTATGCATTTTATGATCATGGACCACTTTGGGACATTTGTAGGACTTTCCAAGAGCTTTTCAATGAGCTTTGAACCAACTCAATTGGATGTGTGGTTAAGGAGTTATGGTCTTGCCCCTTTTAAAACCCTAATTCCCGACTTTTGCGATTACTCCTCAACCCTTGATCCAATGGTCATGAAATTTTATGGGTAGGTGCAATATGTCATTAGGAACATTTTTTATTCACATCTTGAGGTCATATTCCTTATGAGTAAAGAGTTGTCTTTTCGGTCAACCGAACGATCGATCGGTGACTACCGAGTCGACTGTTGATGCTCCAGGCTTTTTGAGGCCTTGAAACTTCTTAAGTAGACTTCACCAAGCCATATGAACTTTATAGACCATGATCTCACCCTTGTAACACCTTTTAAATCAAAAATCAAACCATAGTTGACTTTTCTTGCCCGAAAAAACCCTAATCGGGTACCCTGAACTGCACTGTTCTTGATTCCTGGGTGGTAGCCTCAAATTGGATTCATACTTGATCCAATGCAAAAATTTTGATGATGTGGAGACCTATCTCAAGGAGAACCAATCCAAGACGTTGACTGATTAACCCTCGAAACCTCAATTTCGGCTGTGCAGAATCCTGATTCCTGTATCTTAACAAAGACAAGCTTGAAACAGGTTAAGGTTAGATAATTAAATGAGTATGATCCTAAAATGATGATGAAGATCTAAGGGGTAAAAATTTAAGGTATGACATGTATGCTAAGTTATCTAAGTTTTTATTTTCTAGGGTTATGGGATCAAGGTTAAGGTAAAGTTTGAGGTAAAGACCTAAGGATAGCTCTAAGTTTGCTCGGAAAGATATCACATCTTATGCCTACGTATCCTTACTAAGATGGAATCAGAGCAACCGTAGTTCTCCTCACTAAAGTTGAGGAATACTTGACTATGGTCAAGACTCCAAGGGGGAAACAAACATAACAATGTTTGTATAGAGTTTGACAAAATTCTCTAGATCTAAGTTTAACACTCAAGGGGATTAACTTTGACAAAATCTAAAAGGGTAGTAAGTAGTCATGACAATGATCCATACATAAAGTTAACAAACTCTATCTTAAAGTTCTAATTGAAGGACACTCCTAACAAGGAGTAGGTCTTTAGACATAAAGAAAAGCCTAATGGATATAGGTTCTAACTTAACTAAGCTAAAGGACCTAATGACTTAACCAAATCAAGGGAGGGGTGATGAGCTATCTATGCCAGTGAAGTCAATAGAGAGACTTTCCTTTGGAATAAGGGATAACAAGGCAACTGAATGAGAGCTAATAAACTACATCACTTGGGGGAACTTAACAAATTCTAAACACACATATGCATTCATTCAAACTTGATGAAGATATAAATTCATGGTAACAACCAAGAAATATATGCAAGCATGTGACAACATCAAGCAAAGAAAAAGGTTACAACCAAGTATACATTCATAGAATTTAGAAACAAAACAAATGGTTACAACCAAAGGTAAACATATATGTTACAACATCTAAAAGTGGATGATGATAAAGTTCTTACAAGACCAAGCATCAAAAGCATAAGTGATTCATGCATAAGTCAAAATATTACTTATCATGACAAAAGTTCAAAGATCAACATGCACAAATCATGACAACATTCAAGCATGGATATAAATCAAGTGGAGGTAACAATATAAATAAATTGAACAAAAATGTGACATGTGTGACAACAACATGTGATTTATGGTGAAACAAGTTAAGCAAAAAGGTAATAACCAAACATTGGCAAGTATGAAGTATGTGTAACAACAACATTTTCATCAATGGTATTCAAACAAAACTCATGAAAACAAGTTACAACTTGAATCAATCATGATATATGAATCAAACAAAGAAAAATGTAACAACATTAAAACATATTCAAAACATGTTGATGACAATCTATCATGGATAGGCAAGAAAAGTAACAACAGTTCAAGCATGGATTCAAACTTCACAAAAGGAAAGATGAGCAATATTCATGGTAATAACCAAGGCAAGGAATAAACTTAAACATTTTATGGTTTTAACAAGCTACATAAACAAGTAATATGAGAGTGAGGGATCATGTTCATGAGGTTACAACATCGAGAAACATACCATGATTCACAAAGAAGTTTCAAAGCATACTTTTCACATTTATGCATTCACAAAGAAAAAATAAACATGATAAAGCAAATATCCAAGTGATTTTAAACATATAAACATGTTAGACATTCAACAATGATTCATACAAGATCAATCTTACAAGAAAAATCAAGTACTATGTCAAGAAAGTTCATGAAAATCAAGGAAACCCCTAAAAAAGGTCATGTCATTCAAGTGGACCAAAGTTTTTCAAAAATAAAAATTCTTGAATTATTTCTTCACACATTTAAACTAGGCATACTAAGGAGCATAATGCAAAAAGATTGACATCAAAATGATAAAAATCAAGGAAGTTATGCACATTTGAAAACTAGGTCCAAAACTAGGGCAAGTTAGGGCAAAAACAAGGCAAGGCAAGAACCTAGGCTAGGCAGATTTGCAAGAAGGACCATAACTTGCTCAAAACTTAATGAAATTGAGTGAAACAAAAAATCAAATTGCGTATTTTTTTCTCAAGGAATCTAATGGTGGTGGTGGTTTAGTCAAATCATGCACTATGTGGAAAACTCGAAGACATCATTGAAAATGGCAAGTTGTGTGCAAAAGCAAAGTGATAGTCCAACACACATGTTTTAAGCAGCAAGCAATGATTCAAACACATCATATGTGACATATAGAGAGTGTTTACAAGCACCATACATCAATAGACAATCTCAAACAACAAATTACATGTGAAGTGGCAAAAATGACAAGTTTATGCAAGAACCAAGTGACAGTAAAAAATGGACCAACTTAGCATCAACCAAGTGATCAAATACAACATATATGACCTATAAATAATGTCTATAACCACCAATCACCTATGCCTAAGCATAAACAAAAATTTTCTTATGGAAATGACATGAAAAGCAAGCCATCAAGCCAAGACAAGTGGACAGTCATGAATACTCAAACTTGTAGTCAAGAAAAGGTTCAAACATGACCTATAAATGATATCTAGCATGTCTAAAATCAGTGTACCTCAAAATTCATCATGACCTCAAAAGTAGCAAGTTGAAATACTTACCTCTTGTAAGTTTTTCAAGTGAAAAATCCAAGCAAGAAATCCAGTTGATGGATGATGATCCAAATAGCTCCAATGTGCTCCAAATGAGATATCCAAATGATCAAAACTCCCCAACAACACTGCCTTGACAGAATGGCTTCTTTTGCAAGAAAACACCAAGAGTTTCAAAGTGAAACTCTAGGAAATGGTGTTAAAGAACTTTGGTAATGCTTTGGATAGTTCAAACAACTTATATGGAGTGTGTTTGAAGTGTTGGAAGGATTGGAAATAGTCTAGGAAATGAGCTAGCTTTGGAAATGCAGAAAAGTCAAAAATCAAAGATATGAGAGTTCATTTTTTGTTCTAGCAGGTTTTGGATGGTTGTAAGGGTTTGAACACCTCTAACACATGTTACGTGATGCGTTAGAGTTATTTTCTTGGTGGTTTTGTATTTGGAAAGAGTTTTGGTAGAGTTTATGCAAAACAGA
Organism: Lathyrus sativus; assembly: GCA_963859935.3. NCBI lineage: Eukaryota > Viridiplantae > Streptophyta > Magnoliopsida > Fabales > Fabaceae > Lathyrus > Lathyrus sativus. The sequence goes on from OZ012735.1 coordinate 939,814,808, forward strand.
TTTTTGCTTCACAAGGAGGTTACTTCTAAGGTTATGATCAGAGAAGTGAGAGAGATTCAACTTGGTTTCTAGTTGATTCTGGTGTAGTTTTGATGTGAGAAGTGTGTCCTATTTATAGGCAAGCTTGGAGGGTGAAGGGCATGGGAAGACTTTGCAAATTTTCCATGTTTGCCCTTCTTGGAGGCAAAAATTGAAGGTGAGAAATAAACACAAGAAAGGGGGGGATTAAATTGGGTTTATGCCTAAATAAAACTTTTTTCTCTTCTTGTCTTCTTCTTCACTTGATGCTTTATGCGCTTATATTAAATACATTGCGGAAGCATAAATAATAAAGTATAAGTAAAGAACACATCATATATCCTGGTTCACTTGAGCAACTCTCAAGCTAATCCAGTCCACCCTTCCAAGGTGATTTCACCTTAATCAATTAAGGACTTAATCCACTATAACCGAACTGATTACAGATGCACAAGCTAACTGCAAGTGACTAACAATTTGACAATGACACGTTCAGGGATCCCTAAGGATATAACGTTCATTGACACCTTAATAAAATCTGATCACTAAATATCTCCTATTAGGATTTCCACAAATGACTATTGTCACTTGTCATCTCAAGTATACTGATCTTCACTAGATCACTTGAGGAACCACAAATTCTAAAATAGAATATTTGTGTTGCCGGAGATTACAATGGTGCTTCCTAGCAAGCTAATAACTCCAAGTTTAGCACATAGCAAGTAATGAGCAACAACTCCTTGCTTCCTAATACAAAAACTAATTATAATAATAACTCTCTAAGAGATTATTAAAACATAGCTTCTATATTGCTTAAAAGCTTTTCTGTTTGTGAGCACTAAGGCTTCTTTTCCATTAAGCTTTTCTTTTCTTTGCAGCAGTAGCAGTAACGCAACAGTGCAAGAGCCAACCCAATGCTTCAGCTGCATTAGAATAAACACATGATTTTTTCTTTTTATAGTGCTTCCAAGAATGACGTTGTGAGGATAGAAAAGTCCTTTCTATTTCCAACGGTCATATTCCAACGGATAGAATGAGCACGTGTTGGATGACATCACTTTCTTGTCCTTTTCCATAAGCACATGATTTATCATATTTGAACAGCAACAACTTATCTGATGTAACATGTCTTGCATCTGGATGAATCTTCTTCTGAAACAATCTTCCACTTCAGAATCCAGTCTTCAGCATTCCAAGAACTAAGTTTCCTCTGAAACAATCTTGAGAATCTTCATGACTAATTCTTCAGAAACCATGTCTTAAGAATCTTCAGAGCCTTGACCTTCAGAACACTTCTTCAGAGTCTTGACCTTCAGAACACTTCTTCAGAGTCTTGTCCTTCAGAACCTGTCTTCAGAGTCTTGACCTTCAGAACCTGTCTTCAGAGTCTTCAGAGTCTTGACCTTCAAAACCAGTCTTCAGAGTCTTGACGCACTTGGTCTTCAGAGCCTTCAGCCTTTAGAACTTCAAGTCATCAGAGTCTTCAGCACTTTGTTCTTCAGAGGACTCACTCTTCAGAGACGCTCGTTAGCTTCCAGATCAGATTCATAACTCAGAGCAGAATCCATAGATGCATTGCAACTGCAATATCCAGCATCCTTGATTCTTTACTGAACATGATCAGATGTAGAAACAAACTTGCTTCTTCACTGAGCTTCATTTGCTTTCAGATCAGATGCACTTCTTCAGAGCAGAAACCACAGGAGCATTGCAACTGCAATATCCAGCACCCTTGGTTCTTTACTGATGGTGATCAGATGCATAAGCAAACTAGCTTCTCACATGCGCTTCATGACGTCACACTAAGTAACTCCATAAGTTACTAGCTGCACATGTTGCTTCTGTTTGTTTGGTCTGATATATTTAATTTAATATGACCTGCACATAACAAACATTAAACCATAAAATGGTTCTTTCACAAATACTCAATTGTTATCATCAAAACATAGAGATTATCTTGTAGAGACAAATCTTGCTCTTACAATCTCCCCCTTTTTGATGATGACAAAAACATGTATTTTGATAGAACATTTTATACAGGGTAATCACCAAGCATTAACCTATTCATAGTTCTAAGCAACTGCTCCCCCTGAATGTGTTAACCTTTAAAACATTTTTATGCTTGTTTAGAGACATACTCTGATCCCAAGACTTACAAAAAATAAATTTGATAAAACATAATCAAATAGAGTATAATAGAAGGAATACTTCCCTACGATATAAGATAGCATAAGTCTTCAGCATCTGGACTAGTTCAACAGAACTTTCATCTTCAGATCTTTAGAACCTGTCTTCTCTAAGCATCGTATCAGAGTCATATAACTTCAGAATCTTCTAAAGCATTTTCTCTTGATCTTCAACACATGAGAGACTCCCCCTGAGTTTCAGACTGGGTGTTAATCAAATATCCTGACTTGTGAACCTTCCTGGGAGAACTCCCCCTAATTACAGTATGTCAGATATTTGGATCTTCTGATCTTGATACAGTCTTGATTCTTGTTTTCTCAGACTTGCTTTCTTCTCAGATTTTTGATCTCTTGAAGCTGTCTGATACCAATAGAAACCAATAGAATGTTTACTTCTGAATCTGAGTCTGATACCCATGTTGGTTCTTAGTCTGACACCCATACATGATACTCATGATTCTGATTCTAAATCCAAATCTTGCTTCTATGAAGATTTCTGATTCTTGTGCTCTGATTATCATATTCACTGAGAATTTACATCTTCTAAACATTCTGATTCCAGATGACTTTAACTTTCAGATCTATGAACAGTATTGGGTCCATCTGATTCTAAATCTATGTTCACGAAGTTTATAACTTCTATTATATGAACACCAGTTCATTTGAGCTCAGATTTCTTTCAATTCTCCTGTTTAGAATGCCTAGTGAACTTGTTCAGAGTTCCTCGGAAAAACATCAAACACACATTTAGTAATAAACGCAATTTATATGTTTTGCATTCTCTTTCAGGTTATAGAATATATCAAAGTTGTATTCTATTTTTCCAAAACGTTTTCCATTTCTCCCCATTTCATTTTCCCTGTTATATACTATTTTCCAGATTATATCAAAATCATCTTCATTTCTCCCCCTTTTTGACATCATCAAAAAGTTAGAGTTTTTCATTGAAAAAATAGATTTTAAGAAAAAATATTTCTCTCTTTTTAGTGTCAGAAATTTAAAAAGATAGGGGTTGAGAGATAGCACCTGAGAACTTAATCATCTTTCATTTCTCCCCCTGAGAACTTACTTCTCATAGATTGATACCAATAAGGTAGGTTGATATCTTTTCCAGATTTCATCTTCTATATCTCCCCCTGCTTTTTGGAGAGTGACAACTCTTCAGAGTTTGTAGAAGCATGCTCTGACGAGGATTGTTGACAAGTTTCTGATCAGCAGATCTTTCTCTGACAACTTGTACATCCTTCATAGCTTGTTGATCTCCTTTATACTTACTAATGTCACGTTCTCAACGTACAAGAGTAATTTCAGAAGAAGAACCAACTATAACAATTTGCTTAGTCTTCTTAGCATCTTCAGCTTCTTGTACCAATCTGGAAGTTTCTTTTTAGGAGTCTTCTTCTGCGAGATTTAGACAAGAAAGTTGAAATTCCTTCTTCCTTCTGGCTTGATCTTGATACCAATTATTCCAGTCCTTAGAATAACTTGAAATATATCCAATTTCAGAGTCTAATACCAATTGAAGAAATATCTCAAGAATTCTCAAGTTCTAGAGTTGAAGTGCTTGTTCTGGCCTTGCTTTGATTCTTTCTTTTGAAAGGTTTGATACCTAATTGAAGGTGTGAAATTCAGAGGTTTGTGCTAGTGGTTTACTCTGAATTTTTTTGCTTCAAAGTTCTGCACTCAGAACCTTCTGTGTCTTCATTCAAACATCTTCTGAAGTTTTGCTCAGAGTTATCTGATGCTTTGCTTCAATTGAAGATCCCAATTAAAGGTGTGAAATAATAAAACTATTTCAGCTCGTTTCTTCAACATCAAAACACTATACTTCAGAAGTATCAACGTATGATTTCACAGGCCATCTTCAAAACTTAATCTTTTAACCAGATCTCCAGATGATCCAAATCTTCTGATGGTCTACAACTTCATATTTGCTCAGATTTTTTTAGTACAATCTGATATCAATTAAAGGTGATGTGTCAACAATTTGCATTCTGATTCTTCAATCTTATGGAAATGAATGTCCTTCATTTGATACTTCATCTAGAGCATCTGATACTTCAATCAGCATTTTGCAGTATTTTGCTTCTTTAAGGGAGAGTGCTATCCAGAGGTACTTTTGCAACTAACTCTGTCTTTAGTAACATCATCATAACAGAAACCTACTAAAAATAGTTATCTGATTTTCTGCAACACAGAGTCACGTTAGTAGTACCTTTCAGATACCTTATAAATCTCTTAACAAATGTTAATAGGGATTCTTTAGGATCTGATTGGAATCAAGCACATGCACATATACAAAAAAAATATTTGGACTAGAAACAGTAAAATACAGAAGAGTACAATTCATACCTTTGTAGAGCTTCTGATACTACCATTTTACTAACCTCTTTCTTTCTCGGAGTATACGTTGAATGCATGAGAGTCTTAGATGGCTACTCTCTGAAAGATTATCCTTCTGTCTGCTACATTCTTCATCTGAATTGAAACAACTTCTTCAGAAGTATATCTCTTCTGATGTTTGATTCAACTTGATCAGTAGTTACACAATCTAGATTCTTCCTTTGGTCTTCATCTTCAGATCATCCAATTTGATGCTAAAGATCATGCCTCTTTATCTTCCAAATAACTTGTTTCCAGATGAAAGCTATATCTTCTTGCACCAAGAGATTATCCTTTGGACAGACATGATTGATCATCACAAATTATCATCAAACCAAGATGTATTTCTTGAAATGATTTGAATGACAATCTTGTTCCTATCAATCAGTATCTGAGGGTGACTTCTTCTGCTCGAACTCTCGTACCAACTGAAAGGTGTAGGATCTTCTGCTAAATCACCTTTGATTTTTGAACCCAAGCTTGTTGTCAAAACTTGAATCTTAGCATCAGTACTTTATTAAAAAGTACTTGATATAATCATGTATCAATATCTTCACTGAACATTTTCCTTTCTGAATTAGCTTCAGAACCCTTCAAGGCTTCTGCTTAATCTTCTGACGAGATTCTTTACAGCAGACTTTCTAATCATACTATTTCTGTTATGTTAGCAAGTTCTTCTGATTATCAATAATCAGCCTTTGTCCAGAAATGCTTTATCAACAGATGTTAGCTTAGTTAGTAACATCAAACCCAGAAGTGCTTGTTCAGAAGGTTGGAGACTGGTAAGAGTCTGATACCAACTTTATGATATCCAAAGTATTTTCTTTTGACAGTGAAGTTGTAATCCAACTTATCTTGATTAGCATCTATTGAGTGAACAACTAAATGTGAACTGAACAACTATGGAAATGATTCCTTGCATAAGATCCTTAGCTTCAGATCTAAGCAGCTTAGCTCTAGTGAATGTTTCAGCAAACAGTTCATCCAGAGGTATGCTTTCAGATCAAACTAGATCTTCAATCTTCAGGATTCCTTGTTATCCAGAAGTGAGCTGTGTTGCTGACGTTTCAGAGCCATGCAAAATCTAAACCTCGGAGCTTCTGACCAATTGCTTTATACTCTTTGCCCAGAGTCTTCTGTAGAGTTACTTCTTAACAACTTTCAGAATCTCCTATAGCGTTGCTTCATCGGATTCTTCTGTAACTTGCCTCTATAGCTTGTGTACCTTGCCTCTGTAGCCTTTCTTCTGAATCTATACTAATACCAAATGAAAGTGTCTACTGCCTTAGTTGCTTTGCTTCTGATGCTTTACTTCAGTAGCCTTGCTTCTGTAGCTTTGCTTCAGAATCACCAACACTTGAAGGAGAGATGTCTTGATAGACAGATCCTCTACAAAATCAGTGTTACAGAACTTTTCTGTACAGCTTCTGATCTGACTTCACTAGCCTCTTCTTTTCCCAGAGTGCTAGTTTCAGCTACTGCCTACATACACTCAGCAAACTCCTTTCCAAGTGAAGTATATGTTTCTAAAGAAAATATCATTAACATAAATCTGACATATTTAAAATATCTTCCATAATAGTTTTATTAAAAGAGTAGTATACACTTTTCTTTTGACAAAAAAATAGTTTTCAAAGACTGGGAAGTTGATGAACACATACTACTTCTTCAAAAACATTTGAAAAGTATTTTCAATATTCATCTGATTTATATGATGTTATACATATCAACAAAGGAGATTGACAAGAATATGAATTCTAACCTTGTCACAGAAGCACCTATCTTTTGTATAGTCAAAAGCTTCTTTGCTGATAAGCTTTGAGAAGAAAGAATCTTGTTCTTCTGGAATCATCCTTCTTTTCAATGAACGTCTCTTCTGGAAGAGAAGATTTGATTCTGGAGGAAACTTCTCATGGTTGATTCTTCAGAAGCATCTAATTGAATAGCATTTGGGGTAGCTTCTGTTTCTTCAGCTGGAACACAATCTGCTTCTGATTCTCCGACGTCTTCATTAATCACAACAACATCCATCTGATTCATGAGAGATATCCTCAAAGCATAGATATTCTGATCTTCACGAGTAGAGAGCATCTAACTTCCATCAGGCTACATCTTCTGAATTTGTCTACTTGAAACAAATACAGATCCAATCTAGATGCAATTATCATCAAACTCATATGTATCAAGAGACACAGTTTGACTGACAATTTTGCTCTTACAATGCTGAGCTAACTTGTAAAGAGTTAGATCAACAGAGTTTAACAGAAACATCTGCTCTTAAAAAAGAATATCTACTGACTTATTCAGATTGAATAACACCAAAGATTTAAATCCTTTTTACCTCATACAGAATGACTACTGTCCTTGTATCTTTCCACACAACTTTATTTCTCAAAACATTCATTAAGAATTTCTGAAAAAATAATGCCTGAAAACATCTGATCAATTATAGTTTGTTCAACTGAGATAACATCTCAAGTTGACAGAACTTAATTGTTCATGCTTCTTTAAATTAGATCTTCTGAATTTCATCATATCCAGATGAGTTGATAAACACTGCCTATCTTGAAACTTCTGCAGAATTATTTGAAACTCTTCAAGGATAGCAACTTTCAAATGTTTTGAATCTGAAGAATCATTTCTACCAGATTTGAACATTTTTCTGAAGTTTCCCTTTTCTGCAGACTATATTCTGGCGTTCTGATGAATAGGATTCATTAGCCAACAATATATCTTTTCTTACTTAAGATAAATTCCAATGAGTTGTCATGAGAAAGTCAAGTGTGGACTAATCCGTTTCTTGAAAACATCTCATACTCACCAGAATTAATCTTTAGAAATCAAGATTTCTTGCTTGCTGAAGATTTTAATCTTTGAGCAAATATGTTGAAAATCCAAACGTATTTTACATCAGCATTCAACAGATATATCTTCTTATCTGATGAATCTTTCTTGTCAGTTGATTCTTCATTCTTCTTCTAGAATCTACTGGAGGAGATTTGTTGTTGAAGGCTTCAACACTTCAAACTTCAAAGAATCAGTGACTTGCTCAAGTAACCCAATAGATTACAATTTTAGAACTCATCATCCTCAAAAACTGATGTGAGGCTGAAATTGTAAGAACGGTGAAAAATCCCCAAAAGTATTTCTTCACATAGCCTATAGATCTTTATCTGACACTGTTAGGTGTTTGATATCCATCAATAACAGAACCGGAGCTCTGATACCAATTGAAGGTGAGAAATAAACACAAGAAAGGGGGGATTGAATTGGGTTTATGCCTAAATAAAACTTTTTTCTCTTCTTGTCTTCTTCTTCACTTGATGCTTTATGCGCTTATATTAAATACATTGCGGAAGCATAAATAATAAAGTATAAGTAAAGAACACATCATATATCCTGGTTCACTTGAGAAACTCTCAAGATAATCCAGTTCACCCTTCCAAGGTGATTTCGCCTTAATCAATTAAGGACTTAATCCACTATAATCAAACTGATTACAGATGCACAAGCTAACTGCAAGTGACTAACAATTTGACAATGACACGTTCAGGGATCCCCAAGGATATAACGTTCATTGACACCTTAATAGAATTCGATCACTAAAGATCTCCTATTAGGATTTCCACAAATGACTACTGTCACTTGTCATCTCAAGTATACTGATCTTCACTAGATCACTTGAGGAACCACTAATTCTAAAATAGAATATTTGTGTTGCTGGAGATTACAATGGTGCTTCCTAGCAAGCTAATAACTCCAAGTTTAGCACATAGCAAGTAATGAGCAACAACTCCTTGCTTCCTAATACAAAAACTAATTCTAATAATAACTTTCTAAGAGATTATTAAAACATAGCTTCTATATTGCTTAAAATCTTTTCTGTTTGTGAGCACTAAGGCTTCTTTTCCATTAAGCTTTTCTTTTCTTTGCAGCAGTAGCAGTAGCGCAACAGCGCAAGAGCCAACCCAATGCTTCAGCTGCATTAGAATAAACAAATGATTTTTTCTTTTTATAGTGCTTCCAAGAATGACGTTGTGAGGATAGAAAAGTCCTTTCTATTTCCAACGGTCATATTCCAACGGATAGAATGAGCACGTTTTGGATGACATCACTTTCTTGTCCTTTTCCATAAGCACATGCTTTATCAGATTTGAACAGCAACAACTTATCTGATGTAACATGTCTTGCATCTGGATGAATCTTCTTCTGACACAATCTTCCACTTTAGAATCCAGTCTTCAGCATTCCAAGAACTAAGTTTCCTCTGAAACAATCTTGAGAATCTTCATGACTAATTCTTCAGAAACCATGTCTTAAGAATCTTTAGAGCCTTGACCTTCAGAACACTTCTTCAGAGTCTTGACCTTCAAAACACTTCTTCAGAGTCTTGTCCTTCAGAACCTGTCTTCAGAGTCTTGACCTTCAGAACCTGTCTTCAGAGTCTTCAGAGTTTTGACCTTCAGAACCAGTCTTCAGAGTCTTGACGCACTTGGTCTTTAGAGCCTTCAGCCTTCAGAACTTCAAGTCATCAGAGTCTTCAGCACTTTATTCTTCAGAGGACTCACTCTTCAGAGATGCTCGTTAGCTTCCAGATCAGATGCATAACTCAGAGCAGAATCTATAGATGCATTGCAACTGCAGTATCCAGCATCCTTGATTCTTTACTGAACATGATCAGATGTAGAAACAAACTTGCTTCTTCACTAAGCTTCATTTGCTTTCAGATCATATGCACTTCTTCATAGCAGAAACCACAGGAGCATTGCAACTGCAATATCCAGCACCCTTGGTTCTTTACTGATGGTGATCAGATGCATAAGCAAACTAGCTTCTCACATGCGCTTCATGACGTCACACTAAGTAACTCCATAAGTTACTAGCTACACACGTTGCTTCTGTTTGTTTGGTCTGATATATTTAATTTAATATGACCTGCACATAACAAACATTAAACCATAAAATGGTTCTTTCACAAATACTCAATTGTTATCATCAAAACATAGAGATTATCCTTTAGAGACAAATCTTGCTCTTACAAAAATGAGCAAATCTATCTTGAGATCTCCTTTATGAGCATGAACCACTTTCCTATGTGTTTCATCATCATCAATAGCCTACAAATAGTTGACATGAGATGAAGGAAGAGAAAAGCTGATGTGGTATCTGAGTTGTGGCAGATTTTTCATAAAGTTTCTCTCTCCTTGCCACTTGCTTGTACTTGCAAGAATAAACAATTCAAAATAATCCAAATCTGCTTTTGGCTCATGACAATGCAATGTAATCTCATCAAATAAGTCCCTAAGAATCAAAGAATGATTTAAGCAAGTGATTAGAAGAGGTTTGAATGGTTTATGCATCAAAATGTCGGTGCTAAACTTGGTTTTGTGACATGAAAAACCTCCAACTTGTCCTCTTCAATTTTCCCTAACCACAAAGGTTGAGAAAATTCTTTTGTACTTTTTAAAAATACCCAAGTATTATTTACAACATTCATGTTTGGCCAAAGTTCAAATTCCAAAGGGAACTATGTCAAAAATCCTTATAAAGTTTGTTGCAAAAGCTGACTTACAAGCCAAGAAACATGGATTTTTTCTAAGTGTGGAAATCCTTCACAACTTGATGAGCTCATAACTTCAAATATATGCATTTTTGGACCTCGACCCCATTGGAAAATTTTGTATGACTCCTCAAGAGCTTTCCAACCAGCTTTGGACCACTCAATTTGGATGTGTGGTTTGAAAGTTATGACCAATCCAAATTAGCTTGTAATTAGGGTTTTTCATAAACCCTAATTTCTTGATTCACAATTTATCCATCAATTATTGATTAAATCTTCACCAAACTCACTAGTTAGGCACAAAATGATGTTGGAAACTTTGACTGCTTCAATTTAGGGTCAAAACCCTAAAAGTCAAAGAGTTGACTTTCCAGACAGACGAACCGAACAGTTGAAATCTTCGGAATCGATCCTTAGTGTTCTAGGGTTTTTGAACCTTTCATAATTCTTTGGGGGACTTAAATAAGTTATAGAAACATCATGGACCATGTTTCAAGCTTTGGAAACCCATTTAGGCCAAAAGTCAAACTACAGTTGACTTTCTCAATTGGAAACCCTAATTAGGGCTTTGCACATCACTGTGTCGCGGTGAAATTTGGATACCAAGCTATTGATTAACTTGAATCTTAATTCATTTGCAACCGGTCTTTGATTTGTCCAAAGGAAGGTAAAACGATCTAAATACCCACAATGCAATGCACATGCAAGAGCTAGAGAGTTTTAGGTTCGGGGGTTGGTTAAACTTAGGGAAGGTGCTAGCATCCTAAGTTTCTGTAGTACTCTACAGGAACCTCTTATTTTATGTTTGTTTATTGCTAAGGTTTATCTGCTTAAATAATAAAAGACCTAGGGGTTTATTTCTAAGTATACTCGACAAGATATCGCATCTTGTGCCTACATATCCTTACGGGAGTGGAATCAGAGTATCTGTAGTTCCCCTAAAGGGTTTGAGGAGTTCATTGACTGTGGTCAAAGTTCCTACGGGTTAAGGGTAGTTGATTGATTGATTTAGGAGAAAAGACGAGTTATCATTTTAAGGGAGATTACTTGATTTAACCACCACAACTTTTTAGGAAAATAGTCTTTGCATCGTCTTAAGAGAAAGGCTAAAGTACTCAGAATTTAATCGACAAGTATGTCACTATCTCTCTTAAGGCAAAGTCCCTAGATATTGATTGAATTGTTATGGGGTAGGAGTTTTATCTCGCTTAAGATGATTAACATCTTATTCTCTAATGTGTTTGAAAAGTTTGATTGAGTTGAATGTTTGAATTGTTTTTATCTAAGTTGTAAAGAAAAAGGTCCTCCTTATGGGGTAGGATCTAAACTTAGAAGATCGACTTGAATGGGATCAAGGATCAATAGGGAATATGATGCAAATGAGATGCATACGCACATTTGTTTAAGTTATGCGCAGGTTCTTCCTTTGGACGCAATGCAATGCGATAATATAAATTGCGGTAAAGATAAATTGCGGAATAAAGGCAGATAAAGTAAAACCTACACATACGCATGAAAGCACTAAGTGAGTGAGACTGAGTGCGTGGCCGGAAGCGCATGGAAACATGCACGATGATGGAATTTTACGATGTTGATTAATTTAGTTGAATTGATTTTTAAGGAAAGGAGTTTTTTTATATATTGGATAAAATAATTTTAGCTAATGATAAATAAAAATTCAAGTTATTAAAAAAAAAAATTTCTCATTAAATAGTTCTTTATAAAATACAAATTATTTTATGAAAATGGGTCTTTTTATTATTTAGAGAATGAACAAATTATATTTATTAAATAAGAAAAAAGGAACTGTTGAGATAATGGTTTTTAGTTATTATTAAATAAAAGAGTTCTTATTAAATATGTGATTCTCATTTAACAAAAGAAATAGCTACAAATTATTTTAAATTATATGAAAATATGTCCTTTTATATTTTTAGAAAATGAACAAAATATTTTAAATAAAAAATGGTACTTAATTGATGAAGTAAATTTAAATTATTTAAAAAAGGTGAATAAATAAAAAAAGGATTAATTATACTTAAAAAAGTTAAATTAAGGTTAAATAATTAATTAAGTTAATGAAAAAGTTAATTTGGCGGGTTAATGAGGTTTAACTAGGAATTAAGGGGTGACGGGTTTGCGTGCGGGTGGCCTGCGAGGGCTTATGGTAGGCGCGCGGATCATGGATTGCACGATTAGGTTAGACAGGGAATGGAGGGCTATGATAGCGCTGGTGTATGGTGATATGGTGGGTGTGTGTATGTTTGATTACAACAACATAAAAGTAAAAACACAAAGCTAAACGAAAAACCCTAATCCCCAATCTGGTTTACTCTCTTCTGCCGTCGCTATCCCAATCTCTCCCTCTTCAAATTCTCCTTCTCTGATTTCTTTCTCCACTTTCTCTCTCCGTTTTCATTTCCTTCTCCCTTCTGCAACTTTCTCAGTCCGTCATTTTCTCCATCTCCACCGTTCTTCTCCTTCGATTCTTCTGCTTGTTTCTATGTCAATCAAACAACAAAACAACCAAACAGTTAAATGTTAGCAAAAGAGACAAAGATCTCACGTTTAAAAAAGGTTTTCGCAAGCTTTCATCGGCGATTGAGGGGCGAATAGAAGTAGGTTTTCCGGTTGACGATGACGGCGGTTCAATGGCAATTTCCGGTGGTGAATTTCGGCGAGGTTTAAAGATAAGTTCTTATTTTCACTTTTCCCTCTTTTGTGTTTTAGGTTTCTGAATCAATTTCTAGAGTTTCATTCATTTTCGAACGTTAGGGTTTCAATTTGGGATTTAAGGGATTTTTTCCATTTGGGACTTTCTGTGGAATTTTGGATTGCTGAGAATTGTTGTCTGTTTTTTCTCTATTCGTTCTGGTGTGGATCTTCCTCTCTTTATAAGCCTCAAGTCCATCTTGGCTTTGAATGAGCTTTCCAAATTTGAATGAACCTGTTGGGATATACATGGAAACCTTGATTTCCTGTCTGATACGACATTATAGTGATAAAAAATCCTGTCTAGCCTTGGTATGTTTCTACTTATTCTGATTAAATGCAATTGTCTCCTCTTGTAGGTTTGAATTGGAAATGGGACTGGAGCAATATATACTAGCTTTGTCATGTGAAGAGTTGGTATGTGAACCACGTCCCTTTTATCAACTTTTGAGTATCTCTGAATTTTTCAATTGCAGGTGTTAGTGTTGAGGTCGTCTTTGTAGGTTATCTCTTAATCCTCAAAGCAAACATCCAATTTAATTCCTTCTAAAAAAAACCTTGGTTTATTGGTGTCAGGGTTGGAAGGAAGCTACAGTGTTTTGTTTTCAGCTTCAAGTTTGGATGGGTGGAAGTAATGGACCGGTAGCCTTGGAATGGACCTAAAATTTCGCAGCAGGTACCTTCGTGAAACCTTGTCTTATTGTATTGTAGATGGATTACAGCCTTGTTATTATTTGTCTAAATGTTGATATCTGTTGTGCCGCAGCAGGTGCGATGTCCGAACACTCAAATGTTGTAGGGATTTGAAGTTTTGGATAACGGCACAATCAAAAGTTATGGGGATTTCTGTATCTTGAAGTGAATCTTCCATGTTATTTTTCAGCATTGTGAAGTCGGACAAAGGTACCGGTGTAATTCACTTCCGCAATATTTGGCATGTCAGTTCATCGTCAATCCTATCTTGTTCTTGCTGTGAAAGGGATGTCGACGTGCAACACTTCTAGTTAAGGGAATTGCAGTCAGCTTGAGCTTCTATCCTTCCCATAGTACATTGGGTCAAGGCCATATTTGAAACTTTTGTAAGTATTTCAAATCTTGACCGCAGCTTTTGAGTTCTTGACAGTTTAGTTCAAAAATGAGTGATGTCATACTGTTGCTTTTGGAGTTCTTTTTGCAGCTTGATGCGATGTCGTCGATACCATTTTGAAATGCATAGCAGACTTGATCAAACAGTGTCTTCTCAACTGAAGTTGGACACAACTTGGTCATATGTGCTTTGACGGAACTCCCAACAACATTCTAGGACAACTCGTAATCTTGCGGTTTTGTTATTTTAAATACCTCTGTTTTAGAAGTATTTCCTCCTTCATTTCTTACTAATTGTTGACTCTAATCAAAGAAAAATGTCTGCAGGAATTCTGAGGGCCGGAAAAGCTGTTAGCTCGGTTGAATTCTCCTTCCAACACCGTCGGTTGGTGCTGTAAAGATCCTGGACTGCAATAGATGGATTACGATTATGTATCATCCCCAACATGCTATATGATCGTTTGACAGGCCCGCCTTCGGAAATTCGGTATGCTATTGCTACGGTTACTAAATATACATCCTGCTCTCTATAACTCGGTTGTTTATAGCTTGATTCTTTTTCTTGCTGTTCAGGTTTTCGAGTACGCCGGAGGATGCATTGATCTACTTGCTTCTTCGTGAAGTTCTCGCCTCTGTTGCGGGTAATACAACGGGTGTTATTGATTCAAGTTGCTATAGGTGCAACGCCTTCTAACTTGACGGATCCGCGGGGAACTGCTTCAAGAAATAGATGTCACGACGGCGATGTGAGAAAGAGGGTGGATCAAATCGGAGTTAGTAGTGAATACTATGTTTCTGTTAATTTAGCAGTAGGTCCCAATCTCAAAGTGTGGGGGGTTTTATGGTAGAGTCAAAAATATTCAGAACTGCTTGTAATAAAAAGATGGTTGTATTTAAGTTGCACAGTTTTGATGATTTCACACTGAACTTGGCATCAGTCGGAGTTTTGAATATTTATGCTTACTCTTAACATGATTCCTAGCATGTCATCTTGTGTTTGGTTCTTATATCATGTGCCCCCTTTTGCTCAAAGGGAGGTCGAGAATTCAAACCTATGTTGGAGGGTGTACTCTTGAAAAAGAGAATGGATTCGCGCCGAAGTTAAGATTGCCACTGATTTGGATTCTGATTCGAATGATGATAATGTTGAAAGTGGAATCCATGTACTCAAACATCTACATAGCCCCTTAAAGAATTGAACCTCGTGAACCACAAGTCTTGCATTAAAACCTTTGAAAATAGAAAAACTTCTTAAAAGTTCAAGGCATAACCCCACTCACATATAAATACGACACCTCCATGCAAATGCAAATACTTAGTCTTAATTCCCAGTTTTCATTCCAATTCAATGTTTTGAACTACATGATCTAAATTTCTTCTACTTGACAAATAAATGGTCCAAAATCCAAGATAAAAATTAAACTAAACCCTTTAGAAGTCTTGTGAAAATAATGATATAACTTAATGTCGATTGTCATGAAAACCGTAACTGGAACGCAAACGGTCGCTCTCCAAACCAAAGAGCAAAAAGCCCTAAACTTCCTCAAAACACAAAGATTTCCAACACGCTCTTAGTAACGACGATCGCTGGAAAGCCCTGAGATCTTTGAATTGAAAGCCTGCTTAAAGTTAGTTGTACTTGCGCCAGCTGGTTAGTCATAATAAACATACATGCGAAAGGTAAAATAAAACAGGCAAGAAAAAAATGCACAAGGAGGTGGGGTCTTAAGGTCAAAAATTAGGGTGTGACACACTGCTTCAACTTTCTTGGTAACAACCTCAAGTAGTACTTGTTCTTGGTAAGATATGAACCTCTTTATGATGTAGGGACTTGATATGTAGAATATCAATCCAAAGCCTTGACTGACCAGTCCATAGGATTCTTGATTTTAACAGTGTGAAACCCCAATTTATCTGCATCTTGACAAAGACAAACTTGAAAGAGGTTAGGGTTAGATAACATATGCTTGATGCACCTAGAATGATAATGGAGTCTAGGGGTCAAAATTTGGGGTATGACAGTTTCCCCTATTTAAATATCTTTATCATATGGCAATGAGAGATAACGATCTCCATAGAATCATGGTGAAAGGTATTTAAATATACCAAACCGAAAAATTTTCCCTTAGATACGATGGTATGCAAAAGGACAGATGTTGATCATGAAATGATTTCTAAGAATGATGCTTTATGATGCTTGAGTGCAAGAAAATGCTGACGCACGAGCAAAAGAAAAAGAAGAAGAATAAAATAACGAGTAACCACTCACTGGGAACACAGTCACACTGGGGAGAGATCTAAAGCATACCAACCAATAGTTCAGACATGACTAATGACAGTACTTCAAGGGGATCCTCCACACAGTGGAAAAAAACTCCAACGGGGAAGACAAATCTCCATTAGGGAAAGGGCCATTCTCCACTGAGGAAATGTAAATCTCTACTAGGAAAATGCAAATATAGCCAGAAAATGCGTCAAGGAAGACAAGGATAAGAAGACACACAAGGGAACAAAAGTCAACAGACTCGGACTCCGACTGGGGATTCAAAAGACAAGAGACACGGTACCTATTGGGGAACAAACCAAATGGGGATTTTTCTTTCAATGAAGAGTTCAAACAAGATCTTCAAGAAAGGACTAGAAACAAGACCAGACTTATCGGGGATGCTAGTGACTACTAGTCATCCAAGACCTACTGGGGACATCTAAGGATTCACTAGGGATGCTGGTAACAACCAACCATCCTAATATTGGGTTTAGATGAATGTTTCCTATAACCATTGAGCCTTTAAACGAATATGGTAACGATAAAAACTAGGATGCCAATGTGTTAGAAGTATTTTTCGATAGTGTTTTATTGTATCCACGGGGATTGATGAGAATATATGATGCTTGTCGTTCAATGGTTTAATGATTTAAGAAGGGGGGTTTTTAAATGGTTTCTATTTTTGTAACAAGAGCTTGCAAGAAATAAAACAGAATAAAATTTGTTCTAAGTTTGATAAAAAGCATGTCAATATTAGGGTTCACTAATTCGTCCTAAATGTATCCAACCGATCAAATATATGAACGTAGTTTTAACCAACATAACCGTGTATCCTCGCAAAAACGTTCATTTCTAAAGCAATTTTGGGAATGTTATTGTTTCGACCGTTAAATGATCTCTCTAAATAACACTCGAAACAATAATCCTTAAGATCAATACAAAGTGAATATCAACTTTCAAACCTATGTCTAGAGTTTGTATAGTTGATAGATGAAGAGATTAGGTCAAGACTGGAAAAGATCATTTCTAAAGCAATCCAAACCATAAATATAACAAAAGATAGAAAATAACTTAATCGATATTGATCAAAGCATTGTTCACATACAAAAGATCAAGAAGAATACATAGAATCTGAACTAGCTACTTCTAACCTTGACAAAAGAGAGGTTTTAGCCACCCATTTCCATGATAGCTTGAGCAACAAGTTTCAAAAGAAGGTTAATCAACATCCGAGTTGAATAATAGAGATTGGATAGGAATCCACCTTCTTTTTGTGAAAGATGACTAAGAGATGATGAGAAATGGAGAACTTAGGGTTTTGTTCTGAAAAATCTCTCAAAAGAAAGTACAAGTGAAAAAGATATTTTCCCAAAAAGTAGCATATACTACTTATAGAAAGACTGTTGAGTTGTCATGTTCGCACTGCGAACAATGCAATTTGGCACCTGGAGTGCCTTTGTCCTATGAAAACTCCCCTGATAGATTTCCAAATGTTCATTGTGCGAAGAATCCTTCGCAGTGCGAAGACTTCGCTGCAAACTTTGCACAGCGAATTCTTATCCAAATACTTACTGCCTCAAGTCTGGGGGTGTTCGCTAGACCTTCGCTTCCTCTTCGCTCAGTGAGTTGTTCGCTGCCTCTTTCACATATCGAACTTAGGTCCCTTTTCTTTCTGGATGAACAGTACATTGGTTTTCCTGGCCTTTGTTGGCAAGTTTGCACAGCAAACTTTTGAAGTTTTTCTGGGCAGGTTCGCTAGCAAGTTCGCTGTGCGAACTTGCTGATATTTGCATGCTGACTTGGTTTCCTTGTCAATATTTTTGTGTCTTACTCTTCAAATTTCCATGCCTAATTCCTGCACAATAGCACACAAATCAAAGTAACCAAGGTATTTTCACGGAATGATGCAAATCAACAAAAGCAAGAATGATTCTAACACTTTCTCTACAAAAAGGAATGAAAGATGCCCACATTTGATAGTTCAAATAAGCAAAGTTTGGCATCTAACACAATGACAATTGGATTTTAAGCAATGTCAGTCAAAATATTACTGGGCTTTCAAATAAATATGGTGACAACCAAATCATCAATGGCAATAACAGTTGGATTTTATGCAATGCCAGTAACTACTGGACTTCCTGGGGAATGCTAGTAACGACTAGACTTTCAAAAGGATATGGTGACAATCAAATCAACGATAACAATAACGATTGGGTTTGAAGCAATGTCAATGACTACTGAACTTTCTTGAGGATTGGTGACAACCAAAGCAGTGATACTAAAGACAATTAGGTTTAAATAATGCCAGTTAAAACATTACTGGACTTTCTGGGGGATACTAGTAACGACTAGACTTCATGGGGAGATGTTGGTAACAACTAACAATCAACGATACCAATAACGATTATATTTGAAGTAAAGCCATTAGCTACTGGACTTTAAGGAGATATGGTGACGACCAAATCTATGATACCAATAACAATTAGATTTTACTATGCCAGTAACTACTGGACTTGAGCAGAGCCGGTCAACAACCGGGACAACGACTGAGGGATAGATTCAGGTGAACACCAGATCTTAAGGATAGGCTACAACATTAGTAACGACTAAAGCTTGGTAACCACCAATTAGCAGTATCAGATAGAGGTCAGCGACCGACCTATTTCTAGTCACAACTAGACTTCAAAGGGGAACCTGGAGGCAACCAGTCAAGCCAAAACAGAAGGGGTGGGGACTAGTAACAACTAGACTTCTCAAGGAATCCAAAAAGAAACAAAATCTCCACCAGGGACTAAACCAAAACAGAGAATTTCCCTATAGTGAAGAGTTCGAACAGGATCTTCAGGAAACAACTGAAGGTGTAGGTGACAAAAAAAACATCCCAAGATGCACTAGGAATGCTGGTAACAACCAAACATCCTGAGAGATTTTGCCAATAACCATTGGGCTTTTAAACGGATATGGTAACGACCAAGACCAAGATGCCAATGATAATTGGACTTTAAACAACTCCAGTCAACACATTACTGGACTTACTAAGGATAAGGCGACAACCCTAATCCTCAACACCAATAACAGTTGGATTTGAAGCAATGCCAGTAACTACTAGACTTCCTCAGGGATTGGTGACAACCAAAATAGTGATACCAATAACAATTGGATTTAAAGCAATGTCAATAACTACCGGACCTCATATGGGGATAACCATCAAACGGAGATGCCAATATGAATTGGACTTTAAACAACACCAGTCAAAACATTACTGGGCTTAATGAGGATAAGGTGACAATCCTAATTCACAACACCGATAATAATTGAATTTTAAGCAATACCAGTAACTACTGGACTTTCCGGGAATATAAGTACTTATCACAATAACACTTAAACTGGGTAACTTGGCGAAGTTAAGGTGACAACCAAAGGGTAAGCTCATGACAACAGGTCTAAAATAAAGGAGTTTGGTAACGACCAAAGGATCTCAAGATGGTATCCAATAACTAATGGGGAAAGAACACCCGATAAATTCTTGACAAAGAAAAACGCTCAACCGGATCACAATGGCCACAACCAGAACAAACCAAAATAAAAGGTATGATGAAAAATGCATATGCTAATGGTATGATGCAAATGCAATGTCGACCGGCCCCGCAGGAGACGGAGACCAAAAAAGATAGATAATGATCTATTACATTGGAGACAAAAAGAATCACACTGAATCCCAATACTAGAGAATGGTCTTAATCCTCTATTCTTGCAAACTTGCCGAAGAGAAGTCACAACTTCAATATAGTGGACAAAATGAATAATCAAAGATATCGAAACTTCGTAGCGCGACGGTGTAGGGAAAGAAATCTCTATAGACCTCATATGATGGTATCAAGGTTTCTACCGTTATGTACTTATGAGAGGAGTCTAATTTTACACCTTCATGTCACAATCAAAGTTACAACTTGCTTGTTAATTAACTTCCTCCAAAACAATTTTTGTTTCAAAAAAACATTTGCCTTTAAAAATCATTATTAACAAATAAGTGATGTTTTACATAATAAAAAGGTAGAAAAATTAATAAAACAAAAACAAAGATTGGTCCAAATCTGATTTCATTCAAAGATGGAGACTTGCAAAAGGCAGAGTCCAATGGAACATTTACAATTTGGAAAAATGGCAATATGGAAAAAGGTTATAAAATCCAACGATAATTCAGTCTTAACTAGCTAAGAGTTCGTCTGAATCGCTGCCTTTGATGAGAGTCGATGAAAATGAGCCTCTTTGACGACCTTCTGCAGTAGTAACAACTCCTGATGCACTTGTCCTTAACTTTTTCCTAAACCACCCTTTCGGGTTTTCAATTCATCAGGACACTCATTTTTGTCTAAGCCGCCTTTCCAGGTTTTCGACTTAGCGAACTTTTCTTTCTTTTATCCTTAATTTTTTTCCCGGATCTCCTTCATAGGTTATGATCCGCCAGGATGCCCCTTTTTTTGCCTAAGTTGCCCTTCCAGGTTTTCAACTTAGCGGATTTTTTAGGCATAATATTTTCTTACTGCATCTGAGTTCACGAGATGTGAAAGTTGTTCGCCGTCCATCGTAGCAAGGATAAGAGAGCCTCTAGAAAAGACTGTCTTCATAACAAATGGGCCATCGTAGTTTGGCGTCCACTTTCCATGCATGTCTCGCTGCACTGGTAGAATCTTTGTGATGTTTGGTTCGATGCCTATATTGATGAGATTGTTGTTGCATGGACAATCTTGGATAAAGATGGTAATTCTAGAGGGAATTACGGTGAGTATATGACTCACGTGTGATCATTATGGATTGTGTGTTATGCATTAATGGTATTGTATTATTCGTAGTTGTATGTCATGCATTTTCATGTCGTGTCATATGGAGATGAGCCTAGGTGGGAATCCATGATGGGTGCCTAGTATCATCCGGATTCTGTGAGGAAGTCGAGTTGAAGATAAGGTTTAGTTCAGAGGAATGTATACGACTTATCCAGATTTCGACGGGAATCGGCTTCATAGAATAAATCGTATGGATTGTGTTGGTACCGCATACATGGTGTAGTGTCAGTTGAGTTATATTGCATATATGTATGACTATGTGTGGACTGAGTATGATGAATATTGTTATGCACTTGTACGTGCGTTATAACTGTCTGATTGGTGTGATTTGTGTGATTACTACTCCTTAGCATGTGGTTTTCACCGTGTAATTATTGAATATAATTCTCACCCCTTTTATGTTATTGTGTCTGTGCTCCTCGAGAAGTACAGATAATCAGGTACTTGAGTAGTGCTTGGAGCGTGTGTTGCTATTGATCGAGTCTTAGGAGTCCCTCTGATACGTAGCACGGGAAGGATGGGGATTTTTTTATAATTTGTGTTGTTTTTCATTTGTTACGTATCTTGTTTTCCAAATTATGTTGAACCACGATTTTTATGGAGGTTAATGTTGTTAAAGCCAAAGTGTTGTTGAAGTGAACAATTTGAATATTCTGCTGTTTAATTTATTTTTATTTTTATGAAGAATAAAGATATGAAGTGAATTAATACTTCATGAGTTTTAAGGGAAGTGGCATCTTACTTGTGTATTTCTGATTATTCTACAAAATATTTTTATAATTAAATGAATGGGGAGAGTAGGGTGTTACATATGAACGTGATAATTTTCTTGGAGTGGAAACACTTTTCCTTTTCACGTATGAGTGTTTTGCAAGCTTATGCAATGTTGTATGTTATCTCTCTCTTTTTTATTCCAAGCTTCCAAGACCTCTTTATATAGGAAAGAAAAGATCCATTGGAGGGTGAAGTTGGAATATCCTCAATATAACAATTGTATGAAGGTCGCTTCATTTTATAACATTAGAGTCACGCTAGCAACAGAGAGTTGGTGAGAATGATGGGACGTGAGGAACTTCGTAGGTACATAGTACAATCCTTTTCAATAGAAAGTATATTTTCCTTTTTTACTTCTGTCACTTCAATCAGTTATTAACTTTTGGATATAAACTTCTAGTCTGAGGCTTTGTAAAAAAGCTTATGAAGCTTGAGTAGAGTTCAGAACTTGTCTTTAGAACATAGTGAGAATGAGAATTCATAGGCTATGAAGTTCAGGGTTCTAAGACTTCAGATGCTTGAATAGCCATAGTCTTTATCAGAGTTTATCTAGATAGTTTCTTTACTAAGTGTTGACTTGGCATTTCATATGCTTAACTTCCTTGTAAACACACTTCTGATTGATCATTTGGTTCATATTGCATTTTTAGTTCAGATTCTGGTCATCTTCAGAGTCAGAATCTGTTTTCTATTATCTGCGAACTTAGTAAAAAAATTATAGTACAAAATTGTTCTCTACACTTGTTATCATCAAAACTAAAGGATAGTTGTAGAGCCAAACTTGTTCCAACAAATCTGACTCAAACCCCCTTACATTTTCCTTAATAGTCCATAGATTCTCAACTGAATGATCAACTAAGGTTAAAGTATCATCGACATATTGAAAGTGTGAGACCTCCAAATTAGAGGAACCAACTTCAAACCCATGAAAAATAATAAGCTCATAAGGCTTCCTAATTAAACCATTAAGACCTTAATCCACTAGAAGGAAGAGGAAATGAGCTAGAGGATCTCTTTAATTCATCCCTCTCGAGATCTTAATCTATTGAGTAAGGGACTCGTTGACCACCACCACCAAATTACAAGAAAACACATGGGCTCTAACATATGATCTACCTTTGTCATTAAATCCAAATCTAATAAGCATATACTCTAGGAAGCTCCGGCTAACCGAGTCATGTGTTGTCTCAAAGATAATTTTAAAATGAGACAAAAAAATTTACAACCTTCACAAGAAAGAGATAGGAATATATAGCCTCATACTTTTGAATATTTTAACAATGCTTCTTTAAAGAGGAATTTCCAACTCTTCGTGCAATCTTGGACCCTTGGAGAGGATACTTTGAACCATGTTGTCTAGAAACCCTAGCAGTTGGGTTGGAGAAGAGAAATAAGTGGTTTCTTAATTTGAAATTCCAAACCACATACCATTAAGTCGAACATGAAGATTTTAAACTTCACCAAATCGAACAAAACCAAATCTAGAATCGTCCTTATTCCTATTCTCAAAAATAAAGATCTATGCAACTGGGCCAAACTCGAAGAATTGGCGCTAAATAGTCGAATGTCTAACATTATTTAAAAAGTTGGTGAAATAAAAAAGTGATGCTCTATTTACCGCTCCATACAAAGACTCGAACCAGGTACAATGCGATGTAATGAATGATATATTAATGATAAATGCAAAAGGATTAATGTGCATGAAAAAAGTGATGTGGGAGAGATCTTAATGAGATTCATGAGGAATGAGAGATTAGATAGGTGCTAAATCTTTCATAAATATGTATGTTTACATCATTAAAATGCATGGAGGAATTGAGTAGAGAGGATTTAGACATGCATGGTTATTGGTCATTTTAATGAATGTTAATATGGAATTCATGCTTATGATAATCATTATGTTTGAATATGCATGGTTTTGGGTAGAAGATATGTGGAATGACATCAAATGGTAATGTTATGCATGAGAGAGAACATGACTTTTAAGGAGAAGTTAGAGCTTATCTCTCTATCAAATATTTAATTTATCACTTTACTGCAAGATTACACATTGTTGTCAAGTTCCTGCTTGATCTAAGAGGAAAATCAAACTCAACTTTAGAGGGAAAACATCATGCAGTTGAAGACATGTGCCATATTTCACACCTAAATTCGTCAATGTGTCTGCTTATTTGTTTGATTCACGGTATATATGCCTAATTATAACCTCTCAATCATGATTGATCATGGCCTTTATTCTTTAGATTAGGTCATAATCAGCTCTCATTTTGGAGATAGTGGATGTAAGAGTCGTGACCACATCTATGCTATCAATGTGGATTTCTACTTTCTTGTAGAATTTGTCATACACTTGCTTTAATCCTACATTAACTCCCCATAGATATAACTTTACCTATTCGCGAGTTTCTCCTGCAAGACTATGTTCATATAGTAATTTTTACTTTTAACCTAATATATGTTGACAATTGAGTTGGAAGAACATAGTCTTCCACGTGCTCTCTTTAGTTTCTCCAATACCAGATATTATGGTAGGATGTTGCTTATAATATGTCCAATCATCTTGATCTTCAATGCCTAGATTATGCTACAAATTACAATCATTCTAGTCTTATAAATTATTATTTAAAAAAGGTTTTTCGATGGTTCTCTTTCACCATTGAAACCCATACATGTCTAGCAATACTACAATCGCATAAATATATACATCTGACTCTAGTTTCAAGGAAGTTCGTACAATAATGTTCTTTTAAATGCAAATGATGTAACAACTAGTTAGTTTTGAGACTCTCATGTTGCACCAACCACACAAAGGCCTATAATCCTCTCTCAAACCTGAAGCTTCCAAGTCCTACTCCAATTATCAATAATCATGTTTTTGATTAAATTACCAATTATCTCATAAGCACTAGCAAGAGTATAATTTCCATTGTTTGTGCCACTCCACATGCAAACATTTGTTCCATTATCTTCACTAGGAGGAATAATGTTCATAAAAAATTCCAAAGTTTCTTTTGGGAGTATTCTTCTCAGTCAATCCAAATTTCAATCTCCATTGTTGTCCACCAAATCGACTACTTTAAAGTTCTGCTAAGTTTTAGGAATATTTTCAATAATAATAGAAAGATTGACACCTGGTAATACAAAACAATTATTTTAAGCTTCCAACATGTCCCTATTTTCAATCGACCAGAAATTCATGTCCTTCAATATTGGCCAAACATTAACTATGTACTTCCACAAGTTTGAGTCATAGACCTTGGATTCCACTTCATTTATAAGAATATTGCTTCTAGCATATTCACTTTTCATTACTTGACACCATAAGAATTTGTTCACTCTATTGATTTTCCATCAAAGCTTGAGTAAACATGCCTTATCCATGTCCACAAGTTTCCTTATTCTCAAACCACACCCTGCTTTTTACGATTTGAAATAATATCCTAATTCCACAATATGTATGTGCTTTTCATCCCCAATATCTCCCCATATGAAGTGTCTTTATATCTCCTTCAAATAAGGTTTTGGCACTACACCATTCACTATAGGATACATAGGTATGACTTCAATGACTGCTTAGGCTAACATGACTCTCCCTACAAAAGATAATTTATTCATATTCCAAACTGCTGAAGGTGAGATATAACTTAGAAGGGGGGGTTGAATAAGTTGAGAAAATTAATACTTGAAATAAATCACACAATTATTTTTATCCTGGTTCGTTAAACAACTACTCCAGTCCACCCTTCCAGAGTGATTTGCCTTTCTCAACAAGGTCTTAATCCACTATTAAATCAAACTGATTACAATAGTATCACCTAAGAACTACAGTTCTTAGTCTTCTCAAGAGCTACTGATTCACACTGAATCCTCTTAAGGAAATTCCTTTACAAACAATGTAAATAAAATACAAGAGTTTTTAATGCTTCTATAAAGCTATAATCACAACAGTGATTTTTCTCTTAAGATTTAAGTACAAAGATTCTATGAAGAATAAGAATGAGAGCTTAAGAATATTTGATTTCTTTTCAGCAAGTGTATAGCTCAAGAGTGTGTAACTGAAGAATGAAGTGAGAGGCTCCTTTTATAGGCAACTGAATTTTCCACGTTGAAAAGAGAGTCCAAAAGGTCTGAGCCTTTTTGTCTTCACATGTACTAACCTTTCCTTGAAATAGATGGCACAGATAAATCCTTTTTGTCTGTGTAAGTGTGTCTAGCACAAATAAGGAAAGAGACATTGAAAGATTCCAACGGATACATTCTTGAAAACACTTCTTCAGTTTCAGCAAGTTCTTCAGAGTCTGAATGGATCAGAGTCTTCTGATGAGTTTCAGAACTGTGCTGTATCAGAGTCTTCTGCAGCTTGTGTGCTTCTAGCGTGTTGATCATCAGAGCATCTTGACACAGAACTTCAGTACTTGGCAGCGTAGGTACTTTCAGAAACTTCTGTAGATCAATGCTTTGAGAAACTCTTCAATCAATATTCTTCTATTATTCTGATGCTTCAGCTTCAGATGCTTCTGATTATCTTCAGATGCTTCTGACTCAGAATGTTCTGGAGCTTCTTTCTTCAGATCCTTCTGGAGACTACGCTCAGGATCTTCTGTAAGGAGCAAGCAGATTCTTCTGTAAGATGCATCTGGCGCTTCAGATTCAGAATAACTTCTTGTATTCAAAGACAGATTTGCTTCTAGAGAGCCAATATAATTTTAATCTGCAGTAAAACTCTCAAACAAATTTTAGAGTATATAATTCTTAAATATAAATTTCCTAACAGTTATCATCAAAACAAAGAGTAATTATTAAGAACCAATCTGTGTTCTAACAATCTCCCCCTTTTTGATGATGACAAAAAGTATCAGAAATTTTATTTAATTGAACTTAAAGAATTATAACTCCCCCTAAGATGATGAATCTCCCCCTGAGTTAAATATGAAAAAGGAGTAGAAACTTCCCTTTTTATCTTGAGTAATCTTCCGAGTCAGATCTTGTCTGTCTTGTAATAATCAATGGTCAGAATATCTTGCAGATATAAGATTCAGATTTTGATAAAGAATAAATGATCTGAGAAACTCAGAGGTTCTTTATAGAGTGTTCTTATCAAAAGTTCTGAAATAGTCAATTAAAATATTAGAAGGAATAGATATGTCTGAAGATTCATTCTAGTGAAATTATATTAAATAGTTCAGATCTTTATTTTCTCCCCCTTTTTTGTCATAAGCAAAAAGTAAAAAACTTTTAATAAAGACAATTAAAAGGAATAAAAACAGATAATTCAATGGAGAATAACAGTCTGATTTAATTAAAGATAACAGATCACAAAGTACATCAGAAGATATTACAAAACATTCAGATGCAAAGATAACAGATGCACAAACATGAGAAAAAAAATCCAAGTGTGTTTAGACAAAAGCATCTTCAATAGGTCTGTGATCTCAGATTGTGATTGCTCTTGCTTTGACATGAACTTAGTGATTGTCTCATTCTTCTCATCTTGTTTGGTCATCCATTCTGACATGTCCTCAGATTTCTTGTCTTGCTTCGCCATCCAAGATCTGATTTCAGATTGACCAGCTTCTAGAGCAGCAATCTTGTTTGCCAAATCTGGATTTTCTGTCTTGATTTCAGATGATGGAGGTTCTGTATCCTGAACAGAGTCAATAGCCATATGTTCTGGAGATCCTGAAGAGGTTTCTACCAGAGTCATAGTTAGAGTAGGGGCAATTGGTTCTGGTGGAGGAGGAGGTGGAGGAGCATCCAAACACAGCAGAGGCCCAGTCTGGTTATCAATCCAGAATTGATTTCTTTCAGCTCTGAGCTTTGCATCATCAGAACAGATGTTCTTCAGATTAGAAGCTACAGTGTTGAATCTATTCAGAAATCCTTTCCAGATGATTTCAGTCTCATTTACATCCATAGATTCAGAGCATCTTCTTTGAACAGTACCTAAAGACATCGGTAATTCTTGCAAAAACGTTTGAAATAAATGTTCAATATTAAGTATGGGAGGAGGTTTAAGCAAGGTTTCCAGAGTCATCTGTTTAGGCTTTGGAGTTGGTGGTATCAATGATTTTGGAATGGAAATCAGAGGAGGGGGAACATATGGAAAGAATGGAATTTCTGGTTTCTGAGGAAGGGATCTATTTAAGGCATTAATCAGATTGGGTTGAGGTCTGGTGCGTGGGTAAACATCATCAAAGACTGCATTAGAGTATGGTACAAAAGCAGATTTTGATGGTTTATCAGATGCAACTGTGTTGTCAGATGCAGAATGCAGAGCTGAAACAACAGCTTTACCAGATTTATCAGATATGGTGGCTAAAGATCCTTCATTTTCCATAGATTTAATATATGAAAGGATCACAGATGGAAGGGTTGGTGTGAGTTTAGGTCTCAGAGGTGTCAAAGGTTCAGAGGGCTCAACTCTATCATAAAAATCTTTAAGTTTGAAACCATAAGATAAATTATGATACAGAGAGGACACTTGAGCACAAGAGATTCCAGATGATGATGGAATAGAAGAAGGAACAATCATCTCAGATGAAGGTTCAGGTGGAGGCATAGGTTCTGGAATTGTAGTTTTGGTAGGTACAGATGATTCAGGTTCAGGGTCATGAACAGGATATTTGTCAGAAGGGTTAATCAGAAAGTCAGGGTGAATGTATGATTCAGATGAATTTGAGGATGTTTCTGGTGTACAAGAGGTAGAAGAAACTTGAAACACTGTTTTTAAAGGAGTGATATCAAGAACTTCTGTCTCAGGGATGTGAGATGGTTCTGAAGGAATTTCAGGTTGTTGAGTAGGTGGTTCAGATGAAACAGGAGCAGAAGTTACTTGAGTGGGTTCAGAAGTAACAGTTGCTACAGGTTCAGAAGATTGAATTGGTGAAGGTGGAATGACAGATTCATTTTGTGGTTGATCTTCTGAGGTTTGTTTTTCTGGGAGATTTTCTGTTGTGGGTGATGCAGATTTTTGTTTATCAGAATTTTGTGGTAGTTCTGATGGTTGTGTTGGTTGTGGTTCTGTTTGTTGTTTTTCTTTAGGTTGTGGTTCTGATGGTTTTGGAACAGATTTTGATGATTTTGGAGTGAAGTGTTTGATGTGTAATTTTGGTTGAGGTGGTTTTGAAATAGGAGCAGTGGGTTGTTTCTGAGGTGATACAGAGCTGGGGGCAGCAACAGATGTAGTTTGAGTGATAGGGGGTTTGGGAACAGACTTAATAGAATCATTTATAACAGCAGTTTTAGAAGAGACAGAAGCTTTAGTACCTTTGAGTTTAATCCTCTTAGTAGAGACAGCTTCTCCAGAGTCCTTTCTCTTCAGAAGATCCTTGGGACTTTCAGCAATCTTAGCCTTCTTCTGGACAGGTTCAGATTCTGCTGCAGGTTGAGATCTTTTCCTCTGAAGTGGAACTTTTGCTTCTTCTTCTTCTTCTCCTGCATCTGGCAGGGGTTGCTTGACAAGTTGAAATACATTTGCAGGAACAGGCACTCTTTCTCTTTTGCATTCCTCTATATACATCAGAACAATGTGTCTAGGTTCTTCAGCAAAAAATAGAGGGAAATCTGATACTGGAATCCTTTTATTCAGATCAGACATGTTCAACTTCTTTGGAGCAGTGGTAAGTTCATCTACAATCTTGAGTCTCAGAAGGCTCTTGGCGTTCAGAGGCTTTCCCATAATGAATTCAAGTTCCTCTGTTACTCCAGCATCATACAGAGCAGCCACTAAACCATTTTCAGTGAGAAGATCTGAGAGCAGCCTTCCAAAAGGTATCCAATTCCTGATCTTCTGAGTCTTTTCCTTCACAGATTCTCTGGATGCATTTATGTGATTCCACAGATGCATGAACAATAAGTAAGGAAGATCTACTTTATTACTCTGACTGAGGCAGTACATAAAATAGATCTGCTCATTGTTGACATAATCTGGGGAGTTTGTTGATTTTCTGTGATGAATGCATCCCATGAAGATCTTGGCCCAGATCTTGTATTCTGGTTTCAGATCTTTGAATTTGTTAGAGGCTTGTCCAGCAGTCATAACCTCATCATAGACTTCATCCATATCAACACGTCCAACTGGCAGATGTGAAACACCATCTGTTTCTTCATAACCAATCAGTTTTCTAATAAGATCCTCTGTGATGATGATCTCCTTTCCCAGCACAGATGACAGAATAAACTTTGGATACACAGATGCATGGATCCAGAATTCCTTAATAAGCAAAGGGTAAACTGGTCCAAACAGTCTATCAAAGTATTTTACCCAGCCTTGAGCTCTAACAATGGAGCGAAAATCAAACCCATTTTCAGCCAGTGAGTCAAACTCAACCATGGATTCACACAACACTTCTAATTTTTCAATAGGTGTGAGAAGAGTTCTCTGAGGAGGAATGTATGGATTAGCACCAAGATTGTCTGAAGTTACAGCAGCCATTGTTGATTGAAACTGAGCAGTTGTTGATGAAGAAGACGCCATTGAAGAATGCTTTTTAGAACACTTAGGTTTTGGGTTTTTGTGAAGAGAGAACAAGAGATGAAAATGCATATAAATTCTGAGAGTGAAAAGTGTGAAAGTGAAAACACTTCAAGTATTTATAGTAAACACATAGGCACACCAAAAGACAGAATTAAAGCACGTTTGAGAGCATTAAATGAAAAGAATAAAATCATTTCAAATAATAAATGCTTCTGACAGATTTGGGGGGAAAATCAAGAATTTAACTATTCAAATTTCACCTCAAATGTCTTTTCAGTTGTCCACACACCACCTCTTTAGATTTTGTGGGACACGTGTTTGCTTGCATGCTGTTCTGAATTCTCTCAAGAAATGAAACGTTAGCCACGTTCAGATCTTCTAAAGATGGTCAGTTCAGATTTTCACATCAGAAATAATAATCAGAATAGAATAAATGAACAGAGGAAATACTTCAGATCATTAAACATTTTGCATCTGAGAGATTTCTTCTGATAAATATTACTCTGGACAAAAATCCATACAAATATTTTTCAGAATGAACTTAAATCTATCCTCAGCAAGGGGTTTTGTAAAAATATCTGCCCATTGATGATCTGTATCAACAAAGGCTAAATTTATGATTCCCTTCTGAACATAGTCTCTGATGAAATGATGTTTAATTTCTATATGTTTTGCCTTAGAATGCAAAATTGGATTTTTTGACAAACATATAGCAGAAGTATTATCACAGAAGATAGAAAGATTACTCTCATAGATTTGATAATCTTCTAATTGACTCTTCATCCAGAGCATTTGAGTACAACATCCAGCAGCAGCAATGTATTCTGCCTCTGTAGTTGATAGTGCTATGGTAGGTTGCTTCTTGCTGTACCATGAGATCAGATGACTTCCAAGAAACTGACAGCTTCCAGAAGTGCTTTTACGTTCAACTCTGTCTCCAGCATAGTCAGCATCACAGAATCCAACTAATGAAAATTCATCAGATCTTCTGTAACACAAACCCATGTTAGCAGTACCTTTCAGATACCTTAGAATCCTCTTAACAGCTGTTAAGTGTGATTCTCTAGGATCTGATTGGAATCTAGCACATAAGCATACACTAAACAGAATATCTGGTCTAGAAGCAGTCAAGTATAGAAGAGATCCTATCATACCTCTGTAGAGTTTTTGATCTACCTTCTTACTTACCTCTTCCTTACCTAGAGTGCTTGTAGGATGCATTGGAGTCTTTGCCATTTTGCTATCAACCATGTTGAACTTCTTCAGAAGCTCTTTAACATACTTGGTTTGATGTATGTAGGTGCATTCTGGAGTCTGATTGACTTGGATTCCCAAGAAGAATCTCAATTCTCCCATCATGCTCATTTCAAACTCTTCCTGCATACATTTAGCAAACTCCTTTCCAAGCGTAATATTTGTTGATCCAAAAATAATGTCATCTACATAAATTTGACAAATCAACAGATCTTTCTTAACAGTTTTACAGAATAAAGTTGTATCCACTTTTCCTCTGATAAAATTTTTCTTCAGAAGGAAATTGCTCAACCTCTCATACCAAGCTCTGGGAGCTTGTTTTAATCCATAAAGAGATTTCTTTAATTTAAAAACATGATCTGGAAAGTTTTCACTTTCAAATCCAGGAGGTTGATGGACATATACTTCTTCTTCTATAATACCATTAAGAAAGGCACTTTTAACATCCATCTGATACAGAGTGATGTTATTCTATGCAGCAAAAGAAATCAGAAGGCGTATAGATTCTAACCTTGCCACTGGAGCATATGTCTCAGTGTAATCAATACCTTCTTGCTGACTGTATCCCTGAGCAACCAGCCTTGCCTTATTCCTTTCTACTTCTCCCTTTTCATTCAGCTTATTTCTGAAAACCCATTTTGTTCCAATAATATTGAATCCTTTGGGTCTAGGAACCAGATCCCAAACTTCATTTCTGGTGAATTGATTCAGCTCTTCTTGCATAGCTATAATCCATTCATTATCTTCCAGAGCCTCATCTACAGATGTTGGTTCTATTATTGACACTAAGCCAAATAAAGAAGATTCAGAAGTTCTGAGAAATGATCTTGTCCTGATTGGATCATCTTTCTTCCCAATAATCACATCTTCTGGATGAGATGATTTGATTCTGGAAGAAGATCCTCTGACAATTGGTCTTTCAGAAATTTGCAAGTTGTTTAGTTGGGAAGTCAAAGGTGTAGCATCTGGAGTTGCTTCAGATTCTTTGACATTTGTCTTATCTGCCTCTGATCCTTCAGAGTCTGTGAGAATCACTTCTCTATCTGCAGAGCTTTCAAACTGCTTTGGCTTTTCAGAGCCAAGCTTATCATCAAATCTAACATGAATAGATTCTTCAACAATCTGTGTTTCAGTATTGAATACTCTGTAGCCTTTAGAGCGTTCAGAATAACCAAGCATGAAACACTTCTGTGCTTTGGAATCAAACTTGTTCAGATTATCTTTAGTATTAAGCATATAACAAATACATCCAAAAGGATGAAAATAAGAAATGTTAGGCTTTCTGTTTCTCCACAATTCATAAGGAGTCTTTTCCAGAAGAGGTCTTACAGACAC
Organism: Lathyrus sativus; assembly: GCA_963859935.3. NCBI lineage: Eukaryota > Viridiplantae > Streptophyta > Magnoliopsida > Fabales > Fabaceae > Lathyrus > Lathyrus sativus. The sequence continues at coordinate 939,847,701 of OZ012735.1, forward strand.
TCTGTTCTGAATATAGCAAGCTGTGTTAATTGCTTCTGCCCAAAAATGTTTTGCCAGATTTGTCTCATTGATCATGGTTCTGGCCATCTCTTGCAATGTTCTATTTTTCCTCTCTACAACTCCATTTTGTTGTGGAGTTCTAGGGCAGGAGAAATCATGTGCAATGCCTTTTTCAGAAAAATATTTTTCAAAATGTTTATTTTCAAATTCTCCACCATGATCACTTCTGACTTTAATAATTTTGGAATCTTTTTCAATCTGAACTTGATTGCAGAAGTCAAAGAACACAGAATGAGACTCATCCTTGTGTTTTAGAAACTTTACCCATGTCCATCTGCTATAGTCATCTACAATGACTAATCCATACTTCTTGCCTCTGATGGATGCAGTTTTCACTGGTCCAAACAGATCAATGTGAAGTAATTCCAATGGTCTGGAGGTAGACACAACATTTTTTGATTTAAAATGAGATTTTGAAAATTTACCTCTTTGACATGCTTCACACAGAGCATCTGAGTTGAACTTCAACTTAGGAAGTCCTCTGACCAGATTGAGTTTATTAATCTGAGATATACGTCTCATATTAATATGCCCCAATCTTCTATGCCAGACCCATTGCTCATCATTCACAGATAAGAGGCATTTTACATTTTGAACTTTAAGCTCTGAAAGGTTAATTTTATAAATGTTGTGTTTCCTCTTTCCACTGAATAGGATAGAGCCATCCTTTTGAGATACAGCTTTGCAACATTTTTGATTAAAGATTATATCATAACCATTGTCACTTAATTGACTTATGGACAACAGATTATGTTTCAATCCTTCAACTAACAGAACATTAGTAATAGAGGGAAGCTTACCATTTCCAATAGTGCCAGATTCAATGATCTTGCCCTTCTGGTTCCCTCCAAACTTCACGTCCCCTCCAGATCTAAGTTCCAGGATTTGGAACATAGACCTTTCTCCTGTCATGTGTCGTGAGCATCCAGAGTCCAGGTACCATGATTGGTGTCCTGACTTTGCTGCTAAGAACATCTGCAACAGGAATTATTTTGTCTTTAGGTACCCAGATCTTCTTGGGTCCTTTGGGGTTAGTTGGTTTGCAAGTTTGTCTAAACTTCTGTTTTGCAACATAATGTTTATTCTGACTTGCCTTTGGTTTAAACACATAAGTACTCTTCTCAGAGCTTGTGTGTTTAATGTCATTCAGATGACCAAATTTGAATTGAGAGTACAGAGGTGTCTTACTGATAACAAGTTTGTCAACAGGTTTTGGATTGCTTCCAGATGAAGACTCATATCCAATGCCTCTTTTGTTGTTTCCACTAACACCATAGATCATGGAAGCCATCTTGCTTCTGTCTATGCTCTTAGTGAGAAACTTCTGAAAACTAGAGTCATATTTTTCTAAAATATTTTCACAAGACTCAGTTTCAGAATCAGATTCTTGTTGAGTTCTATCAAAGTCATTTTTGATTTTTAAATTTATTTCCTTCTGCTCAACAAGTTCTGTTTTCAGAAGATCAATCTCAGATTCAAGATTGCTTTTCAGCTTCTTGTATTTGAGTTTGATGTTGTTGTAACTTTTAAGAACTTCTGTTAAAACTTTAATGAGTTCTTCTTTGGTAAGTTTGGCCATTACCTCTTCTGCATCATCATCAGATTCAGATTCAGATTCATATCCAGAGGTACCTTCTTCTTGATCCTCTGTCCTGGCCATCAATGCAACGTTTGCACATTCTTCTTCAGATTCAGAAGATGACTCACACTCATCAGAGTCATCCCATGTTGCCATCAGAACCTTTTTCTTCTTGTTGAACTTCTTCTTAGGTTTTTCTTTCAGAAGTTTAGGGCAGTCATTCTTGTAGTGCCCAGGTTCTTTGCACTCATAGCACACCACATCTTTCTTGGCAGATCTTCTGTGACTAGAAGATTCTTTCCTGTTGTCAGATCTTCTGAAGTTGTTAAACTTCTTTCCCTTGTGCTTCCAGAGTTTGTTAATCCTTCTGGACAGCATTGACAACTCATCTTCTTCTTCAGAAGAAGATTCTTCAGAGCTTTCTTGAATAACCTGCAAAGCTTTAGCAGTTTTGTTAGATTTTAAAGCTATGGATTTACCTTTATCTTTCTTCTGGGGTTCATCTTCTTCCAGCTCAATTTCATGACTTCTCAAAGAACTGATAAGTTCTTCTAAGGAGATCTTGTTCAGATCTTTTTCCATCTTCAATGCAATCACCATTGGTCTCCATCTGGTGGGAAGACTTCTGATGATTTTCTTGACATGATCTGACGTTGAGTAGCCCTTGTCCAGAACTTTCAGACCAGCTGTAAGAATCTGAAATCTAGAAAACATAGTTTCTACATTTTCAGAATCTTCCATTTTAAATGCCTCATACTTCTGTATGAGCGCCAGAGCCTTTGTCTCTTTAACCTGGGAGTTTCCCTCATGAGTCATTTTGAGTGATTCAAACATGTCATGAGCAGTATCTCTGTTAGTAATCTTCTCATACTCAGTATGAGAGATTGCATTAAGCAAAATAGTTCTGGCTTTGTGATGATTCTTGAAGTCTCTTTTCTGCACTTCAGTCATTGATTTTCTATCAATCTTTTTGCCATCCTCTCCAGTAGGATGTACATATCCATCAATGACCAAATCCCAAAGATCAGCATCATACCCAAGAAAAAAACTTTCTATTCTATCTTTCCAATAGTCAAATTTTTCTCCATCAAACATTGGAGGTTTGGTACTGATCCTATCCTTCTCTTCATATTTATTGTTGATTGAATTATCAGCCATGACAACAAATAAATATATAGATCAAAGTATATCTCCTCTGGATCTTTACTGACACTGTTAAGTGATAGCACACTCAGAACCGGAGCTCTGATGCCAACTAAAGGTGAGATATAACTTAGAAGGGGGGGGGGGGGGGGGTTGAATAAGTTGAGAAAATTAATACTTGAAATAAATCACACAATTATTTTTATCCTGGTTCGTTAAACAACTACTCCAGTCCACCCTTCCAGAGTGATTTGCCTTTCTCAACAAGGTCTTAATCCACTATTAAATCAAACTGATTACAATAGTATCACCTAAGAACTACAGTTCTTAGTCTTCTCAAGAGCTACTGATTCACACTGAATCCTCTTAAGGAAATTCCTTTACAAACAATGTAAATAAAATACAAGAGTTTTTAATGCTTCTATAAAGCTATAATCACAACAGTGATTTTTCTCTTAAGATTTAAGTACAAAGATTCTATGAAGAATAAGAATGAGAGCTTAAGAATATTTGATTTCTTTTCAGCAAGTGTATAGCTCAAGAGTGTGTAACTGAAGAATGAAGTGAGAGGCTCCTTTTATAGGCAACTGAATTTTCCACGTTGAAAAGAGAGTCCAAAAGGTCTGAGCCTTTTTGTCTTCACATGTACTGACCTTTCCTTGAAATAGATGGCACAGATAAATCCTTTTTGTCTGTGTAAGTGTGTCTAGCACAAATAAGGAAAGAGACGTTGAAAGATTCCAACGGATACATTCTTGAAAACACTTCTTCAGTTTCAGCAAGTTCTTCAGAGTCTGAATGGATCAGAGTCTTCTGATGAGTTTCAGAACTGTGCTGTATCAGAGTCTTCTGCAGCTTGTGTGCTTCTAGCGTGTTGATCATCAGAGCATCTTGACACAGAACTTCAGTACTTGGCAGCGTAGGTACTTTCAGAAACTTCTGTAGATCAATGCTTTGAGAAACTCTTCAATCAATATTCTTCTATTATTCTGATGCTTCAGCTTCAGATGCTTCTGATTATCTTCAGATGCTTCTGACTCAGAATGTTCTGGAGCTTCTTTCTTCAGATCCTTCTGGAGACTACGCTCAGGATCTTCTGTAAGGAGCAAGCAGATTCTTCTGTAAGATGCATCTGGCGCTTCAGATTCAGAATAACTTCTTGTATTCAAAGACAGATTTGCTTCTAGAGAGCCAATATAATTTTAATCTGCAGTAAAACTCTCAAACAAATTTTAGAGTATATAATTCTTAAATATAAATTTCCTAACAGTTATCATCAAAACAAAGAGTAATTATTAAGAACCAATCTGTATTCTAACAACTGCAAGTTTGCTCTTTACTTTCTCAATAAGATACTGATAATCTTTCACTTTTGGACTTCTTCTAGTCAGAGGAAACCCCAAGCATTTGCCCATCTCTTTAGTCTCATTGAAACCTAACAATTGAAGTAACTGTCTTTTGGTGTGCCCTGAAATGTTCTTGTAAAACATGACATCGATCTTCTCATTGCTAATCTTTTGATCTATAATAACACAAAAATTATGTAGCACATCCATAACACACATCATTTGGTTTTCTACGCCTATCCCAAAAAGTAATATGTCATCTGCAAACATCAAATGAAAAATAATTAGGCCACTTCTACATGTTCTCATTCCTTCCCAATTACCTTTTTCAACAACTTCACTTATCATATGTGATAACTTATCCATACACTGAACAAAAGGATAAGAATAGATTTAAATTTTTGAACAAGTGGGTTTGATCTCTATTTTCTATAGAAGTAAACTCAATCGAAAATAGGAGTGAAAAACCGGCATGTCCGTCTTATTTAGTCTCGTTCCGCAAAAGTCTGGAAAAAAAACATGGTGGGACGAACATTATGACTAAATTAAAATATAGTAAAAATTATATAATTTTTCAAAAAAATATATATTTCAAACATGTTATATATATATATATATATATATATATATATATATATATATATATATATATATATATATATATATATATATATATATATATATATATATATATATATATATATATATATATATATATATATATATATATATATATATATATATATATATATATATATATATATATTTAAACAGAATTATAGCAAAAGAATAAAATATCTAAAATATTATTTTATAAAAAATTATTCAAAGCAACTTTTCATTTAAACTTTGTTTTTAAAAATTATATATGTATTTTAAATAAATATATGTAATATTACAAAAATTATTTAAAAGAAAAAAACTAAAATGCACCTACCTAAAATTGATTTAGGTAGTAAGGAATTTAGATTTTTAAACAAGTTGTGTAGATTTTAATCTCTAATTTTAAGGTAGATAGGAAACTCAGTTGAAAGAGAAAACCTACCTAATGAGTCCAACTGATTTTTCAATAGAAATTGATGATTGTTAAATGGCTAAATTTTCTCATAATTAACATACTAATCATAATGAAAAAAGAAAGAAAAAAAATGAACCCAAAATAAATAAATAAATGTGTGTGAACTTTAATTAAAATTGGATTTTGTGCATTACGATAGAGTGAAACACGGTATTGAAATTTGTTCTGACGATATAAAGGTAGAAAAAGTGGGACACAGCAATAAATTCCTTTCCTCTAGTACAAACATTTCACAATCTTCGTCGGTTTCACTTTATAATTTGGACTAATTTGAGTTTAACAACAAACATGTGCTTCACTTTCACTTCTTCGCCTTCTTTGAGGTTCAACTCTAACCATAACCTTAATCATTTCTCATTCCTTTCATTCACAGTTCTTCACCTATAAATAACTTTTTTTTTTTATAATTTTTCTCACCTCACACTAATTACAATTCATTAAAGTTTAAGTCTTTCGAAGTTTCAAGAGAGATCTAGGCATTTCAACCATTTGGGTTGTGAAAAAGTTACAAACTTTGTTTCTGGGTTTGGGTTTGAGGTTCAACAATTTAGTGACCCTTTGAGCAGAAACCTTAAAGGGTGTTTTAATTTATGAAATTTCGTCCTTTTATGATGTTTGCTGGAAATGGGTTGTTTTATCCCATTTTGGGTTTTGCGTCTTTTGTGGTTTTTATTTACATGTCTTTTGGAGGGTTAAGGTTTAGTCTTGAAGAGGAGAAAGAATTGGGGTTTGTGATGAGAAATGGGACACGGTTTATGTTGGATGGTAAAGAGTTTTATGTGAATGGGTGGAATTCTTACTGGTTGATGGATCATTCTGTGGATTTTTCGTCGAGATTTAAGGTTCGTGAAATGATGAAAATTGGTGCTAAAATGGGACTCACTGTTTGTAGAACTTGGGCTTTCAATGATGGTCATTATAATGCTCTTCAAATTTCACCTGGTCACTTTGATGAACAAGTTTTCCAGGTATTGTTGTCTGTGTAGCTCTGATTTGTGGTGATTTTGTATAATGATGTTTCTATGATTTGTTCTGATAATGTTTTTGTGTGCCTGTGGATGCTGCCGACACAAATTAGTTTTTTTATTGTATATCTGTGTGTGTTGTAGTAACTTGTTTTGTTTATTTTATTAAGGTTTACTTTTGTTGATTTTTTTATTAACTTGTGTGTGATTATGTCTCTTTGGGTTTGCAAAATGGTTTAGAAAATGTTTGAATTTATATTGAGTTTGATAGATAAACAAACTCTCCACCAATTCAGATATATAATTAGTGAATTGATGTACCATTGTTCTTGGGAATTGGTAGAATATAGAATTAAAAAATGGCAAGAAATCTCTGTGGTTGGCATATACGTGTAGAATCAATTTGAAGATTGTTTTTTCTTGTGCTCCTAAAATTACGCTCACAAGCTAGATGGGCCCAACAGGAGATATATTGGACTTTTGCTATTCTTGACCCTTTGTCCAATGTATAATACACTGGAAATTGACCCAAAAATAGTGACAGTGTTTCTGTCTTCTACTAAAATCAATATTCGAATGAAATGCCAAAACTGAAAGGTTTGTGTACTTACATTTTGCAAAATTTCAAGTAGCTTGGAGACTTATGTTTTACTTAACTTGTCCTTTACCACCGGGGTCTAGTGCAAGTGGTTGTTGTGCAGTGTGTGAGTGTTTAGAGTTATTTTTATAGAATGAAAATTGTGCTGTGCTGACTTAGGATTGATATGGTGACAGGCTTTGGATTATGTTATAGCAGAAGCAAGGCAAAATGGAGTCCGGCTGCTTCTTAGCTTAGTAAATAACCTGCAACCGTATGGTGGGAAGAGTCAGTATGTCAAATGGGCGTGGCAAGAAGGTGTAGGATTAAGCGCGTCCAATGATTCTTTCTTCTATGATCCATCAATCCGTAGTTATTTCAAGAATTACATCAAGGTATGGCATGTCTATCTTTCTTTTTCTCTTCTTCCATCCTTCTATTTACCCCGATGGGTGGGGAGATATTCGTATGTGCTTTTAAAGATTCCTCGATGTTTTAGAAATATTACTCTGCAAAGAAGTAATAACCCTGGGCTGAATCATCACTGCGACAGTGCAAATCTTGCTGTTAAGCAAAGAATTTGATGGCCAGTGCATAACTTTCTTCCTTTACACACACACAAAAATTAATAACCTTATTTTTCAAGCTTTGTTGAACATCTTCTTCCTTGTTTTCTTTTACTTTTTGGTCTTGCAGCTTTCTGTTTTCTTATGTATACTAAACTGAAAACATTTTGAATGCTTTGCACATGATCCATGACTTTCAAATTAAGTTTGAATCTTTGGTTTTCCAGTGTCAAATTTCTTTTTCATTTATCTGCTAATTAGATGTCTTCGCACTTTTTAACTGCGCATTTAAATTTCCGCTCTATGTTCGTAGACCTTGAGGCAATTCTTAGATAAACATAAACTAATAGCTTCCTAAGTTTTCTGCAGACTGTCTTGACAAGGAGAAATACTTTCACCGGAATTGAATATAGAAACGACCCCACCATTTTTGGATGGGAATTGATTAATGAGCCTCGTTGCATGACTGATCGTTCCGGAGACACTCTGCAAGTAAGTCCTTTCCCTAGGCTCTAATCCCTTCAAATATTTATCGCAAAATAAGGCTAGGAAGTAACTTCTTTAAAATTATTTCTCGATGCTTCCTACTTGTTACATGCTGTATGGCCTGTGAGGAGGTTAAAAGTTCAAATTTTTTTATCAAAAAATTTATGATCTCTAATGAATTTTCTCTGGCTATTTTCTCTCCACAACATAATATTGTGAAATTCACGAGTTGTGTCCGAGTTCAATATGGATACTTTATCCAAATTTTATCCTTTTTTTTCTATTTGATACTGTAAGTTTTAGTCTTTGTTGGGAATTATATAGAAAAGTAAGAAAAATGTTGAAATCGATTCTGCAGGAGTGGATAGAAGAAATGTCGGCTTTTGTGAAATTGATAGACAATAAACATCTGCTGACTATTGGGAATGAAGGATTTTATGGTCCTAATGACCCAAAAGATTTGACTGTCAACCCGAATTATTGGGCATCCAAACTTGGATCAGATTATATTCGGAACTCCAAAGTCTCTAATATTGACTTCACCTCAGTTCATATCTACCCAGATCAATGGTAAGCTTTGCATGAATTCTTACGGGTTTTTCATACTCAACTGATTAACTAATGCAGCAAGAGCTATTCTGAAAATTACGTGTTCCCTTTTTAGATTTATCATTGCGGCTATTCCTTTTTTCGTTTCTTGAGCTATCTGTTTTTGCATAGGTTTCACGAGGATGAGAAAGCAATTGAAACTCAACTGAAATTCGTCTACAAGTGGATGCTGTCCCACATTGAAGACGGTGACAAAGTACTAAATAAGCCGGTCTTGTTCTCCGAATACGGATTATCAAAAACAAACCAGAACTTCACCATATCCGCCCGAGAAAAGATGTACGAAACAATTTTAAACATCGTTTACAAATCTGCAAAGAGAAACAGGTCTGGAGCAGGTGCTCTAGTTTGGCAATTCTTAGTTAGTGGAATGGAAGACTATACGGATGATTACGGGATAGTTCCGGGGGAAAGTTCGTCGACACAATCACTATTTATAAAACATTCATGCAGATTGGCCAAACTCAAGGGATGGATTTCTCAACAGGATGTAAATTTCAAACAACTTTGTTAGCAAAGAAAGTGGAAATCAAAGTTTACTACATTATGGAATAGAGATTTTGTGCAATATCATACTTTCAGTTCTTCATCTCCAAGCCCTATACTGCATAGTGCATAGGAATATGACTAGTTGAGTGTATAGTGTGGTAACTTGGATTAGAGATTTTTATAAACAAGGGTATTGTTTACGATAATTGAATTTACAAGCAGTGAAAGTTTTTTATTCAAAAGATTTCAACATTTTCCTTATTTGTGTATCAATGATTACTACAAAAATACATTTGACCTATGGTTTTAAACTAGTCATGTATTTTGGAAAATCCTCATGGTGAATGTATGAAAAACCAATACCATGTACTCCTGGCCCAATTTATGTTTAATTTGTTTGTTTTTTTTTTGCTAATAAGTATTTCATTCTTTTATTACAATCATTTTAAAATCAAATTTTAAAAAATCACATAAATTTAAATTTATTTACCATAAAAATTATTTTTAAAACTACCAGTTAGTAAAAATAGGTCCTATTTGATAAAATTAATTAATATGACCGGATATATAAAAACTAACAAATATTACATTACATATCAATTAAATTTAATATTTTAATTAATATCACAATTAATCTCTTTTCATTTATCAATTTTCTAAATGTTAAAACGGGATCATAGAAAATAAGAATTACATAAAGTGATTTCTAAAATTTGATAAACCACAGAAAATTTCACACTACAAATCAGTTATGACTTATTTGATAGGATAACTATAACTCACACAATGATATTTGAGATATATTCCATAGGAAAATACTCGAAACAATTTCAGAGAATCATATTTTCATTTTCTTGTTCACAAAGAAACACAGATCTACAAAATCTAACCACAAAGAAAAGAAAATTAGACTGAAATAATTAAAGACTTAATAACGATTTATATTACAAAACCCTAATTAGCCCTAGTCTTAACGAATCTGGAAGAAGTTCTAACCCTAATCCCAGAAACAGGGGTTTTATCTTCCTCTACAACAACCTTCTTCGCTTCAGCAACCTTCTTCACAGCATCACCAATTTTAACCAATCTCCGACGCGGAGTCTTCACCGGAGCAGCCACCGGATCAGCAACAACCACCTCAGTAGCACGCTTTTTCACCGGAGAAGCAACTCGATCGAAATCATCACCAAGCTTCTTCACCAAACGCCTTCCACGGCTCACAGGACCCGAAACCCTAACCTCCTCCTCTTCTTCCTCAAGAAGAGTTTCAAGCCTACGGCGCTTTGACGCAAACGGAGCAGGCGGTGGTGAAGGCGAAGGAGAAGCAGAACCCTTAGAAACCTTGGACCTGCGAAGATCAGAGCTAGGGCTTTTGGTATGAGCTTGAGTATAAGCGTTAAACTCTTTCTCGCGTTGAGTACGGAGTTTCTCAACATTGCCTTCGATTTTACCCATGAGACGGAGGCGTTTGAAGCTGAGCCCGCCCATGGACCAGTGGGCTTCTTCGGCCCACGACATCAGTGGACCAGTGACGGAGAGAGGAGGATCTACGCGGTCGCTACCGTCTGAGTTGACGTGGATTCGAGGACGAGGGAGGCTTGAGCCGTAGAATCTAACGGGCTTGGAGGGTTCAAATGGAAGAACCATTGTTTTTGGGTTGGGTTAGGGTTAGTGTTTGAAAATTTGGGAAGTGTGAATGAGTTTGATGAGAAATAATAGGGCTGCGTTTGTTATATAAGAGAATCGGAAACGCTTAAAAAAAGAGGGTTTTGATGGCGGGAAGAAGGAGATAGGCGGGATAAGTTGCCGCTTGTAATAACTGAAAATTTTGTAGCTTTTCATTCGGGCTTGGCTTTTTTACCGAATCAGTTAATGGGTTAGTTTGAGTACTATCTACACCGCCTTTTTACTAAATACGCATATGTACATTTTTTTCCTCTTGAAATATGTTTTCCAAAATTTTTAGAGTTTAGTACTATATTGAGGTTTAGTAAAATAAATAAAAACATAGTGAGATTGAAATTTTTTTTACTAATTCATTTAAGAAATCCATTACCAATCTATTATTAATGTTATTAAGTTTAATATTCTTTTTTGATCCTCTTAAGTTATTTTCTGCCCATTAACTTTTTAAATTGTGTTATTTTAGTCTCTTTCATCCAATTAATGACAGAAAAATTGAATAATCAATTGTTAAATTTATTATTAATTAGATAAAAATTACTAACATAATACATTTTGAAGAGTTAATTGATAAATATGAATTTTTTTTTGAGTTAAGAAGTCAAAATGAACTCTATAATTAACATATCACATCGAGAATGTATTAAACCTTGTTATTATTGTCAAAAGTACATGATTTGAGTTGATTAGAGGTGGAAATAAGTTAAGATAGACTAGATTTTAGAAGGTCTAAAGTTGGTCTATGATAAATTTTTATGGAGAGAGTTTGATCTATGGTCTATTTTAAGCTTTTCTTTTTCTATGGTCTGGCCTTTTTGAAAGTCTGACATGTCCTTAAAATCTATTTAAAAGCTTAATCAAATAATTTATTTTACATATTTTCAAATAGGTTACACAACCATTTTTTATATATTATTTAGCCTAATTTTAAATATAAAAAACTCTTAAAAAATCAAAAGAAAAATTACTAACAACATTCCTTTACTTAAAGATATATCAAATTAAACAAATTAAGATTATAAGTCTATCACCATATAATTAGAAGTAAGACTAAATCTAACATTGCAGAATACAATTGACATGATAAACAAACAATCAAACACTTTAAAATTGTCGACCTTCATACTGTTGGAGCAAGATACTAATATCTATGTCACACTTGAACATTATAAAATTACTAAAAAGAACATTAAACAAAATAAAATTCCAAAAAGGTTGATAACTTATGTATTGAATATAATAGTTTCTCAAATACGAACTCTTCAATTCTAGTATCTAAACAAAAGTGATATGTATCTCCTCTTTTTCAACCTTCAAAATAAGAAGAAAGAATATAAATATAAATATATATATATATATATATATATATATATATATATATATATATATATATATATATATATATATATATATATATATATATATATATATATATATATATATATATATATATATATATATATATATATATATATATATATATATATATATATATATATATATATATATATATATATATATATATATATATATATATATATATATAAATAAATGAATGAAATATGATAAAAATAAATAAATATTACTCAATAACATATCATATTAAATATTAAAAAAAAACCTTTAATTTTATCTTCACATTATATTTATGGCGGAACTAATCTCCACCATAAATGAGAGCTTCAACAGATTATTTATTTAGTTTAGAGCAAAACTCATTTATGACTCTACCTCTAGCACTGAATGTAGACTCAGACGCCACAATTGAGATTGAAATAACTAGAATATTAGCAATCATCTTAGACAATATCTTATATTTCATGCTATTGTCCCTTCACCAATTCAAAACACAAAAAAAAAAGTATTTTTAAGAATGTAAATACCTTCATTAAGATAATATTGCAATTCTGATTTTATTGGAGGAGTAACTTCATTTTCCTGAATAATGCTCATAGTTTCATCAAATCCAATTCTGATAGGTACAACATTCACTTGGGATGGTGATGGATTGCTACTATCCAAATTAACAATAGAAGAAGAAGACGACTCTGCCAAAAATAGAGTTACATACTTGTCAGCAACTTTTTTAAAAATTTAAAATTATTTTGGAAAAACATATATGCACTATATGAAATTTGCACCTAGGATCCTAAACACTAATTATAACCATCAACATATTACATCCCCCAATCAGGGTCGGTCCAACACATTTTCATGCCTAAAGCGAAATTTAAAATTAACTATTTTTTATATAATAAATTTTTTTTTAAATTAATGTATTTTTGATTTTTTTTTTTAGAATGTAAAATCATTAATTACTAAAATTCATTTCATTTAATATTTTTTTAATTGACAATAAAATTAATCATCTAAACAATCATCTCATCATTAAAAAAAGTATAATCGAAAATACAATGTCAAAATTCCTAAAAAGAATACTTAAATATTAAATTTTCTATTATATAAAAAGAATTTAAAATTTTGTTCTATAAATTTGGTTTTTAAATTAACAATCACATATATCATATTAAACAGTTGTTATTGTTATATATTTTAAATAGATTTAATTATTTAATTGGCATAACATAGTTTAACAAGTTATTTTTTTGAAAAACTAATTAAATAAAACTATATAAATATAATATAAAAAATTGAGGTCCTAGGCAATAGCCCTGGTGGCCTACCCCTAGGACCAGCCTTGCCCCCAATATTTGTTAAATTTTATTTTCATTGAACTTGTCATTTCTCTCCTAAAGAAATCTTCATCTTCATTCGCATTATCAAGTATTTCTTTCAACTTCAAAACTTTTGACAAATACAAATTTGTAGTCAGATACTCACTACCTACATTTATAATAGTAGTTATAGTAAACAATTATAAGAATAATAAAATACAAAAAAGTTGATAAACTACCTGATATCACATGAATAACACAATTAAACACTTTTAGAAGTTTACGAACTTTCTAAACTTTATTCCATTCTTCAAGTGAATGGGCATAACCATAATGAGACTCTCTTTCTTTGTAGGATGCAAATGCAATCTTAAAGTTCAAAGCAATTGACAACATATTAAAGGTCGAATTCCATCTTGTTGAACAATCAACAATGAGTTGTCTTTCTTTCAAACAAATTTGCTTAACTACATCACAAAATGTCTTTAGTCATGCATCATTATAGTTAACATATTTTATACTTTCACGAATATTAAAAATGATGTCCTTAATTTTACTAAGGGTATATTTTTTAGAGACTCTAGTTTTAAAATAAAACCCTTCAATTTTCAAGGGTATATTCGTTTTCTTTTATTTTTTTTTAAGTGAATGAGATTTCGATAATATAAATGAGTTTCTTAAACATTTATGTATAAAGATTTAGTTTTAAATTTAATAATATTTATTAATTTATTAATATTATTCATTAATCTATTAATAATCATAAATAGTTTTAATATTTATTAATATATATCAGACCGGCCTATTAGGCTTTATAGGTTTTTTTAATAGGCTAAATCAGGCCTATTTAATTAAATATACTTTTTCAAAAGTCTAAGCCTAGCCTTTTAATTAAATAGGTCAGGCTAGGTCAGACCTTAATTAGGCTAGACTATAGGCCCCTATAGGTTGGCTTAGCCTATTCTCAACCCTATAGTTGACTAGACATGGTAAGTATTTATGATAATAAATTTTCATTTAAAAATTAGAATGTTAAGGTCTTTCACTCAAAGCATTTAGATTATTAGCACATCGTACTTAGAAGATCGTGTAATATTATGATTTTTCATTCAAAATACTTCACTCATACGCATTTCTTGTTTGGAAGACTATGTATTAGTAGGTCTATTTTAACATAGTAACATCCGAATTTAGTGAAATAGACCTTATAATATGTCAAATTCTAGAGAGTGTCCCTTTTTGGACATGTGACTTCGCACACAAGAGAGGGAGTGAATTGTGTGGTTCAGAAAAATATGATTTTGAAAAACTTTGCGTGTTAAAATCAAAGTTTAAAATTATTTTTAATATTAAGCAGTAGAAAAAATAAAATTTGCATAAAGTAAAGTGCGAAAAATAAAAAGTTGAGGGAAAACAGAGAACACTGAGAATTATATAGGTTCGGTCAAACAAGAAAAAATACATACTTCTCTCCCTAATATTTGATCTTGAGAGTATCCCATAAACTTAAGAATTTTTAGTAGGTTATACTCACAAACCCTCTTTATATAAAGAAAAATGAAGTTTAAGTTTAACCTCCGACCAAACAATAAACAACAGAGTGAAATGGTAAATCTTCCTTCCAAATGGCGGATCGAAGAGGTTAGTCTCCTTTCCACAAGAATCTTGAAGCGGTTAGTCTTCAAGCTTCTAACCAAAATTTGTGTGTTTTTAATATCGGATTGAGCTCACGAACCTTAAACATTAGTTTTACCACGGGCTAAACAATAACTTATGAGATTTTAATACTGAGCTAATCTCTAACCTATTAAAGCTTTCAATATCAGTCTAATATTTATCCTTAAATCAAAGACTTTATACTTCACTTGCTTTGCATAGCTCCATTGATAATCATTTAGAACTTTAAGCTACAAAGTACAGCTGCAAAACACAAAGGTTTCACCTTTGGTACCCACATCTTCTTTGACCAAGGTGCATTAGTTCAAGAAGACCTAAGGTTGCTACCTTTAGATCTTTTTAACTTATCAAAACAGAAAGCTTATAAATGACCAAATCTGTTATAGTGTGTGCATTTATAAACTGGAAACTTCTTTTGCTTGTGATCTATATCTTTTCCAGGGTTTCTATCTTTCTTAAACCTCAGTCTATCTTTATTTAAGGAAGGTCATTGACTTCATAAGATCAAGTCAAACTTTTCCTTATCTTGGGTAAACTTACCAAGGGTTTCATGCAAATTATTGACTTCCTTCTTTAGATAGACGCAAGTCTCACATGTTTCTCTTGAGTTTCTAATTTTATCTATTTCTATCTTGGATGATTATTGATTTCCTCAAGAGACCTTAATGAATCCCTAATAACTAAACTATGTTGTTTTAGTTTATCATTGTCTTTAATTAGCTAAGCACTCATTTTAAACATTTGTTTGTAAAATGGTTTAGTTACTTGATTAGTATCTTCATCATATGTTACTTTTAAGCAAACTTCGTATTTTCGTTGGAATAAGGTTCGTTTATATTTCTCTTTAAAGCTGAGGTCTCTCTTCATCTTCTTTGTTTGAAAGATACTTCATCTTCTCCATCCTTTATCAAACAAGAGGTTCCTTCATTAGATGTTGAATTTTCTGAAGATAGTTTAACTACTGAGCATGTTCTTTCAAAGGATTCTACAGGAGTTGTGTGATAGTAGTATAATTAAGTTGATGATTCTTCATTTTTTATTTCTTCATCTTCAAGTAATTGAACTAGTTAGTTCAATTTTTCTACAATTTCCTTCTTTCTTGATTTTTCATGAAATTCACGAAGGCTCTCATCTTTTGATTTAAGAATTAGATTAAGCTTCTAGTTCTTAACTCTTAGGCATTGGTTGGTTATAAAAAATCCAATATAACTTCCAATATTTATAAAATTTGAAAATAATTTAAAAGAGGTATTTTTATCTTTTTCGCCTTGTGTGTTCATCTCCTCTTGATACTTGGAGAAACTTCATATATAATTTCAAGAGTATCTCACATTTCCTTGACGGTATTACATTGATGAACATAGTAAAGTTTACTATCATCTATAGACATTGTTATAAAGCTCTTAGTTTTAAAATCTATTAATTTTGACTTTTGGTTCCGACGAACAAATAATCATTGAGTCCTCCTCTTTCCGGACAACACATACAAAGAGACCCGATAACATAAAACATAATTCGTGAACTTATGAGAAATGTTTATATTAAATATCTTTTTCTTCTATCTCCCATCTATTATATATTTTCTTGAGTTATTCACTAGAACAATTAGGATCCAGAAGTGAATCTGGGGCAAGTGTTCGGACCTATTATGACATAGCAGTGAGGCACTCAACGGACCATTTTATTTGATTGATGAGGACAATAAACTATAAAAAATTCAATATTTCTTTTCCTCTTTGGTCTAGAGGAAAGTAGTTTTATCTACTACTTCATCATTTACTAGATGAGTAGGGATAAATGTATAATTGATTATTGTTTCCCACAATTCATGATTTATACCTTGAAGAAAAATTCTAAACCTAGCTTGCCAAATATTAAACCTACTATTATTGAAAAGTAGTGGTGTGTTTAGAAAAGATCTCTTGCCAAAAGTCTTTTTCCTCCTTGGATGATTATTCCTTAAACAAGACTTAGTCTCTAATACCACTTGTTTGACATGTGACTTCGCACACAAGAGGGGGGGGGGGGGGTTGAATTGTGTGGTTTAGATAAACATGGTTTTGAAAAACTTTAAGGATTAAAATCATAGTTTAAAATCATCTTTAATATTAAGAAGTAGAAAACATAAAATTTTTAGAAAGTAAAGAGTTGGGGGGAAAAGAGAAAACATCGACAATTATAGAGGTTCGATCAAACAAGAAAGAAAACCTACTCGTCTGCCCGAGAATTGATCTTGGGAGTAACCAATAAACTTGAGAGCTTTTAGTAGGTTATACTCAGGAACCCTCCTTACACAAGGAAAAATAAAGTTTAAGGTTAACTTTCAACCAAATAATAAACAATAGAGTGCATCTATGAGTCTTCCTTCCAAATGGCAGATCGAATCGGTTAGTATCATTTCCACTAAAATCTTGGATCGGTTAGTCTTCAAGCTTCTAAATAAACTTTGTAACCGTGGGCTAACCAATAACCTATGATATTTTAATACCAAGCTAATCTCAAACCTATTCAAGCTTTTAATATTAGGCTAATCTTTAACCTTCACTTAGTTTTAATACGATCTAACCAAGAACCTATAAAATCTTTTAACATGGGTTAAACCTTCGAACATAAACTAGGGCTTGATCACGCAATCCCTAAACCAATTTTTATGGTTTTAGTTTCTAACCCAAACAAATATTCCTTAATAGGATAAAATGTTCAACCAAGTTATAAAATAAACTCGCTCGATGAACTTATTGTAAGTTTAGATCGCAACCTATGAGGGGGTGAGTTAGGTTTATTAGAAGTTTCTCAATTTTTAGACAACGGTTCATGTGTTCTTATTTTTCTTGAACTTTTGATGAACTAGAAAATTTAAATGGTGAAAAATAAATGTTGAAATTAAAGAACATCGGGATATATACTAGTTCCTCTTTCCAATCAAGGGTACGTCTAGCCCTCTCACGCCCCATGAGAGATTTCACTATGTTTAAAATATTACAGTCGATCCATAGGACTCTCTTTACTTTTAACACAATCACAAAGGCACACCACCTTCTTATTTTACAACAAAAGAGAAATAAACCTACTTTATATCTAACACACTTGTTTCCACAAACTTAGAAAACAAGTAACAATACAAAGATATTGAGTGAATTTGAATATTAATGAATTTTGACAACACACCAAAATTCCAACAAACTTCTTCCTTCTCAATATAACAATTCAATATAATACACTCTAAGTACTTAATAACTTTTATTATTTGGTGTAAAAGTGTATGCATAAAAGTTTCTAAGCGCTTTGAAAGTTATGCAGAAAAATTGATATTGAAAGATGTAATTTTGAATATGAAACTTGCTCGTATTTATATGACACAAGATACCTTTTTAAAAAAATATGGAAATGCCTTAGAGAAAGTTTAGAAATATGTTGTAATGGTTATGGAATGGATACCATGAAAGTAGGTAATAAAAAGGTGTCAAAGTTTCAGAAAGTCTCATTAAGCTACAATGGCAATCGATTGGTCTGTGCAAACAATCGATTATTTCCTTGTTGCAATATTAAAAAATACGAAATATAACAAGTGACAGTAGATTGGTATAAAGGGAAAAATGATTTTTGCAAATTTAGTTTGAAAATTTATTAGGCAGAAACAACATAATTTATTGGTCATCTATGATAATAGATTGTTGTAAAAGAAAACTTGAAATTTTTTCTAAGTTAAAACAAGTTTTTGAATGGACAATATGCATGAACGTTTCTTGAGCATCTAAGGTATATAAATAATGAATTTCATATCACCTTAGATAAAAACATGATCAAGATCCTTGAGAAACCATATCTTGATCAAAACAAAACTGTAAAAATTGAGTTCTTTAATTTTGACTTGAGCATGAAACATTAATTCTCTTCTTTCTAACACATTTGTCTTTATTGATGAGAAATACTTAATGATTGTTGATGATTGTTAATTTCCAAAAACTATCCCCTTAGGTTGATTATCTCTCACTAAATCCAAGAATCTTTTAAATCCTTTGGGATGCTCAATTTTTGTACCAAGAATAATATGGAGACAACGAAATAACAAGCATATACATCATTCTCCCCCCCCCCCCTTTTGACATTATAAAAAAAGGAAAGATGGGTGAAATAATGCTTAAAAATATACACACACATTCATACACAGAGGCATTCATACATAATTGTTAGTTCCATGGCTCTACGATATAGAATTGTCCATGGTTTTATGATTGGCTAAATTGTGGTAAAACAAGATTCTGCACTAATGTTAAATAGGATGTCATTACCATAGTTATGACATCACTAAAGGAGCAAGCAGGAGCTGGTGAAAGAAATGCTGACATGGATGTTATTACCAAAGTAATGACATATGAATAACAGAACTGCTGTCATGGGTTGACAGCTGGTGCAACAGGAGCTAACAAAAGCAGATGACATAACTGATGTCATGGGTGCAGCAGGAGCCAGCAGAGGCTGACATCAAGGTCGAGTGCAGCAAGAGCAAGCAAGAGCTAGCAGAGGCTGAAGAAAGGACAGCTGTCATGGATGTCATTACCAAAGTAATGACATAGCTGTCTGGCACAACAGGCACTGCTATGTGTTAGCAGTAGCCTAGTTCCTCACAGGCAGTGTGAGGTGTGCAGCCACAACAGGTTAAGTTGTGATGAAGTTCCTCACAGGCAGTGTGAGGTGTGCAGCCACAACAATGTGAGTTGTGATGAGTGAGGTGGGTTGTGATGTGTTTTAAGCAAGACATAGCTGCATGACAACAGAAGGAGCTGCTAGTGTATATCTCTTGACAGAATTGGTTTGGATTGATGAGACCATGTTGAAAATACCTCATCAGTAAATATGTCAAGGAGATGGATTAGGAACAAGAACAAATTGTGTGGATATTCATAAAAGGATCTTGGAGACCTTTTAGGAAACTTTAATATACTTGTTTCTAATGTTAGCCTACAGAAGATTGGGTGAAGCCAGGTCTGGTGTAAAGAGAAATTTGCAGAAGAGTGGATGTCATACTGAATGTCATGACATTGATCATGCGACATCAGTCGTGCAGGCATGTTGGTTTTTCTATTATCTCAGGCTAGATTCCAGGAAGACTTATCATGACCCCTGAGTTATATCAGGAGAGATTCAAGGCAATGCTGACCATGCCATAACCTAATGTGAAAGCACCTTGAATTGTGGAAATTAGTTTTGATTTATTAAAACTAATATTTGTTACTTCTGCACAGCCCAAGCCCAGCCTGCAGTGTTATAAAAGGAGGCGCAAAAGCAAAGGAAAAGCAAGCACTCACATCAAGAAAAATCAGAGTGTAAAATAGAGGTCTAGGGTTGAGAGTCCCTTGTGTTGTAAGTCACCCTTTGTATCTTTTGATACATTGTGGTAGACATAATTGTAAGTGAAGAGGGTTGTTCTTCATGTGTAAAGTCTGTTTAGGAATACTTGTAATCCAAGCAATTATTTGGTGAATGATTGTTTTGGTTAGGTAGATTCTAGGTTGTGTCTCACTCGAAGCTGTGAAGCAAGAGTGTGTGAGTTCCTTGATCAAAGTTGTTAAGCAAGATCAAGGTATGTATGAAGTGTCTCTTCATACTGTTTTTGTAATTGTTTGATATCACTGTTGTGTGATAGTAGGGGAGTAAGTGGGTATACTCAGGTACTAGAGTGTCTCTAGGCTGAAGTGTCATTGGGTAGAGACTAAGTGAGAAGTGCAAATTAGAGGTTTGACTTTGAATTGATTCTACTAATAGTGAATTTTCTCCCTGGCTTGGTAGCCTCCAGATGTAGGTGTTGTTGATACCAAACTGGGTGAACAATTACTGTGTTATTTATCTTTCTGCATTTACAATTTTGTAAGTTAAATGATTAGATAAATAGTATGACAGATTGCAGATGTCACAACAGAGGTTGTGACATTGGGACAATTTAAAGAAATTTAAATTGTCATGATCTGTCCTCGTC
Organism: Lathyrus sativus; assembly: GCA_963859935.3. NCBI lineage: Eukaryota > Viridiplantae > Streptophyta > Magnoliopsida > Fabales > Fabaceae > Lathyrus > Lathyrus sativus. The sequence goes on from OZ012735.1 coordinate 939,868,611, forward strand.
CTTGTTGAGTAGAGAACAATGTTCTTGGAACACATGTGATCTGCATACCAAAATTTCAATTGGTATCAGAGCAGGCATCCTGTCTGTTCTGGATGAGATCTTGGGAGATACTTTCTGGTGGTTAAACAAGGAAAAGCTGCAGCTGATGATCTTGCTGAGCTACAGCTTATGGAGTGAAGGAGTTCGTGCATCTTCTGATGTGCCCTCTGATATAAGGAGCTGTTATGACCTGTTGAATGATCTGACATCATGTTTAGGACATGTTCTTTTGGTGGTTTCGCTGCATATTTCTCTGATAAAAGAACTCGGATTCCCTGGGAGAAGAGTGGCCTATATTCAGTTTGATGCATGATTGTGGCAGTTGTGTAGATGATTGGAAGATGGTGCTCGTAGCTGTGTTTAGTTGTGTGCCTGGACAGCTCTGTTGTGTTCCACAGTTTGCTGGAAGTTGTGCTAGAGAAGATAGTGGGAGGTGATTTATTTTCACCACTCATGACCTGCAAGGAGTCTATCAGCAGAAGAAGACATAGGCAGGTTAAGTCAAGGATGTCAGCCTTGGTCTTCCATGAAGTTCAGAGAAGGATCTGTTACAAGGATTTAAGATTCATTGCTACTTGAGATATTCTCAAATATTTAATGGATTATCCTTAGTTGATGATCAAGAGGTCTCATCAGTAGCAGCACAAGTAGAAGGCCCCTGATTTGTTTGGTCTACTTCAAGAATCTGGTGCTCATCCAGATGTTGAGACATTCAATTAGTAGAGATTGTGCAGAATTTTGTTGATCCATAGATCAAAGGAGATATAGTTGGATCTGTACTCATTCTAGTAAGGTTCTTGGCAAGAAACTAAGGAGTGCTGGTGGAAGTGCAGATGAAGACGCTCTTCTTGGGTCAGTGTATTGGAGTGCAGCAACATATGATCTGTATCTAGAAAGTTTCCTGGCAAGAAACTAAGGCTAGAATGGAATGCTGATGGGAATGAAGATGAAGACAATCTGCTTTATAAGAGTATTGGAGTGCAGCAGTTGTGTTCTAGTTTCTACTAGAAGCACCTGCTCTATTAGCTAGAGAGTTTCATGGCAAGAAACTTGTCTAGAAGATGGTGTTGGAAATAAGCATTGCTTAGGTTAGTTTATTTCTGATCTAAGTGCAAAGGAGCATATGACCTTGCTCAGCTTGGAGGTCAAGGATAAGTGGCAGTGTCCTTGATGGTTTGAAGAAGTCTACACTTAAGGAAAGCGGGAATCCTTCTGTAAAGACTTGTGTGATCCTTCCTCCCTAAAAGAATCAAGCTTTGGCATGTTTGGTTTCTCTAAATAGGAGTTTCATGAAGAAAATGCACTTCAAGGTAATTGCTGTGGTACAACAAAGCAGGGGTGAGATTGTCTACTCCAACTGGTTATAAAGCCTATGTACTCTAGATTTGAGTGAGTGAAGAGAATCTTCTAAGTGGCAGAATGTCAGCCTGATCTCTCCCGCTGGATGTCTAAACCAAAGTTGTGACATCAAGCAGGAACTTCAAAGGCCTCAATTGATGGTGTGGCACATCATTTGAAGATAAGTTGATCTTCATAGTTATGAATGGAATTAATGCTTCATATCATGAAATTTGCGGGAGCCGTGTGAAGAAGTAGATGCAAGAAGAATGTGAAGATCAAAGTGGCCTGGTGGATTAGCAGACTATCCAGAGCTTTGAAAAATGTTGAATAACCAAACAATAACATTTGGTTATTTAGTGAGCCTTTAAAGAACTAGTCTTGTGCAGAAGGGTAGTTATTTGAAGACCACAGAAGATTCTGGGACTGTGCATGCTTGGAACTAATTACTCATGTGCAGAAGGGAAATTGGTTGAAGACCAAAGGAGGATCTGTTTCTGCTCACATATTTGAGCTCGAGGTAGAAGCCCTAAGATGTGTATAGAAGATTACCTTCGTGTGGAGATGGAGTTGATCAAGCTGATGGAGCTGTGAAGATCTTCAGTTGGACTACTAGGCAACAGTAAGTCCTGTATGGGCACATAAAGAACTATGGGATGGTGTGTATGTGATATGAACCATCTGATATGTGAAGATCTCTTGTGGAACGTGTGATTCACTTCTTGGCTAATAAGTACTCTATCTCGTCATACGGGAGAATGATAAGAAAAAAGGACTATCTTGGAATATGATGTGAAGGTATTGAGTGTATTCTGATGAAGTCCTTTTGCGGTGTCTATCTTGTACTCAGCCTAAGGCCAGAATACTTGTAGAGAAGTGGTCTCTTCTGCTACAAGTAACTCTAGGAAGAGGTGAATCAGGTTGGTGCCTTCTCTCTATATAAGCATAGAGTTGGTCATGAGAGGTAATATGGTGATCTTGGAGCAGTTGTTATCAAAGATAGGGGGAGAGCTTCGGTTTGATGGGAGTACTAATTGCTTGTGATTCAAGCATGGTGTATGTGAATGCGTTCAACATGTAGGTTGAACAGAGAATGATTTCTCGAAGACATGAAGATGCGTCTTATGTTTTCCATTCATGTGCATTGGTTACCATTGATATAGGAGAATTATACTTCTATCCAGGATCTGTTGCTACAAGAGTGCAGTTATATGTCTGGGATTTGATGAAGGCAGAATGTCAGACAAGAGGTTGTGACATTGGGTTACTGCTCCAAGCCCATGGTGAAGAATGACAGGGTAGTCCTGTTGGGTCTGCCATCAGGTGCAAGGGATCAAGTCAGGTATTTGGGCATCTATCCAAGTACTATATGACTGGTGAAGATGAAGATCAAAACACCATCAGCCCTGATCTTGCACATAAGGAAGGAATCTTACTCTGACATCTTGGAGATTTTCTGCCAAAGCTGAAATTTGAAAAATCTTCCAGATAGGAATCCTGCAACTACCTATGCTATTTGCTCCAGTATGGGTTGTGAATCAAGGGGTGGAAAGCAGCCTGTGTGAAGATGATGAAGTAATTCTTCACGTGCTTGGGTTCTCTCTTTCAGGGGGAGCAATGTTGATGCTGACAGAGGAAGATGTGTACCTGTCTGGTGTGTAGCTGCTGAAGTGGTGCAGTCCTTATTAGAGTCCAAGCAACTCGTGTATGTCTTGGGAGATGGGGAGATAACTGTATGTACAGGTTGTGTTGAGCTTATGTATGTACACGTACTCCATTTGTTGTCAAAGGTTTGACTAAACCAAGGGGGAGAAAAGAAAAACTACTGCTGCTTATGTGCTGCTGATGAGGAAAACATTGTTGCTGCCATGTTGGATGCAACTATCAAGGGGGAGCATGATAGTTGATGTGAACTACTACTGAATGTCTTGATAAGTTGTTTTAGCCAAAATTTGCCAAAGGGGGAGTTTGTTAGTTCCATGGCTCTATGATATAGAATTGTCCATGGTTCTATGATTGGCTAAATTGTGGTAAAACAAGATTTTGCACTTATGTTAAACAGGATGTCATTACCATAGTTATGACATTACTAAAGGAGAAAGCAGGAGCTGGTGAAAGAAATGTTGACATGGATGTTATTACCAAAGTAATGACATATGAATAACAGAACTGCTGTCATGGGTTGACAGCTGGTGCAACAGGAGCTAACAAAAGCAGATGACATAACTGATGTCATGGGTGCAACAGGAGAGGTCGAGTGCAGCAAGAGCAAGCAAGAGCTAGCAGATGTTGAAGAAAGGACAACTGTCATGGATGTCATTACCAAAGTAATGACATAGCTGTCTGGCACAACAGGCACTGCTATGTGTTAGCAGCAGCCTAGTTCCTCACAGGCAGTGTGAGGTGTGCAGCCACAACAATGTGAGTTGTGATGTGTGAGGTGGGTTGTCATGTGTTTTAAGCAAGACATAGCTGCATGACAACAGAAGGAGCTGCTAGTGTATATCTCTTGACAGAATTGGTTTGGATTGATGAGACCATGTTGAAAATACCTCATCAGTAAATATGTCAAGGAGATGGATTAGGAACAAGAACAGATTGTGTGGATATTCATAAAAGGATCTTGGAGACCTTTTAGGAAACTTTTAATATACTTGTTTCTAATGTTAGCCTGCAGAAGATTGGGTGAAGCCAGGTCCGGTGTAAAGAGAAATCTGCAGAAGAATGGATGTCATACTGAATGTCATGACATTGATCGTGTGACATCAATCGTGCAGGCATGTTGGTTTTTCTATTATCTCAGGCTAGATTCCAGGAAGACTTGTCATGACCCCTGAGTTATATCAGGAGAGATTCAAGGCAATGCTGACCATGTCGCGACCTAATGGGACAACACCTTGAATTGTGGAAATTAGTTTTGATTTATTAAAACTAATATTTGTTACTTCTGCACAGCCCAAGCCCAGCCTGTAGTGCTATAAAAGGAGGCGCAGAAGCAAAGGAAAAACAAGCACTCACATCAAGAAAAATCAGAGTGTAAAATAGAGGTCTAGGGTTGAGAGTTCCTTGTGTTGTAAGTAACCCTTTGTATCTTTTGATACATTGTGGTAGACATAACTGTAAGTGAAAAGGTTTATTCTTCACGTGCAAAGTCTGTTTAGGAATACTTTTAGTCCAAGCAATTATTTGGTGAATGATTGTTTTGGTTAGGTAGATTCTAGGTTGTGTCTCACTCGAAGCTATGAAGCAAGAGTGTGTGAGTTCCTTGATCAAAGTTGTGAAGCAAGATCAAGGTATGTATGAAGTGTCTCTTCATACTGTTTTTGTAATTGTTTGATATCACTGTTATGTGATAGTAGGGGAGTGAGTGGGTATACTCAGGTACTAGAGTGTCTCTAGGCTGAAGTGTCATTGGGTAGGGATTAAGTAAGAAGTGCAAATTGGAGGTTTGGCTTTGAATTGATTCTACTAATAGTGAATTTCCTCCCTGGCTTGGTAGCCCCCAGATGTAGGTGTTGTTAATACCGAACTGGGTGAACAATTACTGTGTTATTTATCTTTCTGCATTTACAATTCTGTAAGTTAAATGATTAGATAAATAGTATGACAGACTGCAGATGTCACAACAGAGGTTGTGACATTGGTCATGACATTGGGATAATTTAAAGAAATTTAAATTGGTCATGATCTGTCCTCGTCCTTGTTGAGCAGAGAACAATGTTCTTGGAACACATGTGATATGCATACCAGAATTTCAATAATCATACATACACTAAAGTATCAAAACATATTACACTTAAAGTTATAGAAACTTTTCTTATCGGTGATCCAAAGAATCTTCAGTGGCGTACAACACACCGTGGTCTTCAACTTCAAGTGAGGAGAATAGGGGGTGTACATGTAAGGCACTCAAATGCTAAAGTAAGTACATAGTGAAGAAGGGCGAGTACAAAAGTGAAAAGTGGAATTGAATTGAATATCTGACCCTATATTAAAAGAGGGTATTTATAGAGCCCCCAACGCTGAGCCAATAGTCTCCATTATGGACTGGATAATCAAGCCCATACTGGATGACTTCCAGGATTTCCACATGGAATTAGGGGTGAACAGCTCGTGTTCGTCATCTTGGGTCAACTGCTCCGCATTCCTCGTAGTAGAAGATGTGCGTGTTATGAAGGACTGAACACTTTCGCGAGGTGAACGAGATCAACTAACCACGTGTCCCCGGGTGAGGGGCACGCGGGGAATGTGCTCTTCCAACATCCAAAATGGATTGGGCCTTTGTGTTGGCCCTTCTTCAACGCGGAGCCGGACTAGGTTGTGCTTAATGGTGGGCCATCCCTAGGGTCAGTAGCCCCCCAAGTCGTTGCTCCAAGGCAGAGGAGTAATGACTTAGATTCAGTTCTCATGTCGAAGAGGGACAGAGGAAATCTACGCGAGGAGAGAGTTTATTCAGGTTCGTGGCTGTGAGCTCGTGAAGCTACGCTCGCGAGGGAGCATGGAAGTTACCCCTCATGCTCGACAGCGTGAGCCCGTTAAAGGTTTGTCATCGAGTTTCTGGCTGCGAGAATGCTGAGTAGTCACGTGTGCTCGACAATATGATAGTATTTATTTCCGGTCGTGGTGGTCGGTTGTGTATGATTTGTTTTTGGTGCATGTTTTTACTTTGCTTAAATTCACTAAGTGTCACACGTTGCTCATTACTTATGCTCGTTATATGGGTTACTTAAGTGAATGATTTCATTATGTTTCGGGGTTTGCTCGAAAAATTGGTGTTCGTCAGTGAGGGGAACTGGTTGAAAGGTCTGGGATGTTTGCGGGCATGAAAGCGGAGCTCAGGTCGCGTTTGTGGCCTGAGTTTGCAGCATAAACTTCCCATTGCAAGTTGGGTGTTCTGCCTTTCATGGTACGTTGGTGACGGCGGACTCGGTCGAGGGATTGCTGTCGGGCATGGGGTTTGTTCGTTCTAGAGAAAAAGCATGCTTTAATTCATTTTAGTATGCAACGCTTATACCAGGTCACGCATTTCTAGCCGGTATATTATGCTCATCATGTTGATGGAGCATGCTGACAGTTGTGGCCTTAACTATAATATTGTTTTAGCTTTTCAGCGTTCCATGGTCGAGCGAGTTCTTCCCGGTTGAGATGTTCTAGGTAGTAGGCCCCATTCTCTGTTTTTGATCAAACACGATATGGTCCTTCCCAATCTATGGTGAGTTTTCCTTCACGAGAATCTTTACGATTTCTCCTTAGGACGGGACTGCCCACTTGGAAGTCTCGCCGTATGACTTTGCTAATTACGATTTTTTGTTTTAATGAGGCCTCGTGGAGGGCAGCCCCTGATCTGACCTCTTCGTAGAGATCGAGCTCCTTCCTTAGTGCCTCGCCGTTGTTCTCCTCGTCCAGAGGAGCTTCAGTCCGCCTGAAGGGCGCATGTATTTCGGTAGGGATTATTGCCTCAGTCCCGTATACTAAATGGAAAGGTTTCCCCGGTTGAAAAGTGGGGCGTAGCATGGTAGGCCCAGAACATGTTGTGCAGCTCCTCGACCCATTGTTTCTTGGTTTTGTCTAGTCTCCTTTTGAGACCTCATAGGATTACCCTGTTGGCTGCCTCGGCTTGGCCGTTTGTCTGCGAGTGCTCGACGGACGTGAAGTGTTGTTTGGTGCCCAGTTGGGCGACAAACTCTTGGAAACTTTTGTCTGTGACGATTTCCTGGGGGATGCCAAAGCGAGCAAGGATGTTTCGCTTGTAGAAGCGGAGTATATTATGGGCCGTTATTTTGGCCAGAGCATCTGCTTCTATCCACTTTGTAAAGTAGTCCACGCCTACTATCAGGTATTTATTCTGATTTGACTCTACAACGAGTGGTCTTAGGATGTCCAGGCCCCACCATGCGAAGGGCCATGGAGAGGATATTGCATTGAGCTTATTAGGCGGTGCCAAGTGCATGTCTCTGTAACATTGGCATTTGTCACATCTTTTCATGTGCTCCTTTGTATCGTGCTACATGGTCGACCAGTAAAACCCTGCTTGTAGGGCTTTCCTGGCTAGGGATATTCCTCCGAGGTGTTGGGTGTTGATCCCCTTGTGGATTTTGTGCAGGACGTGGGCGACCATTTCTTCCTCAACTCATTTGAGGAGAGGAATGAAAAACCTCGCCTGTAGAGCTTATTTTTGACCAGGACACAGGAACAGGCTCTGCGTCTGACCATGCTGGCTTGCTTTGGTTCAAACAGTTATTCTTTCTTAGAGAGGTAGTTGTAGACTGGGGTCATCCAGCAATTGTTGTCGCCAATGATGTGCACGTCAAGGATCGTGGGAGCTCTCTCGATGCTAGGTCGAGGAAGTACCTCCTGGATGACAAATTTATTTCCTCCTTTTTTCTTTGTGCTATCTAGCTTTGATAAGACATCTTCTCGGATATTTTGTTCGCGGGGAACATGTTTTACCTCCACCGATGCGAACTTTGTCATTTTTTCCTTGACAAAGCTCAAGTATTTAGATAGGTTGTCGTTCTTGGCCTGATATTATCCTCGTACCTGGAGAGCCACGAGCTGAGAATTTATGCAGATTACGACTTCCTCGACTCTTAGGTCTTCGGCGTGGCGCAGACCTACGAGGAAGGCCTCATACTCTGTCTGATTGTTAGAGGTGGGGAAATATTGGGTAAGCAAGACCTCAACGAGGATACCCTCCTCATTTTCTAGGATGATGTCTGCTCCGTCCTTGCTAAGTTAGACGCTCTGTCGACAAAGATTTTCCACCTGTGAGCTCCGCAAGTCGGGGAGTCGGGCAAGGTCATCTCCGTCACGAAGTCGACCAGCGCCTAAGCTTTGAAGGATTTCCTGATTTCATACTAGACGTCGAACTTAGACAACTCCAGTGATCATTTGAGCATTCTGCCGGCCATGTTGGGCGGCCTAACAGTTGCCTCGCAGGCTGATCCATGCACACCATGATTGTATGGGCTAGAAAGTAGTGCATCAGCCTCCTCGTAGCTTTGATGAGGTTGAGAGCTAATTTTTTGATCTGCTGGTATTTGAGCTCTGATCCTTATAGTGCTTTGGTCGTGAAGTATATGGGCTTCTACCTCTTAGGGGTTTAATGAATCAGGGTGGCGCTGACGGCCTTGGTTGCGATGACGAGATAGAGATAGAAGGTCTCCCTGTTACCTGTCCGGGAGAGGAACGATGGTTCTGATAGTGCTTATTTTAGGTGGAGGAGGTCTTTATCGCATTCCTCCATCCACTCAAAGGCTTCCTCTTTGCATAGGAGTTTGAAAAAGGGGAGAGCGTGCTAAGAAGATTTGGCCATGAATCGGGACAGAGATGTGAGCATCCCATTTAGATATTGGATCGATTTCTTTGAGCTCGGTATGAGGAATTCAGATAAGGATATGCATTTGTCGAGGTTGGCTTCAATTCCTCATTCTGTTAGGTAGAAAATGACTGCCTGTACCCCGAACATGCACTTCTTTGGATTGAAGCGCATCTTGTACTTCTGGACCTGTTCGAAGACCTTCTTCAGCTGGAGTGTATGGTCGGATTCCTCGTGGGATTTCATGATCATGTCATCCATATAAACATCGAGCATATCCCTGATTTCTCCTTGGAAGACTTTGTTCATCAATCTTTGGTATGTAGTGCCAGCATTTTTCAAGCCGAAGGGCATTACGTTATAGTAATAGTTTCCCGATTCGGTCATGAATGTTGTGTACCTTTTATCGCTTTTGGCCATGGATATTTGGTTGTAGCTCGAATAGGAATCCATGAACGATAATAATTTAAAACCAATAGAATTATCAACTAATTTGTCTATGTTGGAAAGGGGATATACGTCTTTAGGGCAGGCCCTATTAAGATCGGTATAGTCAACACACATTCGTCATTTTCCATTTAAGATCGGTATAGTGTACTTGGCCTCCGAGATGAAATTTGCCTCTAGGAGGTATTTTATAGCTTGTTTGGCAGCCTCCATTTTTTTCGGAGACTGCTTTCGCCTATGTTGAGCTACTACCTTAACGACGGGATTGATGGTGAGCTGGTGGCAGGCCACCTCAGAATCTAGCCCGGGCATCTCTGAGGCGTTCTGTGCGAACAAATATGCATTCTCCTAGAGACAGGATTTCAGCTGCTTCCTCGCAAGTTCGGGGAGGCCGGTCCCTATCTTCACTCTTTTCTGGGGGTCGTTACCGAGCAACACTAGTTCGAACTCGCCATCCAGAATTGGCCGCATCGGATGGGCGGTCTGGCCGATGCTAGATGATATGGAAGGGCTGCTCGAGCTTGGCTGCATCTTGTTCCCTTTTTCGTTTCTGGTCCCTTAAATCATCCTTAGAGAAACGACTGTCGAGGTTGATGGAGTCGTTGCGAGGCAGCGGCTTCGCCTCTTCAGAGCTGCAGGGCAGAGTAGGCTTGCTAGGAGTCTTTGGTTGGGCGGCGATTGTGTTCATCCCTTTTGAGACTGCCTCGAAACACCTTATCGCTGCTTTGATGTTGTTGTGGTAAGAATCAGATATCAATCTATTAATTAACTTGAATCACAAATCATGAAAGTTCACCACCGAGCTTTGATTTATCCAAAGGAAATGGTAAAGATCGAAGAAAACCCTAAGTGCGCTATGTAACAACACAACTAAAGATCTAAGGTTCAGGGGTTGGTTATACCTATGGAAGGTGCTAGCATCCTAAGTATCTGTAGTACTCTACAGGAACCTCTTGTTAGTATTTGTATTTTTGTTAATGTTTGCTTGCTAAGGTAAAAACCTGAGGTATATACACTAAGTATGATCGCCAAGACATTACATCTCGTGCCTACATATCCTAACTAGGATAGAATCAGAGCAACCATAGTTCACCTAAATAGGGATGAGGAACTCTTGATAACGATCAAGGTTCCAAAGGGGAATAAGTATCCATAACCATGACACTTACATGGAGTTAACAAACTCCCTAAGTCTAAGTTGAAAAACTAACTAAGATTGACTTTAACAAAAGTCAAAGAGGAAAATGAGTACTCATAACAATGACACTCATATAGAGTTTACAAACTCTACACCTAATTCTAAGTTATGAAACCAATTGGTTATAACAAGACCAAAATGAGGGAGTTAAGTGTTAGTTGTTAGTGGTTAGAGGGCTCAATAAGATATCGCATCTTATGCCTACGTATCCTGACTAGGAATGGGGAATCAGAACCTCCGTAGTTCGGCCTAACTAGGGATGAGGAACTCTTGATAATGATCAAGGTTCCAAAGGGGAATAAGTATCCATAACCATGGTACTTACGTGGAGTTAACAAACCCTAAGTCTAAGTTGAAAAACTAACTAAGATTGACTTTAGCAAAAGTCAAAGGGGAAAATGAGTACTCATTACAATGATACTCACATATAGTTTACAAACTCTACACCTAATTCTAAGTTATGAAACCAATTGGTTCTAACAAGACTAAAAGGAGGGAGTTAAGTATTATTTGTTAGTGGTTAGAGGACTCGACAAGATATCGCATCTTGTGCCTACGTATCCTGACTAGGAAAGGGGAATCAGAGCCTCCGTAGTTCAGCCTAACTAGGGATGAGGAACTCTTGATAATGATCAAGGTTCCAAAGAGGAGTAAGTATCCATAACCATGATACTTACATAGAGTGCGACGACTTCAAACCTAAACTAGGTTGTAACAGACAAGACTCTCACAAGGTCTCAAGGGAAAGATGGACAAGGCTATCCAACATGACATGGCAGCCAACTAGGGATCCTTTCCTTTGGAATTGGGAGTAAGCAAATAACAAGGAGAAAGGAATGAAGTTTTAAACATAGAATATAACAATTATAAACAAAATGATGAGCACAAAATGACACTAAAGAAAGGATAGGTAGTCGATGTAAGAATCGAGATCGAGAAGTCAAATAGATATAGTCAAGAAAATTGGTGAAGATTAAAACCAACAATAAATCCTACATATTTACATTTCTAAACATGATTTTTAAAAATAAGGATTAATCTAACAAGAAAATGCTTTTTGAAGTTTTTAATCTTATTAACTAAAACTACGTATTCTACAGTAAAAACTATCCAAAAGTTAAAATGGTAAAAAAAAACTGAAAATTGAAATAAAATTAAGAGTTACCTAAAAATTAAAATTAAAATTAGTAAAAATAAGAGTTATAAAACTAATAATTAGTTAAAATTAAAACTTATAAAACTAAGAATTAGTTAAAATTAAAACTTATGAAACTAAGAAAAAATTGAAATTAAAATGAAAGAGGAGCAAATACTGAAGAAAACACGGGCCATGAATCATGATGCAAAACAAAAGTGGGAGCCCAAGAGGGCAGTCAAACCCAACAAGTGACTTGGAGCGGATTGCTCCAAGTTGGATCTAATTGAAATTAAACCTAAAATTGTCCCTAATGAGGAACAATTTCTTCATTCTTAGTACCCGACATAAGTGTAAAAAGCAAAGGAAAAAAAGGAACCCTCAGAAATCTCTAAAACGCTACCTCGAAGCTCCTACTGGCCACAGAAATCCCAAAATCAAACTCCTTCGCATGCTTCTCCTCACTAGGTTCGCGGTGGTTTCAAATCGTGTTCCCCTTTTTCTTCTCTCCAACGATTGTGATGTGTTGCGGATGGGGATGGTGGCAAGCAGTTATCATATGATGATGGAGTGATGTTGTGTTAAAAAGATGGTGAAGCTTGAAGTGGTGAGTGTTTCGTGAGGATTCAATGATGATGGTTGTCCGACGGTTATTGTTTTTGTGGCAGTGTTCTTGGTGGCGGAAGGTACAAGTTATTAAGGATGAAAGTGGTTGTTTTGTTCAAATGAGATAGGGATGGAAGGAATGGAAGATCGATTCAAGTGAAAATGAGAAAATCCCAAGAAAATAGTGATCATCTTCTCTTTGAACGAAACGAGGGTCGAAAGTATTTTAAAATTCCCCTCTCCACGCTATCACTAGTTTGCCTAGGTTTTAACAGGTTCCTTCTTGAGACCTTTTTCAGAATTTTATCATGCCTCTTTCTTAATCTCAAACAGAACCCCCTCCCCTCATCTATTCTTGTTATTTTCCTCTTTTTCTTTTAGACCCCTTATTATTTGAAGACTTCAAAACTCTTTTATGGGAAATTTTCTGAGATTGTTGTGTGATGTCTTTTTCAGATTCAGGCTTGTGGTTTTGTCTTGTTGTATTTGCTTTGGATGGAGGGTCCAATGTCTTGGTTCTATTGTGTTGTTAACAAGTTTGGGTGAGGTTGCAGGTTTTGGCGTGTAAGTGCGCAGGATATATGCAGGTTAACGTTTCAAAATCTGGTAGCTTAGCAGTACAGTTTGGATTGGAGCTTAGTGAGAGGTTTTGTTTGGACTTGAGCATTAATTACATTGTAACATAGTGATGCTTAATGTAAATTTAAATTGGATATGAAATTTTTGTAAAACAATGGGTTTATTGTATTTGGATGGGCTTGGTGATACTATTTTCATGAAATGTGTCTTTTTTTGAAATTTTGTATTTGTTTTGTAGTAAAAATAAAAATGGATAAAATGAGAGGAATATTCATGGATATTAAAATAAATAAAAAAGATAATTATTGAAATGGATAAAAAGGACATGATTCAAAAAAATGGGTATCAGATTTAGAAATGGATTGGGTGTAGAAATGGATTGGATATTGAAAACGAAATAAAATAAAAGTAAATGAAGTAGATCGAGAAATAGATTTGGATGATGAAGTAAATAATTGGAATAAATAATGAATATGGAAAATTAGATAAAGGTGTGGAATGAAAAGTGAATATGGGAAATTTGATTTATAAACATGAACCGAAAAATGGTTATGGGAATGAATATGATTTTGTAACGCGCCTCCACAACACTTAAAACCTTGACTACCACAAATTCTGAGCTATACGACCAAGACCCTGCAACTTGACTCTACCAGATGAATTAAATCCAACACTGACCCTGATCTGGTCATCCTCAAATGTGCGTCACTGATCTAAACCACACTCAAATTTAGAATGAAAACAATCCTTTTTCTTGGCTCAGATCAACTTAATGTCCATAGAACTAAACTAAATTGCACACACATTTATCTTGCTTGCCACAGACGAAACTCAACTAAACGTCATTTGCTTAACTTAAACTGAAGGGTTAGAAACCTTAATCTTCGCCTTGAGTGTATACTTGCAACAATGACTTGATGAGAACCAAAACCCTGATTCAAAGTCTTCCCGTCCAAACCACTGATGGACCTTAAACAAACTATACTCTTATGGAAATTTAGAGAAATTGATGTCATGCCTTGATAAACCTCTAATAGGAACTGCTTATGACAATTGCAAACTCCACACTTCTGCCTCAGAATTGAGTACAAAAACCAAAAGAAATAACTTCTGAACAATGGAAATCCAACTTAACAGAAAAACCTTCGATCCCACGACATAGGAGCTTAAAAATGGTGGATGACCTATCCAAAATCCTAATTTACCCATCCTTGAAGTCTTTTGGAGAAAACCCTGATTCATAAGTGAAACAAAACAAAAACAAAAGTTGATAATTTGGTTAGTTATGCAAAATGATGATATGCGAAAGATGACGACATCTAAGGGGTAATCTAGGGTATGACAGATGTCTCCGTGCAGGGTGGCAACGATCCCCTTGGAAGTGTAGTACTTCATTTTCAGGTGCACGGTTGAAGGTGTGGCTACTAGTTCAGCCAGAGTTTGTCGTCCAAAGATGCATTGGTAGAAGGATGGACAATCAATGACCAGGAACTGGACTTTAATGGACCTGGTTGTTTCTGCTAACCTGAAGGTGACGATCAACTCCACATGTCCCCACGTCTTTGTGACTAGCCCGTTAAATCCTTGTAGATCAGAGCCTAAGTAAGGTGTGAGGTGGGTCTTGTCGCTACTGCGAAAATATGGTGCCGACAATGACAAAAGAGTCGCCACCTTTCGTTATTTATCCCTCATAACGGGAAAGGAAACGATCGGAAAAACCTGACGAAATGGTATAAGACAAGGTCATCGCAACCATTGTTTGGATTCGGGAGTCAGTTACGCAAGGGGAAGGTATTAGCACCCCTCACGTCCATCGCACTCGATGGGATCCATGCTTGTTGTGTTTATCTGACGGGTTTGTTAAATCTATCTACGCTAAAGGTCTGGTCTAGAAAGAAAAGAAAACGACTCAGCAAAGTATCGCACTTTATGCCTACATATTCCCATCTGGAACGAGAAATCAGAGTCAACGTAGTTCGCCTAACTACGGATGAGAGGGGGGGGAAGGTTGCTCGCCGAGATATCGCATCTCGTGCCTACGTACTTCCATACGGCATGAAAGATCAGAGCAAACGTAGTTCGGGCTACGGAGAACACAGGTTTGTTCAGCTGTTTTTTATCCAAGTAAAGTTAACAGACAGTTCCAGCAGTTGGTGTTTGCAGCTCGACCTTTGGAGTCTTAGACATTGCCGTTTGCGGTAGAACTGAAAGTTAACAGAACTTCTCCTTCTGAAAAGGGTTTTCCTGATTAAGGGTCCAAGAGGACAAAAAGGATTTGATGTTTATTTTTTAAGTCTTTTACGGAATAAGTGAATTGAGTTCTGTTTGCAACTCGTACTGCACTAAAGACTTGGACTTGAGAGTGAATGCGTCACATGTCACCCAAAGGGTACCACACTAAACACTCGAGTTATGTGAGGGAAACCCTCCCACAACTATTTCTCAAGTAGCATAAGGCTCGTAACGTACATCACATGTTAACCTTTATTAAGTGTTTTAACTGTATTTGAAGATGGAAAGAGAAACAGACTCTCTACAGGGAAACTGACTCGATCCTACAGTTATCATGCAATATTCGTCCTACGGTTGTGGTTAAAAGGGAAACTAACTAATGTTATCATGCATGGTTAGAATCCTAATGTCTGTCATAACTTCTCTTGAATAAGAGAAGTCATAGTTCCTAGGGGAACATGACAATGGAAACAACAGTAAACAGGAAAACTGTACAAGAAATTACTGTAAAGATGCATGCAATGCAAGTGAGGGAGGAAATGTGTGTGGGGCGTAAGCCTCCACAAGCTCATCTCAACCTCAAGCCAGATATGAATAATAGCAAAGACAGTAAAAGAAAGTAAATGCAATCAAACAAACCACAAACCACACAGGCAAGGGAGCGGAACTCTACCGAATACCAGCAAGCAAAGCCATACAGTAAAAATACAAGTAGAGGGAGAAACTCAACCTCTAATGCAATACAAGAAAGGGGAGAAACTCAACCCTTAGAATGCTCTTAGGCCTATTCATATACATGACCTAATCTAAATGCAACACACCAATCAAGTCACATCAATACAGTTGAACAAGAAGAAAACAGGCAAACAGAGAAAACAAGCCAGCAAACTCCACAGCAGAGCAATCTTCTGACAACAATCCAATCCAAAGTCTGTAACTATTCTTCAAGTCCACCATCTTCAAGAGAAGGAAAGGCATCTTCAAGCTTTAACAATGCACTCCACCAAGAATGAAGAGAATCAACAAGATTGGTATTTGATAATGGGAAGCAGACAGGAAACCAAAGGAATCCCATCTGACACTCAACCAGTTATCGGAGAATGGCATCCTCAAAAGTTCTACTCATTGTAAATGTCACACATCCCTCCAAAGGAGAGATGAGACTTTAACATGATGACTTTGAATCATAGGATAGGATGGAAGGTGAATGAAACCAACCATTATTTGAAGAAAAACTATTTCTAAAGCTCTCTCCTAAAATCCCTAATCTCATAAGCTACAAAAAGCTAACAAAAAGAAAAGAAAAGCTTCAATCCAAGCTCCACCAGCCACTCCACAAAAGCTTCATCATGTCCATGACATCCTCCAATAAGAACCAGAAGTCCACCATGCAAGAAAAATCCACTTTGAGTCCAATTCCAAATCAATCACCAAAGTTGAAGCACCAAATGAACAATCAACTTGAATATTCTATCTAAAATATCAAAACACATTCTAAAAATCCAATTATTTTTTTATGAGAACATGCATTTGTTAATGATCTACAGTTCAAAAATCAAGACCTAATTCAATTTCTAAGTCCTCTAATAAAATCCTAAGTTGAAAGATATCAAGGGAAACCATTAATGGGGAAAGGCTCTAAACCTACCTCTAAATCAGAACCTATGATTTTCTAAAAAATGTGAGAAATATCCTATGGGAGCATACATATCTCACCTAGCAGCCATCAAAATCTCAAGACAAAATTCAATACCAAATGGGAGAACAAAAATCAACAAACACAGGTATCAATTATGCACAACAATGGATGTTAGCACAAAAGAAAAAGTGCAATTAATTCGAATTAAATCCTAAAAATGTAAAACCAGTTCCTAAAATTTCTTAAGACGTACAGGAATCATGAGAAAAAATTTCGTAATTTTTTGATCAATTTTACTATTTTTAAAGCAATTAATCCAAACAGCCATGAAAACAGAAAAACCAAAACAAAAGAAAAGAAATAAAGAAAATAAAGGAAATATGTGAATTAAAAGAAATGGCAGGGGGTGGATTCGAACCCGCGCGAGCACGGTCTCCTCCGCTTGGCAAAACGACGCCGTTTTGCCTCGGGGTGAGGTGGCGCGTTGTGAGCACTTGGATGATGAGACAAAGTCTCCTTTGCTTCTTCTTCCGATCGGACGGTGCTGGGTCGTCTTCTCCAAATTCAATTTTTTTCAAAACGTGAACAGTACCCGCGGACTCCATGGACATGAATTTTCCGGCAAACTTTGAACAACCATAACTCTCTTAATATTTATCCGTTTGCAACGATTCTTGAACCAAAATTGCATGAAATTTTGAGAGGAATCCAAATATCCTAATAGATCACGCTAAAACCTCAAGAATAAAGAATTCTATATCTCAACCAAAAACGGATTAATTCCTATTTTGTCACTAATCATCAATTTTTCTGTCCAGAAATCAACTACATCCTAATTGTAACCTAACCACACGAATCTAAGGTATCAAAAACGCATGAATTAAGAGAAAATTCAAGAAATGAAAACCTTGTTTTAAGCTTCGATTGTGGTGGTTTCAGACCTCAATTCTCCTCCAACAAGTGCAGAAAACTTCAATGATTGATGGTAAACGATTCTTGATAATCAAATCTTGCTGTAATCCTCTAAATCTTCAAAACCAAAAAATCACTTTCAAGCTTTTTCTTCAATTTTCTCCAATGGCTTCTCTCTCTCTCTTTAGCTCCAATGAGTCACCAACCTCTATCCAATTTCATTTTTGAATATTTATAGAACATATTAGAACCTTCTAGAGGTAAGGCCCAAACCCAATCCAAAAATCCAAATCCAAAATTTTTCTCCAAAAATTTCATTATAGTAAACTCAAACTTGTCTCACAAGCTTGCTTTGGAAGCTTCTAGCATCATACACAAAATCCCTTGAATAAATTCAGCTTGGCTAGAGCCTTGAATTGCCTTTGTGAGTGATTTCTTTTTGTGATGTTGCTTATTTGTGAAGAAACATATCAAAACACCATGAATTATGAGTTAATTGAAAATTCTAAAATTGCCAATGTTTCTAAATCATCATTTCTGATTAAATTGAGTGGTCATTTGGCATATTTTGTGCACATAACAATTTATTTGAATTTCCCACCCAAAACGCCTTTGAATTTCTCCCTTTACAAGGCCACTTCAAGCCAATCTTTGATATGAGCCAAACCAATTCACCATGAACTCTTGGTTGACCTAAAAACCATATTTTGAGCAAGTTCCATGTTGAACAAAATTGCATTCGAGATGTGCAAGTTGGAGATTTTGACCTATGATTAAAAATGACCTATAATCTCACTTTCCCAAAATACCCCTGACTTGTAAACCTCATAACTTGAGTTCTACAAATCAGATAGAAGACTTCTAATACAATTTGGAAAGCTAAGATCATGAGGAACATCTTTCATGTTGGCCAAAAGTTTAGGAGAAACACCCTCCTAGGTCAAAGGTAGCTTGGAAGTCAGATGATTCTCACAAACAAATTTCAGATGCATCTGAGGACCTGTAACTTGTCTGGACCATAACTTGACTTCTATAAATCCAATGGAGGACTTCTAGTACTCAAATTAAAGCTATGAGACATCCTCTACAACATTCATGTGGAGGACAAAGTCATATGAGACTTGTATCTTGACTTACATGGCTTGGGAGTTTGGCACTAAATAGGGGATTTTACCCTAGGAACCCTGACTTAGCAACTCCAACACTCTTGATTCTTCTCAACTTGATGTTAAAAAAATCTATCATATGCCTCAACATATCATTTCATGATCTCAATGACCTAGAAGTAGGCTTTGATCTTCTTCAATTGCTCATCTTGGCCTAGGATTAACCAGATGAAACCCTAGTGACATCCACTTCAACTGTGGCTCTTGCACTTGATAAAATGACTTGATTGAGCTCTAACATGACCTTCAAGGCACTTCAATAAGCTCTACCCACACATTTTCTCCTTAATCAAGGCCTTACAATCCATTGATGACCTTCAACTGGCTCCAAGTGAGGAGATGAGCCCCATACAAGCATTCAAACTTCTCCAGAACTCAACCCTCTGTCTAATGACCCTGATAACTTCTTAAGCTTGAATAATACCTCTGGTTAGGCTTCTCTTGACATGTAGACACACTTGATCCCCTATTAAATGAAGGATTCTATGCTATGCAAATTCTAGAATTATGCTATGCTAATGCAATGAAACATAAACCAAGTGATAAAAAGGTTGGCCAAATTTTGGGGTGCAACAGGTCTCATCCAGCTGAAGGGTGGAGAATAACTGGGAATACATGATGTCAACCGAGCTTTCTTGGTCGACCAGAATGTGCCGAATGTTAAAGTTAGCCATTTTCACCCTTACGAGCAGAGGAATGCTAGAGTTAAGAGCCCCACCGAGGAGTTCTTCACGGTAGAAGGTGATGGTGACTGAATCTCATCGGACCTTATCAAGTGTAGAACTCTGGCTTGAGCTTGTGTTGATGAGATGCTCGAACTTCCTCTTGACGGATCCCACAGTCACCTTGTTGTATCCCCCTCCCGAGATGACCATGGCGGAGGAAAAGGTTTCCCATGGGCTGTGCGCAGCAAATTAAGGAGGGATGTTGATCCCCTCAGGGACGTAGAAGTCTTCTGGACGCGAGATGCTCATGGCGACTTAAATACTGCTCTCGTCCGAGGAATGCACTTCCGCTTCGACCTTCTTTGACTCTTGAGTATCCTACTGACTAGTGTACTTCTTCTTGGCGGATTGTATTAGGTGTCCGTACCTGATCAAGATCTCAATTGCATCCTTCAAATGGATGCAGTCATCGGTTATGTGGTCGTAGCTCTTGTGGAACCGATAATACTTCGTCTTATCTGTGTTCGACTTGGCCGGTATCTGTTTCTAGAAACAAATCCCTACTTGACGAAACTCTGAGTTTGCACACTCGAAGAGAATATTCTCACGAGAGACGGTCAGTGGAGTGTATTTGTGGAACCAGCCAGACGACCCTTTATGATCTCGGGATTCCCGGGGCGGTCATCCCTTCTTCCCTCGGCTCCCCGACGATATATTAAGGCTTCGTCGTGCTTCAAGGACCTGTCGTTCTCGTGGTGCCTAGAGTCTCGGGCGGTGTTGGCTGCTTCCCTTTCTTCATACTGGATGTATGCCTGAGCCTTGAGGAGGAGGCATCCAGTGTTGTGGGGTTTCGATGCCAACAACCTTGGAAAATTCGCTGCAGGAACGGAGCCTACGCTCGAGAAAGTACTTCTTCATATCGTCGATCATGGAGACCTGAACAACTTCTTTGTTGAACCTTTTGATATAAGCTCAAAGAGGTTTGTCTTTACCTTGAATAATGGCCACAAGGGAAGCTTCTGTCTTTGCATGGCGACGAGAGGATGTGAAATTCCTAGAGAACATCCTCCCCAACTGCCTCTAAGATGTGATGGACTCGGACGCCACATATAGTGCCATCGTACGTGCCCAAGGATGGGGGTTTCTCTAGCCCTTCGGGAGGCGCATAACCATGATTTCTTAGGAAAACAGGCTGCAAGGATCATTGTCGTTGCTGCTACTAGACCGCGAGCAAGAGTGGGTACTTCGTCCGGAGAGAGGATCGTGATCTATGTGGGGAGATAGAGTCTGTGCTCGGCCCTTGGATCTGGGCAGAGGCGAACGATGACACTATGTCCGTAGATCCCTTCTGGTTCTCTTGGCCCCTGCAGAGTGTTGGCTCTGATGGGAGGTATGGTCACGCTTTCTCATGGCCAGAGTCTGACTCTGCTAACGCCCGACGGTCTCTTCCTCGTATGGGAGAATGACTCCGAGATGTTTTGCGCTCTCTCCTAGGAGGAGGAGATCTTGGTCGGCATGATTCTTCTAAGACTCACATTCTTGTGTTCTGCTAGAGGATCAAAAGGTTTGTCTTATTGAGGGCCTCGAGTAAGGTCACCATAGCCGGACCGGCGTTGGGCGAAACTAGGACGGGTTGATGGTCCTCGGAGGGCTGGACCCCAACATTGTCAGTGCGATTGAGGGAGGGAGACGCGGTGGCTCATAAGGCTAGTAGGATTATACCTGAGTAAATCACACACTCAAAGATACAACAGAGTCACCATCGAACTTTATTTAGTCCCAAAGGACAGGGAAAATATCGATAAAACCCAATGGAAGTGAAACGGGTAAGTGGGTCAGTTATGCGAAAGGAAGGTACTAGCACCTTACGCATCCATCGTACTCGACGGGAACCATTTTTCTTGCTTCTAGGTTTGGATGGGTTATCTATCTAAAGGCTTATAGTTAAAAGGAGAAAAGAGAGAAGGGAAAAGAAAAAGAAAGAAAGAAAGTGCTCGCGGAGGACTAGGGCCCTCGTGCCTACGTATCCTCATAGTGCAATGAGGAATTCAGAGCTCCGTAGTTAATGGAGCCAAGGAAGACGGAAAAAGGATAGAAGAATGTGGCTCACCAAGATTTTGCAATCTCGTGCCTACGTACCCTCATAGTGCGATGAGGAAATCAGAGTCTACGTAGTTCGAGGAACCAGGGTCGAGAAAGAAAAGGAAACAAAGGCGGTGTCGAAACCAAGAGTGTAACACCATTTTCTACCCCACAAATTTTATGGCAAATTAACACAGATATCAAAGTAATTATTAAATTTCAACAAAATGCCACCCAAAAGGACATACATTCCCAAATCAACAAAATAGGTCAAGGCTCTGTAAGCAACGGGTTTTCCTAAAATACATCAAATTGCACAAAGCAGCAGAACTCAAAAGGCATAAATCAAGGTTTTCCTCATACGGGAAGATAATCAAAATAAACTCAATCAAAACATAGTTTAACTCAAAAGACCCCAACCCGATGTTATATATCAGAGCAAGACCCTCTAAATTAACCAAAAGGCTAACAACTCAAAGACTTCAAAAATATCCTCGACGGCGTCCACGACTAAACCTGGTCATCTGCATGTTACCCACATGGAGGTAACATTCAAACAGGCAGGGTGAGTAAAACGATTCATAAAAATCAATGCATAAAAATCAACATATAAAACGGCGTCATATTCATATTCAACACATTGATATCCTTCAATAGTCCTCAAAGGCCACAACATCATAAATTATTCCAAATGACTCATAAATGCAAATGCAACAAGACTCAATGCATGTGGTACCAATCATCACAACGCGATGGACATTGCGCCATCAACCCTCCATAGATCCCAATCAATAAGATCGATTCTACTTGAGAATCGGAGCACATCAAAACACTTCACATCCGCATAATGGGATTGAAGCCAAAGTAATCGAGGTCCTGAACCGAAGTCCGGATGCACATGAATGCATGATGCACACGTCAATAATCTTCCTTATAATAACAACATAGGTGCATCATCATTCATCATAATCATCATTATCACAGTCATCATCATATCTCATGTCATCATATAATTCATCAAAATCATGGTAACATCATCATAGTTTTCCAATCAATACATCATAGAAATCATCATGTAATCATGTACACATCACATAAAACTCACAGTCATACTCATGTTAATTCGTCAAAGAAATCAGAGAATCAAACATCAAGACATCACTGCACATGATCAACATTCACGAAACTCTGCTACATTCGCTGGAATGTTCGCTAGGCGAGTCTGAGGCGAGTTTCTTCGCTAGGCGAAGGATTCTTCGCTAGGCAAGTCTGGGAACAACGTGGTTCGCTAGGCAAACAGTGCGATAACAGCAAACTCTACTACGCACCAGAACTTAAATCCACCAAAATGTCCACACGATTCACTTCCCCAATGCCCCCAAAACATTCCTAAATCATCTCTAAGGTCTTACGGCGATAAAGGCATAAAACCTACGGTTTATTAGGCCAATCCCGTATCATATTCACACCCTAAATCACAAATTTCCCTACAATTATCCCAAGGCATTAGAGTTACTCATTATCTAATATTCCTATCCCTTCAGGGTTAGACAAATAACAATTCATGGTTTTGGCCACGAAGGCCTAACTTTTCCTTTTTCCCAATGAATTCCACTGTTAGATTCACAATAACAGATTTAGTCCACGAAGGCCAAAGATCACTATTTCTCATATCCACCCTCAAAATCCCTTAAATCTTAAATCAACCTTAAGTACATTGAAAGTTACACATAGAAAATCATGAAGGTAATACTCCCCATACTTTAATCGTCGATTCAAAGCCTTCACAAATCT
The DNA here is from genome assembly GCA_963859935.3 of Lathyrus sativus. NCBI lineage: Eukaryota > Viridiplantae > Streptophyta > Magnoliopsida > Fabales > Fabaceae > Lathyrus > Lathyrus sativus. Next base: position 939,891,761 of record OZ012735.1, read on the forward strand.
TCCAGGGAATCTCTCGAAGCTTCTGCCTCCAATCCTCTCCTCAGAGCTCTGGCCTCAATACTTTTCACGGTCTAACAAATGAATCCTAACACCCTTTCCAATTTCCTTTTTGTTAAACCTAGTCTTGGGCCTCACAATTGGGCTTTCTCCATAATACCCTCACTAACTCCTCTGAATTGTCCCAATTGCCCTTATTCATCTTATATTTATTTTAATTCATAATAATATTAATAAATTCATATTAAATACTATTATTCAAAATAAATAACCCCAAAAATGCACAATTCTCAATAATCCACAAAACCACCGAAAATCACCGAAAAATAAATATTCTCAATTAAATAAAAAAATTAAAATATTCCAATTAAATTTGGGGTGTTACAAAGAACAAAATGAAAAAAAAAACAAGACCCTACCAGGGATACAAGAGAATGGTGTCAAAACTAAGAAAGAAAGGCAAAGGAAAACTATGTTGAGGAACTCGAAAATGATAACTTCATTAGGGATAAAACAAAAGAATGGTGTCAAAACCAGGAGAATAAAAGAATAAAGGATAAGAATCAATGTAAAGGTAAGATCCATAGGGGATTTGGTGCATTAACTGACAGATAGTGATTAACCAAAGGAAAGCAAAAGGTTGGTGTCAACAGACAGATTGTGATAAACCAAAATGAGAGTATTGAACCAAGGAAAGGTGTTTGACTCTCTGGGAGACTCTGTGTGTTAACTGATAAACAATGGTTAACCGCAAAGAGAAAGAAGTTAATTTTAACCGATAGACGGTGATTAACCAAAAGGACGGATGTGGAACCAAGCAAAGGTTGTGATCCAAAGGACGATACACTGACTGAGCAAGTAGTACTTGATCGAAGGAGAGGGTATTTGAACCAACAAAGGTTAATAACCCAATGGTTCGATTATTTGAACTAAAGAAAGGTTGCTAACTCCAAGGGACTTAGTGTTAAACATATGGACTGTGATTAATCGAAAAGAATGGGTGATTAACCAAAAGAAGGTGATTAACTCAAGAGAGATTGGTTTTAACAGGCGGGCTATGATCAACTAAGGAACGGGTGATTAACCGGAAGAAGGTGATTAATCCAAAGAAAACTCAGTATGTTAACAAGAGGATCATGATTAACTAAGAAAAGAACAAATTAGTGTTTTAACTGATGGGCAGTAATTAACCAAACAAAAAAGGAGATAGAACCAAGAGAAGGTTGCAAACTCCATTAGGGGTTCGGTATTGACAACCAGACTACGCTTAACCGAAGAAAAAGGATTGACTTTTCTGGGTAGAAGAGAATTTAGCTTTAACCAAAGAAAGGAGTGATTACACATCTTCTGGGGGAATCAAAGAATAGATTGGCCAAAAGAGAAAGGAGGAACTCCAACTAAGAGACAAAGATTATGGCAAGAGTGATCAAAGATCGACTTGACTGGGAAGGGGGAGATGCTACAGTATGGAGATAGAGATGATATTCTAGGTAAATAGTCATTTGTCCCCTATCCAAAATAATCAGAATGAGTGTAGGAATTCTCCACTCTCATTCCTTTTATAACACCAAAGTGTAATACGACAAACGAAACCGACAAAGTAACGGTGCTAACTTGTACAATGCTCCAACGTGTTGCAAATCTTTGGCTCCGTGGGGGAATGAAAGAACAAGTCTCCAAAAGATCTAAAAGAGAAGCAAGAGGGGAGATCAACTAATCGAAACAAGGTTTCAATCAATTAATCACAAAGGAGTGAACAAGCCAACAATCTTTCAAACGAGTCGAAAGATCGTCAAAGCAAATATGCAGATTATTGATTATACAAAATTAAGCTTGCTCAATGAAGAACAAACTTGATAAAATCAAGAAGACATTGTATCGCATCCTACAAAGAGGGGCCAGCAAGGACAGAAGGGTCGCCACCGTTTGTTATTTATCCCAAAGAGAGGGAAAGGAAACGATCAGAGAAAACCTACAAAAAAGGGAAAAGACAGGTCATCGCAACCAAATCTTGGGTTCGGAAGTCGGTTACGCAAGGGGAAGGTATGAGCACCCCTCACGTCCGTTGTACTCAACGCGATCCACGCTTGTTATCTATCTAAAAGGGTGTTAATCTATAAGACTGGCCACAAAGACAAAAGAAAAGAAAAGAGACTCGATAGAGCATTGCTGCTCTATGCCTACATACTCCCTCGTGCAATGGGAAAGTCAGAGTGTAGTTCGGAAAACTACGGGTGAAGGTGGGGGAAGGTTGCTCGCCAAGACATCACCATCTTGTGGCTATGTATCCTCGTCTAGTACGAGAAATCAGAGCAAATGTAATTTGAGCTGACACGACCACATATTGGTTCAAGTGTTTTAACTGAGTAGGGTTAAACCTTCGTTCTAGCAGTTAGGTGTATTGCTGCTCGACCATTGGAGACTTAGGCGTTACCTGTTTGCAGTAGAACCAAGAGTTAACACACTCTTTCTGAAAATGATTTTCCAAACAATACCGAAGGATAAAAAATATTTGATGTTTTGTTTTGTGTTTTTTTTATAAAGAAGTGAATTGAATTAGATTTGTAACTCATGTTGCACTAAAGACTATGACTTGAGAGCGAATGCGTTGCATATCGCCAAAGGGCATACGCTAAATACTCTAGACAGTTGAGAGGAAGCTCCCAACTATCATTCCCCAGGTACTTAAGGCTCGTAGCGTACAACACTTATTATCCTTTATTAGATGTTTTGAAGAAGTTTTGAGATGAGGAGAGAAGACACAAACTTTAAGGGGAAACTAATCAACCCTAATGTTATCATGCCATGTGCTCCTAAGATTAAGATTAAGATGGGGAAAAGACTACCCTAATGTTATCATGCTTGGATTGAACACTTAATATCTCTTCTACTCCCATCCTAAACGGAGGGACTAGGAATCCTAAGGATCATGGCAAAAGACCAAGAAAACACAAGATAAATCAATCACAAATAAGATGTAAGAAAGAGATGAAGTTGACTTAAACAAGTCAAGAGGAAATGCAAATATGATATGCAAGATGCAAAAGAATGCAAAGCCAACAAAAGGTCAAGGCAAAATGACTTAAACAAGTCAAAGAAAAAGTGAGATGAAATGGGAGAAGTTACTACTCCTACAACCATTCATACATCAATCACTTACACCAAAAGGTAAACAACAATGCCAAAAGGAGAAACCATGATCAAAATGGAGATGGGAGAATAGGCTTGGGCAGCAAGCAACATAATAAATATCTCAACCAAATACAACACATTGATCATGCAAGAAGAAAGAACAAACAAGTCCTCTAAGTGATCCCTCATTCAAAGCAAACTCAAAGTATGAACAAAGGATACCAAATTGCTTTGAATGAGTATCAAAAGCCAAAGGGCAGAAGCAAAAGCACAATAAAAAAATGCTAAAACCAAAATGGAAACAAAGCAAAAGCATGTTATAAGTCAAAGCAAGATAAGGAACCAAAGTTCCATTCATCATCAACACTTAAAACCAAGTGGAATGCCCTAATCCAAAGTGACTTGCAATACAAACTACACAAGTGTGTGACCCATAAATGCAAATCCAGCCCCTTAAACATGTCAAAAATGAGAATCAAGAGTCATAGGGTGCATATGGGATCAATCAAAGTCATTTCCCAATGAAACTAGGTCAACTAGTTTATATGAACTTTATCTAGGGTGACTTGACTTGCAAGGTTCACCAAAAATAGAAGATATGTTCAATAAATCTCAAATAAAATACTCAAATCAACCAAGAATGTTGGCAAACAGAAGCCAAAGTTTCAAAACCAATTTCAATTCAAGGCATCATCAAATGATTTGATCAACTATGGTGTTTCACCTTATTGAATTATAATCGAGGGTCAAACAAAAACAACTCAAAGTTAAACAAAAAGTGATCAACCATTGACCAAAATCATCCTCAAGAGTGTCTCAATCCCTTACCTAGGTGAGGAGAATCCATGGTCATTCGATATTTAAATTGGGGGTTCAATTGTATGTGATCAACCAAAGACAACATTAAAAACACCTCAACTTGCAAAATTAAAATAAAAATGGAAACAAAAATAAAATCAGAATTAAAAATCATGAAAAATTAAATAAAGCTTTGAAATGAAGGAAAATATTTTTTATAGAATTTTCTGACCAATTTTAATAATTAAAGATGAAAACAACAAATAAAATAAAATAAAAAACAATTGGAAATGGAAGGGGGTGCAAAAGCAAAAAACAACATAACTGGAAATAGGCAAAGCGCGTTTGGCCTCAGAAAAACAGGGGTGTGGATAGCAGAAGAAGCCCAATCCAACCCAAGGCTAAGCCAGATTAATGAAACACACCGTTTCATTAATCTGAGGTGGATTCAACGTGCCACCTAGCATGAGTCAAACCAATAACACCACAACACGCGCGCAAGTCAAACATTCAACCCTAGCCACCTCATATCTGACCTGAGGTGAACCAGACGCCGGAGCTAGGGCTCCGATCGTCTTCTCCGGCCAACTCGCCGGAGCTGGTTCCAAAATTCTCCATAAAAATGGTAAAATCTCATACCAATGGAAAGCTGAGCTTGCAAGGATCATGAATCCACTCTTAGATTTTTAAAAAGCCTCGTGAAATAAGAGAATTGAAAGCTCAAAGTTTGAGATGCACAACTAAAAACTTCATTAAACATGAACAACAATGTATCAAACATGGCCTACTCAACGTAGGGCTTTAGATGCAGCCAGTATGAGCCTAAATCATGGTCTAGAATGAGAGATTCAAGAGACGGAAACTTACTGAACGGAGTAGCTCCGTTGGCTCTTCAGATGCGTGCAACCTTCACTTCTTTGCTTCAATTCCACTCCAAATGCTCTAAGGAAGAAGAATCAGGCCACAATTGAAGTTGAATTGTAGAGAAAATTGAAATTCGAATTTGAAAAATGCTTGAGAAGTTTGAATCTGATTATGCTCTCTCCAGCTCCAAATGTGTATTCTAAGCTTCCAAGGCAAGCTTAGAGTTTATATATGATGGATTTGAATTGGTTTTGAAGGCCCATGAAGCCTCAATTTGGAGATTTGAAATTTTTCCCAAAAAAGTAAGTTGCTCATGCACACGTGATTTTCTTTGCTTCACTCATGAAAATCACCCTAATCTGCAGCATGTGAGGTGTAGTTTGCAACTGGATTGGATTGGGCCCTTAATTTGATCCACATTATGAGTTTGAAATTGAAACTTTCTCATGAAGAAACTTGAAATGTGCCATGTTTCCACACATTTGGTACTCATTCAATTGTGGCATATTGCTCATAATGATATTTTGGTACAAAGCAACTCAAAACAAGTGAAAATTATGACCTCTAATGTACCAATCCCATGCCATGCTTAAAAATCCATAAATTACTTGAAAATCCTTCCACATGTCCATATACATCCATGATTCAAATGATCCTTGAGTTCTATAATGTAAATGAGGCATTTATGAACAAATTTCATGTTGGTTGGAAGTGCATCTGAGGCACACAAGTTCATGAAAATGACCTATGTAACAAATGACCCATAATGAAACTTTCCCAAAATACCCTTACCTTGTAAGGTCCATAAATTGAGCTCTACAAATGATATCAAGGACTTCTAGGACTTTTTGGAAATCTAAAGTCACGAGTAACAACTTTCATGTCCATTTTAAGTTGAGGAGAAACTTGATTCTAGGTCAAAAATGCCTTGGAAGTGAGTTGACTTTTAGTTGACCAAAAATAAGTTCATCTGAGACCTCTAACTTGTTGGCATCATAACTTGAGTTATACACACTCAATGAATGAGTTCTAGTACTCAAAAGAAAGCTAAGAACATGACCTACAAGTTTCATAATTGCATGAAAATGAGATTGAACTTGTATCATATGGTGATTTTCCCTTGAAGTTAGGCACTAAAGAAGGGGATTTTACACTGAGATCCTCTGAAACCCTAATTTAGTAACTTCTTGAACTCTTAATTCTTCTTGATTTGAACTTCCCATAGCCTAAATGACTTAGAACCAAGTCTTGAACTCTCACAAGTCCACAGTTGACCTTGAGTTGACCAGATGAAACCTAGATTCACATCCTTTGACTGTGACCTCTTGCAGATGAAATAAAAGCCTAAGAAAGCTACACAATGACCTTCAAGGTATCCAAAGAGCTTCTCAATCAAATCTTATCCACAATAATGATCTTATGAACCCCTGATGATCCTCTGTTGACCTCCAAGATAGGAGACAAACAACACACATCAATTTCTCCTTTCAAGGAACTTTGAACCTTCCATGATGATGGCATTCACCTGATAAACTAAATAAACACTCTTTCTTGAGCTTGAGGTCAAAGGAGACTCTTCTATTGAATGGCACACTTTCCTTGATCCCTTGTTAAGGCCAATGCTATGCAAATGCAAATGCTAAAATGAAATGAAATATAAACCAAGTACAAGAAAAGGGTTGGTCAAATTTTGGGGTACAACAACTGCCCCTATTCAAGTGACTTAGACCTGAATGGGTGAAAATCGAATGGTTTTCCAACAATCAAGGTAAAAGACGGTTGAATACCAAGGAACCTGGAAATTTGCCTACCGCAAAAAAGGAACTGCAAACTTGTTATTGGAACAAAATCTCCGGAGAAAACTGTATTTGATAGTTGCAACGACAATAAGCTAACTGATTACCAATCAGAAAACCTCGACACGCAGTCGGAAGAAACATTTTCTAACGTGCAGGCAACGATACTAAGTCGGAAAGATAATCTGATTCCACCATCAGGCATCTGTTAAACAAAGCAGGCATCGAACCGAAGGTCGGCTCAACACGAAGTTGAGAAGAACATCTGCTAACCAGCATGTATTTTCTAAATAAAAGCGAGCATCGAACCCGAAAGCCGGCTCAACACGAAGATGAGAAGAACATATGCTAACCAGCAAGCATTCGCTAAGTAAAAACGGGCTTCAAACCCGAGGGCCAGCTCAACACGAAGTTGAGAAGAACATCTGCTAACCAGCAGGCATTCGCTAAATAAAAGTGAGCATTGATCCCGAGGCCTGACTCAGCAAGAAGTTGAGAAGAACATCAGCTAACCAGTAGGCATTCGCTAAACAAAAACGAGCATCGAACCCGAAGGTCGGCTCAACACGAAGTTGAGAAGAACATCTGCTAACCAGTAGGCATTCGCTAAATAAAAGTGAGCATCGAACCCGAAGGCCGACTCAACACGAAGTTGAGAAGAACATATGCTAACCAGCAGACATTTGCTAAATAAAAGTGAGCATCAAACCCGAAGGCCGGCTCAATGTGAAGTTGAGAAGAGAATCTACCGATTCATAATCCGAAAGAGAACTCCGCTGGGGAAAGAGAAACTTAAACGAGTAAACTCTATTGGGGAAAATGGTAAGATAAACACATCTGTCAATGATTTTGCTGGAGGTCTGGATACCACACAAGCTCAAGAGAAAACACTGAAATTTGTCGGGGTCTGGATACCACAAAGGCTAAATAAGACATCACTGTCTGCTGGAGATACACCTGAAAATAAAGAGGTAACAACCTGGCTTATGCTTCAAATGTATATGTTTGAATATGGCGTAATGCTCCATACGAAATAGAAATGCTACGCATTTGGGAGGATGCTATGCACAATGCAAATGCAAAGGAACCGCTCCATCAAAATAAATGCTGAAGAGACAGGGCCAAACCCTGCCGAGGAAAGGTAGGACATGCCAATTAAGATTGGACTTATGCTGGGAACAACAAGCCCTGGATGGCCTCCAAGAAAAGAACTCTCCTAGGTAATACTGCTCTGACGAAAACAAAACTCTACTCCACTGGGAATCAACTCAAATTCTGTTGAAGAAAGTGCCCTGAATGGCCTACTAGAATACAACTCTTCTGGGGAACAAAATACTCGGCTGGGATCATCTCAACTCTACTGGGGAAATCAGCCCTGGATGGCCTTCTAGAACATGACTCTACAGGGGAGTAGGCAAACTGCTGGGGGAATACCTCTACTCTGCCGGAGATTCCAACCTATTGGAGATTAAATCCGCTATCTGCTAGGGATGAACAGATAAGATTTACTGGGAATCCATCCCAAACTCTCTCTGCCGAGGATGAGAAACAATCCACTCCCGAAACTCCACTGGGGATTACTCAATGAGGAAATCAGCATCGACCTCTGCTTGGGGAATGAGTCAATGACCTAGACTCTGAGGGAAAAGGAGTCAAAGACTTGGACTCTATGGGGAAATGGAACTCTGACTCCACTCCACTGCTGGGGATAATCCCAATTTTACCGGGTGAATAAAACTTCAATCTCGACCAACTGGGGAATAAGCACATACAAAGTCAGGGATGTTTTCTTTCAAATGGGTGTTGGTATTTGACGGCGAGGTCAGATGCGTTTCCAAATTAGTGCAAATGCCTGACGGTGAGGTCAGGTGTTTTTCCAAAAGTATTGCAGAGGCCCGACGGCGAAGTCAGAGATTCATCATCTACTGTGTGATCTCAGTTGATCTTTTTGACTCAATGTCGATGATTGTTGGAGATGCCAGATGTTCACCAACTTGATGGTAGTGCTTGACAGCGAAGTTAGGTGTTTCTTCCGACTACGTGTCGATATTGCAATTATCAACTCAGTTGTTTCCGGAGATTTTTATCCCCAATTGGAGTTTACAGTTTATTTCTGCAGTTGGCAAATTTCTGGGTTCGTTGGTATTCAACCGTCTTTTACCTTGATTGTTTGAAAGCCATTTGCTTTTCACCCAGTCAGGTTCAAGTCGCTTGAATAGGGGCAACTGTTGTACCCCAAAATTTGACCAACCTTTTCTTAACTTGGTTTATGTTTCATTTCATTTTTCTTCTAGCACTTGCATTGCATAACATTGTTCATTTAACAGGGGATCAAGAGAGGTGTACATAACAAGAGAAGGTTTACAAGGGTTTTGAGCCTAAGCAATAGGTCTACTCAAGCATGAGTGCTTATCAAAGTCATCAAGAGGTGGCCAATGCTCTTTGAAAGAATTGATGGATGTATGTGGATTATCTCCTAACTTGGAGGCCAATTGAGGATCATCAGAAGGTTGTGAATTCATGATTTTGGATATGGGATGTTGAGAAAGCTCATTGAAGGCTTTGAGAGTCATGTTGGAGCTTATTCAAGTTGTTGTGTCATGTGTAAGAGGCCACAGTCAAGAGTGGTGCATCTAGGGTTTTCATCTGGTCAACCCCCAGTCAACTGTGAAATTGAAGGAGATTAAGACGCAATTCCAAGTCTTTTTGATCATGGAATGTTATGTTGAGATGTCTAATATATCATTTCAATATCACTTTATCAAGAATCAAGAGTGTGAGAAGTTGCTAAGCTAGGGTTTCTAAACTTGTCAGTGTAAAACCCCCTATTTAGTTCCTAACTTCAAGACCACATATCTCAAGATACAAGTTTCATCTCATCTTGACCCTAACATGAAACTTGTAGAGCATGTTTCTAGCTTTCTTTTGAGTACTATAAGTCTTTCATCTGATTTCTAGAACTCAAGTTATGATGCTGGCAAGTTACAGGTCATCAGATGAATGTGATTTTGGTTAACAAAAGTCAACCAACTTCCAAGCCATTTTTGACCTAGAAGGACGTTTCTCCTCACTTTGACCCAAACATGAAAGTTGTTCCTCATGATCTTAGCTTTCCAAAGAGTACTATAAGTCTTTCATCTGATTTGTAGAGCTCAAGATATGAAGCTTGCAAGTCAGGGGTATTTTGGGAAAGTAAGATTATAGGTCCATTTCACCACTTTACACACCTCAATTGAAAATTTTCCCAACATCAAACTTGCACCAAATGAGGTTTTTTACATAACCAAGCAATCACTTGTCATGGATATGTCTCATATATGAAGAATGGTGAAGAAAATTCCATGAAAGGATGCTTAAAAGGGATAATTTGAATTAAATTCATTTTGAACCATATAATGTCAAATTTGTGCATTTTTTGATTGCCTTGAGTGTGCCAATTGCAATGCTAAAAATAAAAGCAAGTTTTGAGGTCATTTTCATATGGATTTTCATGTTACTTCATGATGAAGTTTCATAATCAAATTCTAACCATTTGATCAAACCAAGGCACAAATCTCATCCACATGATCAAAGTGAAGTCTCAGCAACAAATTTGATTGAAAAACAAGGAAGATTGGGACTGTTTCACGTGTGCATAAGCTTCACCATTTGAAATTGGGCAATTTGGAAATTCTCACAATTGAACTACATTTGGGCCTCCAAACTGATCCTAACCCATCATATATAATGTGTAAATCATTTTTGAGCATTCATTAGAGCATTTTCGTGGTGAATTGAGCAGAGAACAGTTTGAACAAGCAAGCAAAATTTCCAAATCGTGAATCCTGAATTGAGCAATTTCAAGCAGAATTGAAGCTTCCTTCTTCTTCCTCAAGTGAATTGGAACGTGTCTGGACCATTTTCATCAAGCTTGAGCCACTACGAAGGTCCAACGAAGTTATTCCGTTAGGTAAACTTCAGATCCAAATTTCTCTCTTAATATGTACCTATTTCACTCCATTTTTGGTTCATTCTGAAGTCTTACTCATGTAGGCAAATGTTGGATCATTGTTGTGCTTGTTTGTTGCATTTTCTGTTTTGAGCTCAATTCTTATTTTCTTCGATTTGGCTTATTTATGCATGATTATTGAATTTTGATCATGGATTTTAGATCTACGTGACTTGTAGATGAGATTTCACTAAAATTTTGTGAGATTTGATGAAGTGTAACACCACCTGCATTTTTGTGTCATCGGAGAAGATGACCGGAGCCACCGTGCTCCAGCCACCTGGTTTTCTCCCTCCTTCTTCCATGTTTGAACCTTGCCTGAGACACGTGTGCTTGTTTAGTCCTTTAGATTTGATGGCCTGATGATCCAATGACCACAAACACGCCTCACCGTGTGCTTCACTTGACCAACCACACTGGATCGTGCCAAAACTCAGCGTTTCATTAAACGCTTGATGGATTGGGCCTCTTTTGCTTTTAGCACCCCCCAACGTGCAGGCCCATTGTTTTGCCTTTATTTCCTTGCTATTCACACCTTTTCTTTCTCTATTTTATTTTATTTTATTTTTTTATTATTTTGTTTTGATCTGTTCAGATTTAATTCAAATTAAAATACTTCCAATGTTGATGAAATTCATCAAAAATATGTTTGAGACACTTTGGGATGTCTTTTATTTTTAAGAAATTTTTATTTTATTTTTTGGTCTATTTTTCAATTAAAAAAGGAATTATCAATTGGAAGCGTTTTGTTTGAATTATCTCTTGACATTGTTTTGTTTTTGCATTTTCCTTTTGATCCAATGACTCGTAATAAACCCTTATATCAATGATGAGTTGAGTGATTTTTGAGGACCATTTTGCCCCTATTTGGTTGTGTTTTGGTTTGACTTTGACCTTGCTTTTGTTGACCTTCGATAACCCTCTCTCAAATTGGTGCATCCATGTGAATCAATTTCTTTGATGATTTGAGATGACTTTGGTTATGATTTCTTGGCCTCTGTTTGCCAACACTTTGAAATACTTGTGGCATTTTATTTGGCCCTTTTTGAATCATTTTCCTAATTTTGAGGTAACTTCCAAGTCAAGTTACCCCAAAGGGAGGTTCATACATACACATTGACCTAGTTTGTCTTGGAAATGACTTTGATGGATCCTTTGAGCCTTCAATTCCTTTTGATTCATGTTTCTAACATGTTAAGGTTGATGGTTGCTCAATTTTAGGTCATGACATTGTGTTTTGCTTGTTCAACTTGTGTTCCTTTTGGAGTTTCCATTTAGGGTTTTCATATGTGGCATGTGTGCATTCTTTTGTGTATGTGCTTGTATTTTACTTTGATATGATTGCCTTTGCTTTGGAGCATTCTTTTCTCATCCTCCCTTCTGTCCCATGACCTTGGAGTATCATTTAAGGTGGCTTAGTCCCTCCTGAGGAGGTACTTGAAACATACCTAAAATGATGAATCCTCGAGGACTTCTTTGTGCTTTCTTTTGCACTTTGTTTGTGATGCTTATGGTTGAGTGCATATTATGAGTTCCTTTCTGTCCTCATATAGCCTCCCATCCTCACTTTGTTTTAGGATTTCCTTTCATTTGTTTTGCTTTATGGCGTTGTGGTTGATGTTGTTTGGTTTAGGCAATTTCATCCCACTTTTGGTGCATTTTGTGTGATTTCCTTCTTGTTGTGTGATCTCATCTTGTGCATTTACTTCTCTCTTCTTCTTTTGCATTTCCATATGTATGCTTGAGGTTGAGATGAGCTTGTGGAGGCTACTGCACCACACATATTTCCTCCCTCACTTTCATCCTATTTGTGCATTCTATGTTTGCATAATTGCATTTTCATGTTCATTTCTTCTTCTCTTTCTTTTGTCTTTCTTCCCTTAGGGTCTCTAATCTCTCTTATTCAAGAAAGGTTATGATAGACATTAGGTGCTAAACCATGCATGATAACATTAGGTAGTTCCCTTTTGTATCCCAACTTTAAGTCCACTTTGCATGACAACTTTTATGTTCGAGTTAGTCTCCCTTTAGTGTGTCCTTTCTCTCCTCATCTTCAAACATTTTCAAAGCACATAATAAAGGCTAATGAATGTTATACGCTACGAGCCTTAAGAAACTTTGGAAATGATGATTGGGTGGTTGCCTCTCAATTGTCTAGAATGTTAGTATATGTCCTTTGGACGATATGCGACGCATTCGCTCATAAGTCATAGTCTCTAGTGCAACAGGAGTTACAAATCAAACCCAAAACACTTCTTCTCTAAAAAACATAAAAACAAATCATTGAACTTATTTTGTCCTTTGGGACCTAAAAATTCTTGCTAGCCCATGATGGATGTTATTACAGAAGTTATAACATCCACTGTGACACTCACTATAGACCTACTATTATGCAGTAATTATAAAGTAGTAAATAACACAGTTGGTTATTGACCCAGTTCAGTGCAACACACTTACATCTGGGGGCTACCAAGCCAGGGAGAAATTTCACTATCAGTAGAATCAATTCAGAGTTAAACCTCCAGTTTGTACTCCTCACTTAAAACCTACCAAATGACAATTTAACCTAGAGACACTCTAGACCTGAGTATACCCACTCACTCCCTACAATCACACAACAGTGATATCAAACAATTACAAAGTAAATAGTAGAATGAAGAGACACTTCAACTACACACACGCCTTGATCTTGCTTCAAAGCTTTGATCAAGTGACACACACTCTTCCTTAACAGCTTCAAGTGATACACAACCTAGAAACTACCTAACCAATGCAATCAACAGTTGCTTGAATTACAAGTGTTCCTAAGATACAATCGTGAAGGACAACCGCTTCACTTCTAAACCACTCTGGTGATTTCTCTATTTCTCTATCTTCAACAGCTGCTCTCTAGGATTGCTTCTCCTGTTATTTATAGCAGCAGATCAATCCTTGGGCCTGGGCGCATACACTAGGTTTTATCCATCATAAAACCTCTCTTCAGTATTCTTCACTTTTGCCACTTTAATCAGGTACATATTAGTTCCCCTAGGGCGTCTAAAATGTCTCCTGCATTCTAGCTTGAGCTTCTGATTTGTTTCCTGAGTTCTAGCTACCAGAATAACAAACCTGCACTTGATGTCATACGACCCATGTCATAACATTGGGTATGACATCCATCGTAACTTGCTTTTAGCTAAGTTAACTTACCCTGCACAATCCATATTATGTATGCACTAATAACAAACATGACATACATATATGCACCGATGTTATGCCATAAAATGCAGCCAATCAAGAGCACTTACAAACTCCCCCTTTGGCAAATTTTTGGCTAAAACACTTTGTACTTACACCATAGATTTTCACACAGCAGAAAACTTAACATAGATCCTGTCATGCAGGAAAGTCACTAGCTGCTCAAGCTCTCAGGGTCCTCACAGTTGGCTTTCAGTCCTGTTAAGCTCAACCTATTAACCATCTGACAGTTCTTACTGCAGATGTCACTCCCCCTCAACTGATGCATCTCATCAGCTGAACATTGTGCCTGTATACCTTGCAGTTTTATAGACATCCAGTCTGATCTGGATGTTATGACATTCAGAGTAACCTTCTGAAGTCACACACTAGCACCCTTGTGCTACTCCCCCTGAAGGGATGCACTATGCTCTCAGGTACTCTCCCATTCATTAGTTATCACTACAGATGTCATTCTTTGTTGAGTGATTAACACATAGAGTTACTCCCCCTCAACTTATCATCTGAACACTTCACCTGCACATCCTGCAGTCACACATTGGTAAGTAACCTCCTGAGTTACTCCCCCTCAGCTGATGCAAGCCTCACAACCTGCAAGACCAGTAATCCTGTTACTAGGTTCCACACACCAGCCTCAGTGCAACTAGTAGTACTTAATCTATACAACCCTGTAGTTACATCCACTACTAGCTTCTACCTAACATATTCTGCTAGTATATACACATCAGTAGCTAACGCTCACCTAACATACATTCCTGCATACTCTTGGAATGCACACATTGATGACGTGAAATCGTATCGTTTATTTGGCTTGATTTACATGCATTTATTTGCGACTATTGTTAATATATCTGGATTTATGTTCCATCATACGGTTAACTTACTATGTTTTGCAGATTGTGGAGAATTTGGATTAAAGAAAGATAAGAAGAAGAAATGGAAGGAAAAGAGAGAAGAAAAACAAAAAATAATAGAGAAACAGATTTTGTGTGTATGACGCTCGTCACAGCTTTCTCACGGTCGTCACCTTCATCACGATCGTCACAAGACCATCACGGTCGTCACCTTCATCACGACCGTCACAAGTCCATAACGACCGTCACGACCCCAAGTTCAGTAACGTGCAAAAACAGAAGTGATCACAAGCACGTTCTACTTAATTTATTCCTACACTTTCCTCCTTTTCTCCTACACTTTCACCACTAACTGCCCACTACTGGGAGTTACTCCCATTTCCCCATAAATCATGCATGATCTCTGGAAGTTGAGAAAGGAAATATCTCATATAAATAGGCCTGAGATTCACAACATTTGGGGGGAGGCTTCGACGTATCGAAGTGCTGCCAAAATTCCTATTGAAGCTATTTTTATTTGTTTCTTTTATTTTCTTTCCTTTTTCCCTTTAGTTCAGAGCATTGTATTTATTTCTGCAATTTTATTTCTCCATAGTAGAATCCTGCCGACATTGTGGAGGACTACTCAAGAATTCGGTTTCAGTAATATTTCCCAGATTCTTATTAATTGAATTATTGCTTTATTTTCTGTCATAATGCATGTTCTATTACTCCGCTGTTTATGTTTATTTCCATTTGCATTAATTATTATGTCTAGCTAAATTAGTCTTATCGGTATGTAATTGAATTAGTAGGACGAGATTCGATAACACCCAGTGCACCTTACCTTCTTACAAACAACCTTTTTGGCCTCAGTTTTTAATCTAAATTCTAAATAAACCTTTGTCACGACAGTGAGAAGCTATTTACGGTGGTTTTGCCATGACAGTGGGAAACCATATTAAGGATTGAACCGGCACGCGAAAGCTGGGGTTCAAACCAGATAGTAAAAACTAGGCATTGATTTTAAATACAACGAAAGCGCTTTAAAAGAAATTAGAATCTATTTGTTTTCAAAAAGTAGTTTTAACCCCGAATGGGACAGCGAAAGCGTACATTCCGCCCTTAGAATTATGACCCGAGTCAACAACCATCGTGAGACGAAGGTCTTTAAACGAGTATTTTCTTCTGAAAAGTGTTTGCAAAGACTAAGAAGCACCGGTGACCCGTCGAATCCCCGATAACTAAGGCATTGCATACCGATATCCCTTATCAATATATTTCTAAAACTAAAAATATTTATTTCCTTTGCATTTACTTTCATTCGCTTTTAACCTTCCAAATCCCATTAGCCTTAGCTTTACGCCGTGACAATAGATAACAGTAGATTGACATTGGTCTCTGTGGGTTCGACAAATCTTATATATTACTTCGATATTTCTGTGCACTTGCGGACGCATCACACATCAGCAGCATCACCAGCTGTTGTCACACATGATCAGCATGTCTATTTCACATGCACAAACTCAGCAGTTCCTGCAAGCATGCAAGAATACTATCATATGGACTCTGGTACATATGCTCTAGCTAATACCTGTTGTATTTTATTATTATCTATCTTTCCCTCTCCCCCTTTTTAGCCACAAATTAAGATCAAACTAATAAGATAGTATAAATCATATTAGAGGGCACACCATCCTTAGCTCAACAACTAGCAGCCTGAGCTCCACAACAGTCTATCAGCTCATTACTCTTCCTCCTCAGAGGCAGAAATGGCACCTATGTCATTAGCACCGGTTGAAGCATTCTTCGCAAAATCGTCACCTGACATACCCACATCATCAATATCAGCTTTACTTCATTCAAGGCTTCGAATAAAGGATTCTAGCTTGATCTTTCTTGCATTTACAATTCTGTACTTTAAATGGTTAGATAAATAGTACTAATGGTTTCTTCCAAGTCCCTACATGCTTCCTTTAATTCAGCAATTATCATTTCTTTAGATATGTTTGCCTTCTCATCAGGAGTGAGTACCATATCAGGGACATGTTTCCCTTTGGATGAACATGTTTTGACTTGATTTGCAGTGATGATCTTGCAAACATGGTTGTCTGAAGCAATCAATTCAATCTCACCATCATTAGCTCGCCCTAGATATCTGTTGATCACAGTAGGTGAGAATTGCACAATGGGAGGGAACTTAATGTATTGACCAATCCCCAAATGATTAATTTCAAAATTACAATTCCCTATTACCATTAATTGCTATAATTCTTTATTAAGACAGACCCTCAATTGGATTTGTGAATTTTCACATTGAGTAGCCTTGAGACCTCTTGTAACCATGTCAGCACCATGTAGGTCAGAATCCCCAAACTTCACACAAGCCTTTTCAACTTGATACATGTCATCCCTGTGCATGGCTCTCTTGAACTGAATGGAGTTTATATTGAAGTTTCTCAGAGTGTCACAGAATAGTGTCATGACATCCTGAGTGACATTGCCTCTTTTATGTTGATCACCTTTCATGGGCTTCATTAGGTTCCAGTATAGTAGATATAGATTTCTATGATGACCATTCTTTGGATGTCCATCCTTGGCTTGCCTACTAGTCTCACATTTACCATAGCCTGTTCTTCCATCTAGAGGAAACTTAGGAATTCCTCTTACTAATTCCTTGTTATGGTCTTCTTCATCCTTTGAAGATGTCTACCTTTCTCCAAACACAGTTGATCCTTCTTTTCTTTATTGACCAAGACATTGAGGTTACTTCTAGGCTCCCATAGATAGCAGTTGTTCTTGGCTTTAGATCCCATCATAACTTCCTTACCTTCTTCATTGGTGACAACACATTCATCCTTAGTGCATTTTACACTAAAACCTTGGTCACAGAGCTAACTGATACTGATGAGATTGACAGCCAGTCCTCTAACCAACAAGACATCATCCAGTCTTGGAACACTAGGACACTCTAGTTTTCCAGCACCTTTGATTTCTCCTCTAGCTCCATCACCAAATATGACATGACTTGGGTGTCGCTACCGCGAAAATAATGTGCCGGAAAAACAGAAGAGTCACCACCTTTTGTTATTTATCCCACAGAAAGGGAAAGGAAACGATCGGAAAAACCTAACGAAAAGGTATAAGACAAGGTCATCGCAATCATGCCTGGGTTCGGGAGTCGGTTACGCAAGGGGAAGGTATTAGCACCCCTCACGTCCATCGTACTCGATGGGATCCATGCTTGTTGTGTTTATCTGACGGGTTGGTTTAATCTATCTACCTATCAAGGCTGATCTGAAAAGAAAAGAAAAAATGACTCGGCAAAGCGTCACGTTTCGTGCCTACGTATTCTCGTCAAAGAACGAGAAATCAGAGTCAACGTAGTTTGGCTAACTACGGGTTACGGGGAAGGTGGCTCGCCAATACGTCAGTATTATGCCTACATACTCTCAACAGGCGTGAGAGATCAGAACTTACAAAGTTCGGGATACTGCGGATTACAGGATTTAGATTCATCTGTTTTTCCGAGTAGGGTTAACAAACAGTTCTAGCAGTTTCGTGTATGCATCTCGCTTGTTGGAGATTCGTGCGTTACCGTTTGCGATAGAACTAAGAGTTAACGACACTCTTTTCTTAAGAAAAGTTTTCCTTGAGTTATGGGCCCACGGGGCAAAAAAGGGTTTGAAGTTTGTTTTCGTCTTTTACGGAAGAAGTGTTTTTTACGGATGTTTTTAGTTTGTACAGCTCTAGAGACTATGACCTGGGAACAAATGCGTCGCATATCGTCCAAAGGACGTATACTGAACACTCTAGACGATTGAGAGGAGACCACTCAATTATCATTTCTCAAGTAGCTTAAGGCTTGTAATGTGCTTGTACCAACTTTCCTTTATTACGTTTTTTACTGTCGTTTTTAGAGAGAGAAGAGAATGAACTCTACAGGGAAACTATCAAGCCCTAATGTTGTCATGCTAAGGATTCATCCTATGGTTGAGGTTTGAAACAG
Source organism: Lathyrus sativus (assembly GCA_963859935.3). NCBI lineage: Eukaryota > Viridiplantae > Streptophyta > Magnoliopsida > Fabales > Fabaceae > Lathyrus > Lathyrus sativus. Next base: position 939,910,415 of record OZ012735.1, read on the forward strand.
GGAACTCCTAGACGTTATCATGCATAGGTTTCAACCTAAAGTTTTATCATCACTTCCTTATCAAAGGAAGTGAGAGTCCTAGGGGATCATGTCAATGGGATACAGAAAATAACTGCAAGAATCATCAAAGCAGATAAACAGAAAAGAAAACAGTAAAGATGCAAATGCAATGCAGCAATACAAGCAGAGGGAGACTCACTCAACCTCTAAGAAATCAAGCAAAGAAAACAATCAAAAAAACCAAGCAAAGGGAGCTCAGCTCAACCTTTCAATGCAAACACACATCAGCTACAAAGAGAAAAACAACACACAAGCAAGGGGAGGATCACCTCAACCCTTAATGCAAACAAGCAGAGGGAGACCCACTCAACCTCTTAATGCAATCATGCTCCTAGCCTAAAATATTCTATATATGGACCTATTCTAATGCATCAAGCAATGTCAAATAAGGAAGAGAAATCAAACCAAAATGAGCAACAGGGAAGTTATCCCAGGCTACATCAGGTTGGAGGTGTATCAACACCAGAGTCCATCATGGGCTCAACCTCTTGAGGAATGCACAAAATCCAACCAAGGGAAGGATTAGGCTCTCTCAAGAGGGATCCTATGTCAATAGGACAGAAGACTGGGTAATAGTCCTAGATATCAATCTAAGGTAGCTGGTTAAAGTGTATCAACACAAAATGTCCATCTCAGGCTTAACCTGTTGAGGAATGCACAGGATCCAACCAAGGGAAGGATTAGGCTCTCCCAAGAGGGATCCTAAGAAGAGGACTTGGAGATGGATGACAGTATATAAACCAAGGGAATATACCATGCCAAGAATGTCAATGCAAGGCTCAACCCCTTGAGGAATGCACAGAATCCAACCAAGGGAAGGATTAGGCTCTCCCAAGAGGGCTCCTCTTCAAGACTTGAAAGAGAAAGATAGTGCAGACCAAAGGAATTTACTATACTGGTGAATGTCAATTCAAGGCTCAACCTCCTGAGGAATGCATAGAATCCAACCAAGGGAAGGATTAGGCTCTCCCAAGAGGGATCCTCTTCAAGACTTGGAGAAAGAGAGTATGGCAAAGCCCAAGGAAGAAGTCACATAAGGGAAAGAAGGCACAACAACAACTTCTAAGAAACCCTAATGACTAGCTACAAGGGTCACCTAAACTAGGGGAATCAAAAGCTCTATCAAGGCCTAAACAATGTTCTAGAGAGGTATTTACCTAAGTACTATTCTATCAAGAAAGGATATGAAACTTAGAATCATCTAATGGCCACTTAAAAGACTAATCTATGAAGTTATCCTAGTTAGGGTCACCTAAACCATAAGCAACTTGCAAAATGGGGAAATAATAGAAAATCAATTCTAAAAATCTTAAAGAAAATCCTATATTATCCTACAAAGGTTAAGAATCTATGGTACAAAAACCAGGGGCAAAACCTAATCATAAAGGTTCTAATAAAATCTAAACTCAAAGGGTGTGCTAAAGGGGATACATCATGGAATACTCCTAAAGATCTATCTCAAACTCCTACTTAGAATCATCTAAAAAATACAACAAAAATCACACAAACCTATCGAGGAGTCTATCACAAGCATGCAAAATTTCAGCCTCAAATTCTAAAGCATGAACTAGTAATAAAATCAGCAAGTGAACTAGTCATTTTATGCATTTTTAATCAAATATTAAAAATAGAAAAATGGACATTAAATTGAAAACAACACCAAAATAAAATCCAAAAGCATGGATAAATCAGAAATTAAACAAGGACCACTCACATATTTTTTCCATAATTTTCTGATAAATATTCTAATTAATATGAATTTTAGATGAAGAAATCAATTAAAAGAAATGGAAAATGAATAAAAGAAATAAAAGAATCCAGAAAATATCACATCCCTTGGATCTATGACTCAGCCCACTCATCCTAAAGTTACGCGTGTGCCACCTTATTTAATAAAATGATGCGTTTTGATCATGTACATGGTATGGTTCAGTTGACTGAGGTATATGGTGTACTCTAATCACGTGCGTTCATTGAAAAATTATGATGATCTGAGGCTCCAGGATGTGCCAACTCACCAAGTCAAGGTCAAACTAAATCTTATCCGCTGGATGTTAAGCCAAAGTCCACGAATTCAAACAGATCCAACGGTGCTTGCTCATCTTCTCCATTTGAACTGATACAAGGAGGGGAAATGGTTCATGGTGGCCGGAGAAGAGCTCCATCATCTTCTCCGGCAAGAGCAACAACACCAGAAATCAAAGCATGGCCAAAACGCACAAAACCTATACCGTTCTACTCGCAATCTCTCACTAATCATGAATTTCTCATCCAATTCTTAAAATCCTTCATGAATCTCTAGTTTCGAAGGCCAACAGAAAATTCACCATTTTAACAATCATCATCAAACTCCAAATTAACCACACAGATATCTTCCTCACCTCTCAAGGATCACAATTCACTATCTTATTCATCCTAACTCTCAAGCATCAGCCAGATACAAGTCTAAACAGAAATGTCATCCAATCCTAAATCACTTCTAAACCTCAAGATTTCAATCCTGAAACGATCTAGGTTACATCTATAACCTAACCGCATTCCAAATTCAATCTAAACAAACCTAAATCAAAAGGAATTTTGAAGGATAAAAACCTGAATAGAAGCTTGAAATTGAAGGTGTTCGCGTGTGAATCTTGATGCCAAAATGTGCAGAAACCTTCACTGAATGATCCTGAATGATTCTTGATACTCAGAAGCTCTTGATTCTTCCTCAAACTCCAAAACCTTTTCTTGCTCGAAAGCTCCAAAACTCCAACTGTAATAACTGCTTTTTCACCAAAATGCCATCCAAAAAACGATCTGAACATGATCCAAGACTTAAATAGAACTGTTTGGGTTACTTCCCAGGCCCAATGGAAGCCCAATTTGATAAATCCAAAATTTCAATTTTCCTTCAATGTGCAACTATGGCATTCGTGATTCCCACTCTGTTTCAGCTTCATTTTCACTCACATGGCTTGCATAACACTTGGTGAAGGTGAATGGATCAGATTGAAATCTTGATTTCATCCAATGGTCAATCTTTGATGTGTAACTTCATCATGAAACAACCAAACGAAATTCCATGAAATATTAGTCAAATTGAAATTCTAGCAATGTCATTATGTTCAAAATGTCATTTCCAATCAAAATATGTACCAACTTGTCATTTTTTTGAACACTTATGATTTATTTTGAATTTTCCCTTTTTATGCCTTTTAATTATCTTTTTTTCAAATTTCCTTCATACACTTCTTAATTCAATCCATATCAATGAATCTTTGGGTCATGGTCGGGTATAAAGTGCAATTTTGAACAACTTTCAAGTTGAACAAAAATCCATTTGAGGTGTCTAAGTTGATGAAATTGACCCATAACCAAATATGACCTATAATTCCAAATTCCCAAAATACCCTCATCTTGTAAAGCTTGTAACTTGAGTTCTACAAATCCAATCATGGACTTCTAGTACTTTCTAGAAAGATATGAAGATAAGGAACAACATTCATGTTGGCCAAAAGTTCATAAGAATCATCTTTCTAGGGCAAAAGTGTCATGCAAGTTGGTTGACTTTCAAGCTCTAATTTCACAATCCTCTGATGACCTATAACTTGTCTGGCTCATAACTTGAGTTCTATAAACCCTATCAAGGACTTCTAGTACTAAAATTAAAGTCATGATCATGCCTTACAACAATCATGTTGGGGTCAAGGTGAGATGAAAATCACATATTGAGTTATGTGGTCTTGAAGTTAGGCACTAAACCAGGGGATTTTACACTGTCAAGCATAGCAACCCTAGCTTAGCAACTCCTCACAATCTTGATTCATGATGAGTTGATGTTGGAATCATCCCTTAGGCATCTTAAGACATCAATCCATGATCACATGGCCTTGGAATTAGGTCTCAACCTTCCACAAATCATCAGTTAACCTAGGATTGACCAGATGAAACCCTAGTTGTACCAATCTTGGTTGTAGCTTTATATCCTTTGCATATTGACCTGTCTAGGCTTCAAAATGATCTTCAATACTTCTTATGAGCTCTCTCAAGGTCTCAAGTCCAACTACATAGCTTCAGAATCATCTGATGGCTTCCCACAACCCTCAAGTTAGGAGATGTACACCCTTGGCTTCAACCACTTTCTCTGAGGATCTTTGGCTTCTCTAATGAGGATATCAACCCTTGAGCACTTGAATAACCCTCTTAGCTAGCTTCATAGTATTTTGTAATCCTTGGTTGGTAGTCATACCTCTTGATATCCTACATACATGTCAATGAAATGCAGATGATAATGCTAGAATGAATGCAATGAAACACAAGCTATGTAAAGAAAAGGTTGGGCAAATTTTGGGGTGCAACAGCTGCCCCTATTCAAACGGCTTGGACCTGACTGGGTGAGAAGCGAACGACTCTCAAACAATCAAGGTAAAAGACGGTTGAATACCAATAAACCCGGAAATTTGCCAACCACACAATTGAACTATACTCTGATGGGAACAAATTCTTCGGAAACTGAGGTGAGTGATTAACTTCAAATATCCGTCAGGATGATCGTCTGATTTTGCTGTAGATCTTCGTCCTCAAGTCATCAAGGGATCACCGGTCACACGGTAACTGGCGATGCATAGCTGATATTGCCGTCAGGCATTCTGCGCCACAGCAGAAGAATTCCTTATCGTCACCTATGGACTCGTCATGTCGCTAGGAACGTCGACAATATCTTTGTCGGACTTCATCAGTAAGTGAATAAGGGATCACCGGTTACACGGTAACTGGTAGAGGATAGCTGATATTGCCGTCACGCATTCTGCGCCACTGCAGGAGAATTCCTTATCGTCGCCTATGGACTCATCATGTCGCTAGGAACGTCGACAATATCTTTGTCGGACTTCATCAGTAAGTCAATAAGGGATCACCAGTTACGCGGTAACTGGCTGGTGAGCGACTAATCTCAAATCCGTCAGGATGATCATTAGATTTCGCTACAGCTTCTTCCTCAAGTCATCAAGGGATCACTGGTTACACAGTAACTAGTGATACATAGCTGATATTGTCGTCAGGCATTCTGCGGCAGAAGAATTCCTCGGGACTCATCAGGTCATTAGGAACTTTTGACAATCTCTATAATTATGCCGTCGGGCATTCAAAGAAATTCTCGAGCGTCAGCTGGACTTCGTCAGTAAGTCGAAAATAGAATCCTCAATCAATCGCGGACCAATAGGGATATACAATCTTTTGCCGTCAGGCACTCTGCGTCAGCTAGGAGAACTGCTTTGGCATCGCAGTTGGACTTCATCAGTAAGTCTTGAAATAGAACCCTTAATCAATCATAGACCAATAAGGATATTCAATCTTTTACCGTCAGGCACCCAACGTCAGCTGGGAGAACTCTTTCTTCAAAATTACGATCGGACTTCATCAGTAAGTCAGGAAATATGATCCTTAATCAATCATGAACCAATAAGGATATCTAAACGTTTGCCGTCAGGCACTCCTCGTCAGCTAGGAGAACTGCTTCGACATCGCAGTTGGACTTCATCAGTAAGTCAGGAGGAGTTTGGCACTACTGCCGGACTTCGATCATCAAGTCTTCAAGGAAATTTCAACTTCTCTGTTCAAAACCTACTGAGGATGACACATCTCCGCTGGGGATTCTGGAGAACTATCAAGTAACTCTGCCTCGAGGATTTCGGAATCATTCTATACGAACAAACTCTACTGAGGAATTCAAGACTCATCATGAACAAACAACTCCGCTGAGGAATTCAAAGAATCATCTTGAGCAAACAACTTTGGCGACTTCACTGGGGATTTTAAGAATCATCTTAAGTAAACAAATTTTCTGAGGGACTCAAGAATCATCCTGAACAAACAAATCTTCTGAGGAACTCAAGAATCATCCTGAATAAACAAATCCGCTGAGGAATTCAAGAATCATCCTGAACAATCAAACTCCACTGAGGAACACCTGCATACAAGAACGGTAACGACCCAGCTCATGTTTCACATTCATATGTTTGACAATGGCGTAATGCTCCACACGGTGGAAATGCTACGCGTTTAGGGTAGATGCTATGCAATCATGCAAAATTCTACGACCCCATCAACAAAATAAATGCTGAAGGGGCAATCCTCCTGTCAAGGAGAAAGAACCACTCTGGTGGGGAGGAGGAGTCATCCTGTTGTGGAGAAGAAATCACACCAATCTCAATTGGACTTAACCTGGGGAAACAAACTCTAGATGACTTTCTGCAGGGGAACAAAGTTCTACGAGAACCTGTATTTGCTCAACTGGGTACACCAACCATAAATTGCTGAGGAAACGATGTTAATCGCAGAAATAAACTGCACGACCTTCGTAGATAGAATCTTCCTGGGGATACGGACTCCGATGGGGAAGTACAACAACAACTATTCAACACTCTACTGGGGAAAACCAATAATGCCCTGAAAGGCTTCCAAGGACTCGGATCTCTTGGGGAACTGTAAACTCGGTTGGGGACACGCAACCAGACGCTGGAATAAATCCTGCCTGCCGTTGAGAACACAACTCTGTGGGGAATTTCAATTCTGCCAGAGACTTCAGTCTGAACTATCGGGAGCTGAACTCTTACGGATAGTCTTCTACGAGAAAACTGCACATTGACCCACTGCTGGGAATGAGTATACACTTCAGCGTATGACTCAGCTGGGGAAACGATGATTCTGCCTATGATACATCTGGTTGGGGAGAATCCATCTCTGTTCGGGGAGACACATCAATGCTCATAGTCCCATGCTCAGACTCCGCGGGGAACACGACTAAACCCGCTAGGGAAGAAGGAATGATCCTGCTTAGAAAACATGTCGTGAAATAAACTCGAGATGGCTTGCCCCAAAATTTCAACAATTTTCGATAAGCTTTGCAGATATGGAGAGGAACGGTTCCTTCGCTTTCAACTTTTGCCCCAGCCCGTGGGATCTTCGTCACATCCTTTCGAAAGGAAACCTGGGATCTTTGTACTCTGGTGGCTTGATCCGAACGATTTCAGCGCTTTGAACCTCACGGAGGATAGCTTCGGTGCTCTCGGGGTGACCTGCCCCTGCCTTGTCATGGCTCTGCCCCTCATGGGCTGATCTGTGGGGAACAGTACCCTTGGCTGTGAGAGATTCATCAAATCTCGACCTGATTGCCCCGGATTACTGACTTCTGGAGTGGCTGACTCCCATGCTGTGATCATTTGACATAGCTTTCCCCGGTTCACCGGAATATTCTGGCGTTCTGCATTCTGTCCTGATCAAATCTTTCCATCGTGGAAACTTTCCCGCTGTCAAGCGCTTACTCGCTAGTAAAACAAACTGTTCTGCATAAAAGACATATCAAATGCAATGCATATGGCAGTTTTCAAAATCCATTCCTGTTCATTGGAAAAATTTTGTGACATAAAATGTATGAAATCACTCATCTACATGTCAGTATTAGTATAACATTGTAGTGGGAATCCTTTCTAGGAGTCAGTTTCGATGCGATCTTCACCAAAGTATGCTTTCGAAACAAACCTATTTCAATTAGGACTTTTAAAGGTTGTAACGTGGTTAGGTTCACGGTTTAATAAGGAAAGGATACAGGCTCAAAATTCATTTTAACCCAACCATTCTCCTTGATGTTCTCCAACCCTACGTTCAGCTAATTTGACCTTAGCGTTCACCTTTCAAAGGTTGAGTGGCAATTCAAGAAATTACACTTTTCGAAGTGACAATCGCTCTCTTTTTGTCTTTTGGCGTCCGGAGCCACACGATTTCGTTCTTGATTGAGGATTTTTCTTTCGCAATCCTTTTCCGTTTTTCATTTTTTCGTTTGTTCGTGTTTTCGTTTTTTCATTTTCCCCTAACTTTTGCCTGGACTAACTCTTTGGAGTTTCTTCGATTTTGCAGTCCAGTGGGGTACCCTAATTTTTTCCTAAGTCGCTTGCTTTCAAGATTCGACTTAGCGGGCTTTTCTTTTTCGATTCTTTTCTTTATCTTTTTTTTTGAACAAATCATATGGCATCAACTCGTATGACTTGTTAAAGAGATTGTGATTGTTTCACTCCTGATCGGCCAGGTTTAACCATCATGGTTTTTTTAGGTACGACCTATAGCGGTGTGATTGATACTCGAACGAACACTCCTTTTGTAATCTAAACGCTTGATCAAATTAACTGACACCTACCCTGCCCCGGGTTAAGATTAAGGGTTTTCTATTTTTAGAAAGACACTCATACTACTCGGCTCAAAGGGGTTAATAAGGGATTATCTTCCTTATATCTCCGGTGTTTGGGAATTTGAAACAATGCTTGTACATCATCAACAGGTTTTTATTCAAAAGCATAGCATCGGAAGCTTACACATCGTTGGATTTCGTCATCCTCCCCGGATTCCACTTAACAAGCGTTTGAAATAAAAGAAAGCAATAGAGTGAACACGAATGGATTAGTTCAAAACATGCATATTTATTTCATTATCAATATCAATTGAAAAACAACATGCTTTACAAACGAAATTTGCAATTCTAACAGGAACGAAACTACAAATGTAAAGAAATGACATGGTAAAATGTAGGTTGCCAGCTTTCAGGGAACTGGGCTTTCACACTTATTTGCTGCTGAGGGGAGCGACCCTTTGAAGTCTTCATACTCGATCAGATGAAAGGTTGTTGTGGATGATCAGCCTTCCTTCCAAAAAGGATATGTACCTTCGGTCCATCAGTATTTGTATCTTGGCTTGAAAAGCCTCGCAATCGTCAGTGGAATGCCCCATGGATCCCCCATGATATCCACATCGAGCATTGGGATCATACCCGGGAGGGTACGGTTTTGGCACCGGTTTGAGCATCTTGGGCTCCACCAAAGCATACTGAATTAGGTGCGGTAGCAGCTGGCTGGGCGTCATGGGCATTGGATGAAGGAGAGCATTCCTTCTTTTTAGATTGTTGCTACGAGGCCTATTCTGATTATGGTGCTGATGATGATCTCGCTGTTAAGAAACATGAGACTGCTGGTATTGGTCGAGACATTCCCTATGCTCAGGCACTGTCATCATTAGATTTGGCCCAGGAACCGGTAGCTTCTGCGGACAAGGGGATTCAGACTCCAATGATTCCAGGATGTACCCCGGGCCTTCTATAGCTTCAGGTGGGGGAATAGGAATATCAATTCCTGATACCTTCATACCGCCCGACACAAATTTAATGGCTTTCGAGTCTAGCAGGTCTTGAACATGATGCTTAAAAGCTATACAGTTCGCTATGTTATGCCCCCGTGCTCCGGAATGGAACTCACAACGGACGCCCGCATCGTAGCCTTGTGGTGGTTGTCCATTCAATGGAGCCAAAGTTCGAGGTTCAACCACTTGAAGTTGGAACAAGAGTCGCGCCAACTGAGCATAATCCATCGGGATTTCATCTAAGATTCTGTCAGGTAGCTTCATCCTTTGTCTTCTAGGGTTATCTTGAGAAATCGGATGTGGTCGCTGACGGGAAAAGTTCTGAGCTTCAAGCTGTGTAGAGGATCTTTTAGGCCTATCATGCCTGGGCGCAGGTTCTTCAAACACCTGAGAAGCGAGTATGCCGGTTGTAGCTTCGGGAATTTGCTCACTTTCTCTTCTGAGTATGTTCTTTAACACTTCTGCCATCAGGCCCACCTGACTCTTCAGCTGGTTATTCTCCTCTTTGAGCGCCTCTTGATTCCAGCGCAACGCTTGCATGTCCCCCATAACCTGTTTCATCTAGCTCTGAACGTCCTTCAGTTCTGCTTGTACCTGTTCCATTGCTCGGGTCAACCTGAGACAATCCTGAAACAATCTGTAAACACAGAGGGTTAGGAAAACAGCTCGAGGTACCTGTTATGCAAATGATTCATGCAAATGCAAACGTGTGTCTGTGCCTTGGGGAGATTCCCCCCGATCCTAGTTTCCGAGACAAATAAAGTCCAATATCCAATCATGGAAAGAAATCCTCATATATATCTGAAAAACCCGCGCGGGCAGCGTACAACTGTAATCACATACAACTGAAGCAAAAGGCGTGACCCCAACCAACAAGTCTGGTGGTGGTCAGCATATCAATGCATAAAAGATACAAAGAAATATAAAGAAATCAAGTGCGGCTACGGGCATAGAAATCCTTTAGTAAATTCTTCGTAGTGGGATGGTCAGGCTGAACGAGCAGACCCTGGATCAGCAAATTCCTCTGCCTGATGGTATCTGGGAGGTCCTCGGCAACGTCCCCACAGACACCTTCTCCAGAGTGGTTTTCCACTCTACACCTCTTAGCATCAGCTCTGAGTTGATAATCCTGCAAGTTTGCCTTGGTCTCAACCAATCTGTACTGAACGTCTCATCGAAGTGAGGCTTCAGCCTCTATCTTCTTGTCCTTGATCTCAATCTGAACCTCTAGCTCGGCTATTCGCTGCTTCAGCTTTTCCTCTCGCTCTTTGTACTTGGCTAGGGTGTTGCTCCACAATGTCTCGTACTTGGATAACTTCAGGTACACCCTATCCAGATCTTGCTACTTGGTGGTCAACACACTGTGCACAACCTTCAGGTCTAATCCAAGACGTTCTCTAGAGTCAGTCTCCTTGGTCAAATTAGCGCCCAAGTGGTTGATCAATTCTGTCTGCTTCTTGCAGGTGTATACGGCTTCACTCTTCTCGCTTCGGAGTTGAGCGATTTCTTTTTCCAGTTCTTCGTTAGCTTTTCGCAACTCTTCTTTCTATCGGAGAACCTGGTTGAACTTCTGAATATCAACTGTGGTGGGTTCTTTGAACACGGGAGGATATAATGGTTCCACTGCAGGAAATGGCATTAGAAACTTGGTGGCTCTTTCTCGGACCCAGGACACATATGGATCAAAGGCCTTGTTATTGCTCTTTCCTAGAAAAACTTTTTCTTTTCGGTGAATTTTGTTCCAAGCATTCTGTACCTTAACCAAAGTATCACCTTCAAGCAGTCCTGTGAGATACAGAGATTCCTGTATCTCTTCCTCTTCAGGAGGACCTCGTAGTGCATACCCAAATTGTCGAACCAACAAAGAGGGATTATAATTGATACATCCATTCCTTCCGACCAGGGGGACATTAGGAAAGCCACCGCAACTATATACAATCTCTTTTCCCAGTAGATCTCTATCAAACCAGATGATATTGTCAGCAGACAAACCCATCAAACGTGCAGACCAAGGTGAAGACTCAGCAGAATTAATGAACGGACCCGTCTTAGGAAGATGGCTGGCAAACCACTTATACAGCAAAGGAGCACAACATGCCACATTCTTCCCCTTTCTGTTTTCATTCTTACTGTGAACTGAATGATAAACGTCTCCGAGGAGAGTGGGCACTGGATTCTCGGAAGCAAATATGTGGCAGGCATCCATACCTATGAAGTCCGGATGACTTGGGAATATCACGATCCCATAAATGCAAAGGGATAAGATGGCATTGAATACAGTCCAACAACCCTTCTTGGCAAACCTTCGGGCCTTCTCCATCAGGAAAGGCAAAGAGAAACCATAAACTCCAATCTTTCTGAACACCATCCCTTTCAATTTGGAGCTAGGACATAGTCTGGAAAAACGATGCATCTGAGCTGCGGGTCATAAAACTGCAGGAAAGCGTATAGGCCATTCAACTCGTACGTAGAAAGCTTACACACAATACCCAGAAGTCTCCCATAACTCTTTCTAAAATCCTCCATCACTGTCTTACCAGCCAAAGAAATCAAACTCCGTAACTCTCGGATGTCAGGTGTTGGTAGCTTGTAAGCCACAGTCTTCTTCAGAGATGCCATGTTAGCCATGAGGATCAAGAACACTAGAACCAGGGGAGAAGTATGCACCTGCAACACAGACACACGTTAATGATATGCAAATGAGGATGCAAAATGCAAAATGCAATCATGCAGCAGGAGATCAAGATGACTGTGCTGTTGAGGAGAAGGACTAAAACTCTGCTCTGTCAAGAACAAGCACATCTCTGTTAATGAAAATCCTCTGATACCAACAATACTGATTCATTGTCAAGAAAACCAGGTTATCTGGAGGCTAAAGTTTCCTGCAATAACCCGACCCTGCTCACATGTATGGACCTAATCACAGACAAGGTTCGGCATCCTATGCGTTTCCCAACGTCACAGACTTTCACGAAATGATGATACGTTCACCATTTCTGGTTTGGCATCATCACTCCCTGATGAGGCCTCACTTAGCTGAGTCACAAATGATCGGTCCCCAGAGTTGACAATCCTCAAATCCAAAATCCCCTCGAGTCCAAAGGACCGATAGGAAGTCATCAAAGAGAACCTAGTCTGAGTGTGGATTACATGGGAACTGATGCAAGCAAAGCAATCACGTCCACCACTAATCCACTCTAATATTATGTATATGCTCTCAAGCCTGGGTCTGGCTTCTCACTCATCAGAATCAGTCCCTCCCACAACAGCATAGCAACTAATCATATTGTACTGAAAGTAAAGTGCGATAAATAAATGCGAACCCAACAAGATAAACACGCAAGTGCTAGGATTGACTCGCATAGGGGATGGGAAAAGTCCCCAGCAGCTTAGAGTCGCCAGCTGTTGCTACCGCGAAAATAAGGTGTCGGAAAAACACAAGAGTCACCACCTTTCATTATTTATCCCACAGAAAGGGAAAGGAAACGATCGGAAAAACCTGACGAAAAGGTATAGGACAAGGTCATCGCAACCATGCTTCGGTTCAGGAGTCGGTTACGCAAGGGGAAGGTATTAACACCCCTCACGTCCATCGTACTCGGGATACTACGGATTACGGGAGTTTAGATTCATCTGTTTTTCCGAGTAGGGTTACCAAACAGTTCTAGCAGTTTGGTGTATGCGGCTCGCTCGTTTGAGACTCGTGCGTTATCGTTTGCGATAGAACTAAGAGTTAACGACACTCTTTTCTTCAGAAAAGTTTTCCTTGAGTTATGGGCCCACGGGGCAAAAAGGGGTTTGAAGTTTGTTTTCGTCTTTTACAGAAGAAGTGTTTTTTACGGATGTTTGTAGTTTGTACAGCTCTAGAGACTATGACTTGGGAACGAATGCGTCACATATCGTCCAAAGGACGTATACTGAACACTCTAGACGATTGAGAGGGGACCTCTCAATTATCATTTCCCAAGTAGCTTAAGGCTCGTAACGCGCTTGTACCAACTTGCCTTTATTACGTTTTTTACTGTCGTTTTTAGAGAGAGAAGAGAACGAACTCTACAGGGAAATTATCAAGCCCTAATGTTGTCATGCCAAGGATTCATCCTAAGGTTTAGGTTTGAAACAAGGAACTCCTAGACGTTATCATGCATAGGTTTCAACCTAAAGTTCTATCATCACTTCCTTATCAAAGAAAGTGAGAGTCCTAGGGGATCATGTCAATGGGATACAGAAAATAACTGCAAGAATCATCAAAGCAGATAAACAGAAAAGAAAATAGTAAAGATGCAAATGCAATGCAGCAATACAAGCAGAGGGAGACTCACTCAACCTCTAAGCAATCAAGCAAAGAAAACAATCAAAACAGCCAAGTAAAGGGATCTCAGCTCAACCTTTCAATGCAAACACACATCAGCTACAAAAAGAAAAACAACACACAAGCAAGGGGAGGATCACCTCAACCATTAATGCAAACAAGCAGAGGGAGACCCACTCAACCTCTTAATGCAATCATGCTCCTAGCCTAAAATATTCTATATATGGACCTATTCTAATGCATCAAGCAATGTCAAACAAGGAAGAGAAATCAAACCAAAATGAGGAACAGGGAAGTCATCCCAGGCTACATCAGGTTGGAGGTGTATCAACACCAGAGTCCATCATGGGCTCAACCTCTTGAGGAATGCACATAATCCAACCAAGGGAAGGATTAGGCTCTCTCAAGAGGGATCCTATGTCAATAGGACAGAAGACTGGGTTTTAGTCCTAGATATCAATCTAAGGTAGCTGGTTAAAGTGTATCAACACAAAATGTCCATCTCAGGCTTAACCTATTGAGGAATTCATAGAATCCAACCAAGGGAAGGATTAGGCTCTCCCAAGAGGGATCCTAAGAAGAGGACTTGGAGATGGATGACAGTATATAAACCAAGGGAATATACCATGCCAAGAATGTCAATCCAAGGCTTAACCCCTTGAGGAATGCACAGAATCCAACCAAGGGAAGGATTAGGCTCTCCCAAGAGGGCTCCTCTTCAAGAATTGAAAGAGAAAGATAGTGCAGACCAAAGGAATGTACTATACTGGTGAATGTCAATTCAAGGCTCAACCTCCTGAGGAATGCACATAATCCAACCAAGGGAAGGATTAGGCTCTCCCAAGAGGGCTCCTCTTCAAGACTTGGAAAAAGAGGGTAGGGCAAAGCCCAGGGAAGAAATCACATAAGGGAAAGAAGGCACAACAACAACTTCTAAAAAACCCTAATGACTAGCTACAAGGGTCACCTAAACTTGGGGAATCAAAAGCTCTATCAAGGCCTAAACAATGTTCTAGGGAGGTATTTACCTAAGTACTATTGTATCAAGCAAGGATATGAAACTTAGAATCATCTAATGGCCACTTAAAAGACTAATCTATGAAGTTATCCTAGTTAGGGTCACCTAAACCATAAGCAACGTGCAAAATGGGGAAATAATAGAAAATCAATTCTAAAAATCTTAAGGAAAATCCTATATTATCCTACAAAGGTTAAGAATCTATGGTACAAAAACCAGGGGCAAAACCTAATCATAAAGGTTCTAATAAAATCTAAACTCAAAGGGTGTGCTAAAGGGGATCCATCATGGAATGCTCCTAAAGATCTATCTCAAACTCCTACTTAGAATCATCTAAAAAATACAATAAAAATCACACAAACCTATCGAGGAGTCTATCACAAGCATGCAAAATTTCAGCCTCAAATTCTAAAGCATGAACTAGTAATAAAATCAGCAAGTGAACTAGTCATTTTATGCATTTTTAATTAACTATTAAAAATAGAAAAATGGACATTAAAGTGAAAACAACACCAAAATAAAATCCAAAAGCATGGAAAAATCAGAAATTAAACAAGGACCACTCACATATTTTTCCCATAATTTTCTGATCAATATTCTAATTAATATGAATTTTAGATGAAGAAATCAATTAAAAGAAATGGAAAATGAATAAAAGAAATAAAAGAATCCAGAAAATATCACAGCCCTTGGATCTATGACTCACTCCACTCATCCTAAAGCTATGCGCGTGCCACCTCATTTAATAAAATGATGCATTTTGATCATGTACATGGTATGGTTCAGTTGACTGAGGTATATGGTGTACTCTAATCACGTGCGTTCATTGAAAAAGTATGCTGATCTGAGGCTCCAGGATGTGCCAACTCACCAAGTCAAGGTAAAACTAAATCTTATCCGCTGGATGTTAAGCCCAAGTCCACGAATTCAAACAGATCCAAAGGTGCTTGCTCATCTTCTCCATTTGAACTGATACAAGGAGGGAAAATGGTTCATGGTGGCCGGAGAAGAGCTCCACCATCTTCTTCGGCGAGAGCAACAACACCAGAAATCAAAGCATGGCCAAAATGCACAAAACCTATACCGTTCTACTTGCAATCTCTCACTGATCATGAATCTCTCATCCAATTCTTGAAATCCTTCATGAATCTCTAGTTTCGAAGGCCAACAGAAAATTCACCATTTCAACAATCATCATCAAACTCCAAATTAACCACACAGATATCTTCCTCACCTCTCAAGGATCACAATTCACTATCTTATTCATCCTAACTCTCAAGCATCAGCCAGATACAAGTTTAAACAGAAATGTCATCCAATCCTAAATCACCTATAAACCTCAAGATTTCAATCCTGAAACGATCTAGGTCACATCTATAACCTAACCACATGCCAAATTCAATCTAAACAAACCTAAATCAAAAGGAATTTTGAAGGATAAAAACCTGAATAGAAGCTTGAAATTGAAGGTGTTCGCGTGTGAATCTTGTTGCCAAAATGTGCAGAAACCTTCACTGAATGATCCTGAATGATTCTTGATACTCAGAAGCTCTTGATTCTTCCTCAAACTCCAAAACTGTTTCTTGCTCGAAAGCTCCAAAACTCCAACTGTAATAACTGCTTCTTCACCAAAATGCCATCCAAAAAATGATCTGAACATGATCCAAGACTTAAATAGAACTGTTTTGGATACTTCCCAGGCCCAATGGAAGCCCAATTTGATTAATCCAAAATTTCAATTTTCCTTCAATGTGCAACTATGGCAGTCATGATTCCCACTCTGTTTCAGCTTCATTTTCACTCACATGGCTTGCATAACACTTGGTGAAGGTGAATGGATTAGATTGAAAGCTTGATTTAATCCAATGGTCAATCTTTGATGTGTAACTTCGTCATGAAGCAACCAAAAGAAAGTCCATGAAATATGAGTCAAATTGAAATTCTAGCAATGTCATTGTGTTCAAAATGTCATTCCCAATCAAAATATGTACCGACTTGTCATTTTTTTGAACACTTATGATTTATTTTGAATTTTTCCCTTTTTATGCCTTTTAATTATCTTTTTTTCAAATTTCCTTCATACACTTCTAAATTCAATCCATATCAATAAATCTTTGGGTCATGGTTGGGTATAAAATGCCATTTTGAACAACTTTCAAGTTGAACAAAAATCCATTTGAGGTGTCTAAGTTGATGAAATTGACCCATAACCAAATATGACCTATAATTCCAAATTCCCAAAATACCCTCATCTTGCAAAGCTTGTAACTTGAGTTCTACAAATCCAATCATGGACTTCTAGTACTTTCTAGAAAGATAAGAAGATAAGGAACAACATTCATGTTGGCCAAAAATTCATAAGAATCATCATTTTAGGGCAAAAGTGTCATGCAAGTTGGTTGACTTTCAAGCTCTAATTTCACAATCCTCTAATGACCTATAACTTGTCTGGCTCATAACTTGAGTTCTATAAACCCTATCAAGGACTTCTAGTACTCAAATTAAAGCTATGATCATGCCCTACAACAATCATGTTTGGGTCAAGGTGAGATGAAAATCACATATTGAGTTATGTGGTCTTGAATTTAGGCACTAAACCAGGGGATTTTACACTGTCAAGCATAACAACCCTAGCTTAGCAACTCCTCACACTCTTGATTCATGATGATTTGAACTTGGAATAATCCCTTAGGCATCTTAAGACATCAATCCACGATCACATGGCCTTGGTATTTGGTCTCAACCTTCCTCAAATCATCAGTTAACCTAGGATTGACCAGATGAAACCCTAGTTGTACCAATCTTGGTTGTAGCTTTATATCCTTTGCATATTGACCTGTCTAGGCTTCAAAATGATCTTCAATACTTCTTATGAGCTCTCTCGAGGTCTGAAGTCAAACTTCATAGCTTCCGAATCATCTGATGGCTTCCCACAACCCTCAAGTTAGGAGATGTACACCCTTGGCTTCAACCACTTTCTCTGAAGATCTTTGGCTTCTCTGATGAGGATATCAACCCTTGAGCACTTGAATAACCATCTTAGCTAGATTCATAGTCTTGTGTAGCCCTTGGTTGGTAGTCATACCTCTTGATCTCCTGCATACATGTCAATGAAATGCAGATGCTAATGCTAGAATGAATGCAATGAAACACAAGCTATGTAAAGAAAAGGTTGGGCAAATTTTGGGGTGCAACATTGGGGAATGAGGTTTGAGGTTTAACATAAGATTCTTTATTCCAGTCATATGTCTAGAGTAGCCACTGTCAAAATGCCGTTCTTCTTTGATTGGCATTCTAAGAGAAGTATGAGCTACTAGAGCAACCTCCTTGGCAACCCATTTCTTCTTCTTGACAGGGAATTCCTTCTTGGGTCTAGCATGATGTTGTTTCTTGACATGAGCACCCTGTTTGGATTTTCCTTGATGGAGATGGCTAGGAAATCCATGCAGCCAGAAACATACAGATTTAATATGTCCAAGTCTTCCACAGTGGTAACACCTATACCCTTGGAATTTACTCTTGACTTGGTTCCAGTTTTTGTTTCTCTGATGTTGTGATATTAGTCGTGACATCCCCTTTGACTTCTGGGTTTCAGGTTTTGGCCTCTTGAGATTCAACATAGGTTTCTGTTTACTAACAAATCCCATTCCAGACCTATTTCCTGATGTCTGACCACTCTGTAGGATTTCTTCTAGAGTGTCAGTCCCAGGGTTTAGCATCCTGATTGACTTTGACATCTGCTCAAGTTTACAATTCAACATGTTGACCTTACTGTTGAGTGAGCCTATTGTTGCAAGATGTTCCTTCTTCTCAGCCTCCAACTTCTTAATGATCCCCTTTTGCTTTTCTCCTTGTTGGTATACCTCTGCACTTCTGAAACACAACTGTTTGTATGAAGCTGCAAGCTCATCAAAAGTCATCTCATCTTATCTTGAGTCATCATCAGATGTGCACACACTGTTTAGAACAGTGATATGCTTGGAAGACTCCTTTTCTGACCCACTTTCAGAGTCTCCATCAGACCAGGTTACATTTAGGTTTTTCCTCTGTTTCTTTAGATAGGTGGGGCATTCAGTTCTACTATGTCCATATCCCTCACATTCAAGACATTGACCTCCTTTGCCTTGGTTGGACTTTTCTTCAGATTTAGTCCTTCTGCTAATGTCAGATGGGATGAACTTGTCACCAGCTCTACCCTTCTGATCCACCCTTTTCATGAGTCTGTTGAATTGTCTCCCAAGCATATCTAAAACTTCTGATAAATTCTCCTTGCTTCCATCATTGTCTTCACCTGAGTTCTCTGCAGTGTTTGAAACAAGAGCTATGCTTTTGTTCTTTTTCTCTACAGCCTGATCACACATTCCCATCTCAAAGGTTTGGAGGGAACCAATGAGTTCATCTAACTTCATGTGGCATATGTATTGAGCTTCTTCAATGGCTGTTACCTTCATGGCAGACCTTTTAGGCAGTGACCTTAGAATCTTCTTTACAAGCTTTTCTTCAGCCATCTTTTCTCCCAAAGCTCCTGAGGTGTTAGCTAGTTCAAGAACATTCATGTAAAAGTCATGAATGGACTCGTCTTCCTTCATTCTTAGACTTTCAAATTTTGTGGTCAGCATTTGAAGTCTAGACATTTTTACCTTGGAAGTTCCCTCATGAGTGGTTTTGAGAGTGTCCCAAACATCCTTTGCTAGCTCACAGTGGTGGACCAGTCTGAAGATATTTTTGTCTATACCATTGAAGAGTGCATTCAATGTTTTAGAGTTTCCAAGAGCCAATGCCTCTTGCTCTTTGGTCCATTCCTCTTCAGGAATTTGCACAAATACTCCATCCTTGTCAGTCTTCACAGGATGTTCCCAGTCAGAGCTTGCAGCTCTCCAAGCTTTGCTGTCTAAGGACCTTAGGAATGCACTCATCCTAGGCTTCCAATAGTCATAATTAGAGCCATCCAGAATTGGTAGTCTATTTGTGAATCCTATATTTCTATCCATAGTACCGGAATTTATCTTCCCTAGATCTCACCTAGAAATAACAGGCAGGGTGCCTGCTCTGATGCCAATTGAAAATTTTGGCTAGCCCACAATGGATGTTATTACATAAGTTATAACATCCACTGTGACATTCACTACAGACCTACTATTATGCAGTAATTATAAAGCAGTAAATAACACAGTTGGTTGTTGATCCAGTTCAGTGCAACACACTTACATCTGGGGGCTACCAAGCCAGGGAGAAATTTCACTATCAGTAGAATTAATTCAGAGTCAAACCTCCAGTTTGCACTCCTCACTTAAGACCTACCCAATGACAATTTAACCTAGAGACACTCTAGACCTGAGTATACCCACTCACTCCCTACAATCACACAACAGTGATATCAAACAATTACAAAGTAAATAGTAGAATGAAGAGACACTTCAACTACACACACGCCTTGATCTTGCTTCAAAGCTTTGATCAAGTGACACACACTCGTTCTTAACAGCTTCGAGTGATACACAACCTAGAAACTACCTAACCAATGCAATCAACAGTTGCTTGGATTACAAGTGTTCCTAAGACACAATCGTGAAGGACAACCTCTTCACTTCTAAACCACTCTGGTGATTTATCTGTTTCTCTATCTTCAACAGCTGCTCTTTAGAATTGCTTCTCCTATTATTTATAGCAGCATATCAGTCCTTGGGCCTGGGCGCATACATTAGGTTTTATCCATCATAAAACCTCTCTTCAGTATTCTGCACTTTTGCCACTTCAATCAGGTATATATTAGTTCCCCTAGGGCGTCTAAAATGTCTCCTGCATTCCAGCTTGAGCTTCTGATTTATTTCCTGAGTTCTAGCTACCAGAATAACAAACCTGCACTTGATGTCATACGACCCATGTCATAACATTGGGTATGACATCCTTCGTAACTTGCTTTTAGCTAAGTTAACTTACCTTACACAGTCCATATTATGTATGCACTAATAACAGACATGACATACATATATGCACCAATGTTATGCAACAAAATGCAGCCAATCAAGAGCACTTACAAGACCTTTAATAAGGAAAATCTTTTCAGATAAAAGAGTATTGTTAACTCTTAGTTCTACCGCAAACGGTAACGCCTAAGTCTCCAATGGTCGAGCTGCATACACCAAACTGCTAGAACTATTTGTTAACCTTACTTGGATAAAACACTTGAATGAACCTGTGTTCTTTTAGCCCGAACTATGTTTGCTCTTATCTCTCATACATGTTGAGAGTACGTAGGCACATGGCGCGATGTCTTGGCGAGCAACCTTCCCCCCCTTTTCTGTCCGTAGTTAGCTGAACTACGTTGACTCTGACTTTCCTATTGCACAAGGGAATACGTAGGCATAGAGCGGCGATGCTCTTGCTTTCTGTCTACCATTAGACGAGGTAATATTCTGGATGATTTTCTTTCTATCAATTCCTATTGACGATAGGATCTCCGGGTGGTGTTTCTCTCCGTCTGTCAATTCCTATTGACGATATGAGTTGTGGATATGGTTTTCCGTTTGTCAATTCCTATTGACGATGTGAGTTGTGGATATGATTTTCTTTCTGTCGATTCCTATTGATGAAAGGATTCTAATTTGACGATGTGAACTTTGGATATGTCTTCCTGTCTACTCTTAGACGAGGTGATCGTTGGTTGAGACTTCTTTCTGTCGATTCCTATTGACGAAAGGATTATGAAATTTGACGATGTGAACTTTGGATATGTCTTCCTGTCTACTCTTAGACGAGGTAATCGTTGGTTGATACTTCTTTCTGTCGATTCCTATTGACGAAAGGATTATGAAATTTGACGATGTGTTTACTTTGGGTATTTTTTCTTTCCGACGATGTGTGACCTTCTACCTTGAATGTTTGAAAGTCGTATCCCAATCAGACTGCAAATTTATGGGTTCTTTTTGTATTCAATCACCTTCTACCTTGAATGTTTGAAAGTCGTTTGCTTTTCAACCCTTCAGGTCCAAGTCGACTGAATAGGGGCAATTGTTGCACCCCAAAATTTTCCCTTCTGTTTTAACCTTAACTGGCTTTTGCTTCTCTGCATTTTCGCATTTATGCATAGCATAACATTCGTTCTTGAGACAGGGGATCAAGGTTTTCCCATGACACATTCATCTCAGTGCATGAGCCTAAACAACAAGCATCAGAGTATCTAGCAATTAATTTTTCCCAGCGGTCGGGCGACCGATTTTATTTTATTTTGCAGGGCATTTTTCAGCTCGGAAAGCAGCATTCAGGTTATCGCAAGTATTCTCATGGTTATAATATTCAAGAACAAGTTTCGGAAGCTTAACAGAGCTCAAAACAGCAAGAAACGGGCGAACGGGCAGATTTCCCTCCAAAAGGCGCCAAATTCAAAATTTTGAAGGTGTTAATCGGTTAACACATTTGGTTAATCGATTAACCAAGTCAAAATTAGGGCAAATTGAGATTTTTAAAGGTGTTAATCGATTAACACATATGGTTAATCAATTAACTAGTGCAATTTTTGCCTCTGCACGTGAATTTTCAATGCAAGCCACTTTGGGGTCCAATTTTGATCACTTGGAAATTCAATTTTACATTTGGGAAGGATCTGAACCTATTTGAAATTTGGTTAATTTCATTTTCCCTCCAAATGCCCATTCCTCATTCCAAACCAAATTTCACAAACCATAATCCAAACCTCTCATTTGGATCCAAGCCTAAGTAATATTTAAGTGATCCACTCCAAACCAAAGCAATCTAATCTCTCATAAGTCACTCTCATTTTCAAAATTCATCTCAATTCTCTCTCAATCTTCCAACTCCAAAACACTCACCAAAGCTCTTCTCATTGAAATCATTGATTCTTCATTGGAATCCTTGATTTCTAAGAGCTAAACCTTCATCCATTCTCTCCATTGAATCAATTTCTTCATCCAATTTTCGTGCAAAATTGGATCTGAATCTGGAAGTGATTTTGGAAGTGATTATTTGGTTTATTTTGGCTTGATCTTGGTGAATCTTCATTCTTACTATAAGAATTCAATTGTATCTTGAAGTTTTCCGAATTTCTCGCTCGGATATGTTCAATCGGAGTTGAATCAACAATTACCGAAGCAAATCTCCGCTTCGTAGGTTGGAATCCTAGATCTATTATTGTTTCGAACTTATTTTGCATGATCATGTGGATTTTCATCTTTGATTGATTTGATTCATTCTTGATCCATTTGATTTGTGATTTTGTTGTTTAAATGTGTTTACATCTTATTTAGATCATTGTTTTATGGTTTAATTTCATGCACAATTGTTTATGAGATCATGTGGATGTTTGCTTAAGTGATAAGTTGCTGAAAAGTGCTTTTCTGCTGCTATTTTCTGCTGTTGGAACATTGTTAATCGATTAATCTATATGGTTAATCGATTAACCAACTCAAATATTCAAATTTTCACTCATTTTTCAATGGTTAATTGATTAACCCTTGGTGTTAATCGATTAACACTATGCCAGCAGGTCTGTTTTGCTGTTTTTCATTGGTTGTTTGAGTACCGTTTCACATCGAATCAACATAGTTTAATATGATGCATTAGAAGTGAAATGTTTTGGTATATATGTTGTTGTTTTGGTTGTTTAATTGAGACTTTGTTGACTTGTGTTTGTTTTCCACTTGGATGCACACTTATGTGTTTTTGTTCGTAGTGATGATGTGCTTGCATGTTCATGTTTGCTTGCCTTCTTGCATTTGCATTTCCTCTTGTGTTTTGCATCTTTCTTTCTTGCATTAATAAAGGTTGAGATGTGCTTGTGGTGGTATTTACCCCACACTTTGTTCCTCCCTTTGCTTGTGTGTTTCATTCCATGTTTGCATCCCTATTTTTGCTCTCATTTGTGTTTGATCTTTCTTCTTCTTCTTCTTTGCCATGTTCCCCTTGGATCTAACCTTCCTTGTTTAAGGTTGGTTATGATAGACATTAGGACTCAAACCATGCATTCTAACATTAGGGTAGAGGTTTCCCCTTTCAATCCTAACCTTAGGACCATTTTGCATGACAACGTTAGGGTCGAGTTTCCCTTAGACCTTATGTGTGTCTCTTTTCTTCTCATCTCAAAACAATTCTAACTAATCTAATAAATGCGATGAATGTTGTGCGCTACGAGCCTTAAGCTACATGGGGAATGATGAGTGAGGGGTCTCCTCTCGCTCGTCTAGAGTGTTTAGTATACGTCCCGTTTGGGGGCGATACACGATGCATTCGCCCCTACGTCATAGTCTTTAGTGCAACGTGAATCACAAACTGAATTAATTCACTTCACTAAAAAACACAAAAACAAACTTCAAACCTTTTTATCCTTCGGGATCCTAATGTGGAAAACATTTTTCAGAAAAGAGAGTTTTGTTAACTCTTGGTTCTACCGCAAACAGGTAACGCCTAAGTCTCCAATGGTCGAGCTGCATACACCTAACTGCTAGAACTAGTTGTTAACCCTAATCGGTTAAAACATTTTGAACCAAACGGTGTTCTTGTTAGCCCAAACTATGTTAGCTCTGATTTCTCATACCAGATTAGAATACATAGGCACAAGACGGCGATGTCTTGGCGAACAACCTTTCCCCACCTTCGCCCGTAGTTAGCCGAACTATGTTGACTTTGACTTTTCCATTGCACGAGGGAATACGTAGGCACAGAGCGGCGATGCTCTGCCGAGTCTCTTTTCTTTTCTTTTTATCTTGAGCCTTTAGCTAGATAGATTAAACACACCCTTAGATAGACAACAAGCGTGGATCCCGTCGAGTACGACGGACGTGAGGGGTGCTAATACCTTCCCCTTGCGTAACCGACTCCCGAATCTAGGACTTGGTTGCGATGACCTCGTCTTTTCCCTTTTTCGTTATGTTTTTTCCGATCGTTTCCTTTCCCTCTCTTTGGGATAATAACGAAAGGTGGAGACTCTTCTGTCATTGCCGACACTTTTTTCGCAGTTGCGATACCTGGTCATAGGGTTCTTACCCTTGTAGTTTTGAGAAACATACGCTGACTTATTAGTTGTATGACTTTCTTTTAGATATTCAAATGAGGAACCTCTCTCTACATCAAATTTTTGCCATTTCTTCTGCCCTCTCCCTTCGACGGGCTTCATCCAGCTTCCTGTTGACATATTCCCAGCTGGTTTAAATGTGTTGGGCCTAGCTGGCATTTTTATCCCTGCCAAGGATCTTCTGGGATCAAAGTTTCTTGGGCCCTGGTTCATTTTCTACCCCCAGTCTCTACTTACTTCCTTGACTCCCTCTAACTCGTGAGCCGCTTTTTCATAAAAAATAGCGCTACATCTAGGACATAGCATTACTCTTGATCCTTTCTTCTGGCAACGATGCAAGAAATCAACAATTGTTTCCTCCTGCTTGGGGTAAACCATTTTATTACAGTCTTCTTGTTTGTTCGTCTCCCTTACTTCTTCAACCTTTTGATCTGTGACTTCGATCATGTTCACATCGATCTTTTCTTCCAACTGCATCTTAAAAAACTGAGCTTCAAGGTTTTCAATGTGTTTCTCGACGCACTTATCGTCTGCCTCTTGCGCTACCTTCTCCCAAGTGGCATCTTCAGCATGAAATCTCTCGACGTTAGGAGACATTTTGAAATATTGTTCTGCTGCCATGCATATCCATTATTCTAACACACAACCATCTATTTCTGTCATCTCTCCTATCAACAACATGTTGTCCTCCCATTTTTTGGTGATTTCGACCCTGGGAACATTTCCGCCCATAGCCTTCTTGGTGTTGACGCTATCTGTATTAGCCTCAAATTCTTCACTTAATTCGACCATGTTGATGCTCTCAACAACATTTCCTCCCAACCTTTTTCCTGCCACGTCTAATCCCTTAGTAGCTTTATCTATCTAAACAAACTCATCAACAGTCTTCTTGGTCACCAACATCAGACTAATACCATCAGTTCTTCCTGGGCTTGTTGATGTTACATTACAGCCTTCAGTTACTTTGGTCATTTCAAGTTGTGTGGCGAAATTCTCAGTAATTTCCACCATGTTGACTGGAAAGTTAACCTCTTCAATGGCTTCGACCATCTGTACCTCTTCAGGCTCTACATAGTTAGCTTCTACAGTTTGTAATGGGTCAGACTCAATCTTCATTTGAGTCTTCCCCTTGTCCCTAAACTTCAACCTTCCTTCTTGGATGGTGTTTTGCACCAAATCCCCGAAAAGAAAACATTGAGAAGTTTTATGACCCAAGAAATTGGGGTACTTACAAAAGCCTATTTTCTTTCTTTGTTCTAAAGGAGGTGCTTTAGCACCAGCAGACACTATTATTTGCCCATCCTTAACTAACAAATCAAATATTTCATCACATTTAGTAACGTCGAAAGTATATGTTTTCTTAGGAAATTTGTCATTAGACTCAGTGGGGTTTTCCCATTCGAAGGAGCTAAGAGTTTACAAGCATAAGGTGGACCTTGCTTTAATTCAACAACATCAACCTCATGTTCGTTAAAATAAGATGTTTCATCATAGAGATTCTCTACATCTTCATTACATTCGACAAAGGCTACTTTTTTACCCTTGCTGAACCTAGCTTTCTCTTCTCTTAGCCTTTCTAGCCGTCGAACTCTATCAGCTAGCTGCGCCATATCTCTGAGATACTGGGTGTCCAACTTCTTCCTAATGGAATAATCAAGACCCCCAGCAGCCATTTCGACCAACTCGTGTTCTGGTACTTGTGTAAAACATCTGGCTTTAAGAAGTCGAAACCTATTCAGGTAATCATCAATTGGCTCAGTGACTTTTTGTTTGATACTAGCCAATTCTTTCAGGCTGATCTTAGTTTGTCCCATGTAGAATTGTTCGTGAAACAAGCATTCTAGTTGAGCCCAATTATAAACTGAATTAGGAGGTAAAGTTG
Source organism: Lathyrus sativus (assembly GCA_963859935.3). NCBI lineage: Eukaryota > Viridiplantae > Streptophyta > Magnoliopsida > Fabales > Fabaceae > Lathyrus > Lathyrus sativus. The sequence continues at coordinate 939,936,879 of OZ012735.1, forward strand.
TAAACCATGTGAAAGCATTTTTTGTGAGAGAACTTGGGAAGTACTTGATCTTAAGGCTTTCGTCACTTTCTATCTCTCCTACTTCAATCATATACCTAGCCACATGTTCAACGGTTGATTCAATAGTATCTCCTGCGAACTTGCTGAACTTTGGAATCTTCGTCCTATGAGGTAATTCAGCTTGCAGAATATAATCCACTATGGGTGAAGTATAATTTGGCCTTGTGAAACCAAAGTTTGCACCATTTCTGGTCATTATTCTTTCGACCATGGCTGCAAGATTGTTTTCTTCTGCTGCACCTTGGTGTCAAACTTGTCTAAGCATTTGGTCAGCATTTTGATTCCTGTTCACCATGACTATTCCTGGTTCTTCCTCCATACGGGCTGGTACCTGGTTCCTTTGCGGTTCGACTCTGAAAGATTCGCCCATCTCCTGGTCTTCTATGTTCGCCTCAGGTATGTTCCGTGGCTGACACCATGGAATATTTTCACCAATTGTTGGTCTTCGATCAAATGCTGGTACTCCCATAAAATCATCCATACGGGCTAATTAAGTTACCAGTTGTTGATTAGTTTGAACAGTATTCTGAATCAAAGGTTGAAAAACTTCTCCCATTTTTTGAGACAGTGTGTGCACCATTTGCATATTACTTTCATCCATTTGTTGTCTCAAACAGTTTATGGATGTATTTGAAAGGTTGGGTGTTTGAACAGAATAACCAACACCTATGTTTGGATTGTTTCGACCACCTGATCCAGATCCTTGCACTGGCGAAGACACTACATTTTCTGAAAATATGGGTGGAGCAATCTGCAGATTTTGCATCATTGACGTAGGCATACCATAAGATGGGTTCCTTGGTACTGGTTGTGGGAAACCTGGAGGAGGAAAAGGCCGGTGTATTGAACTTCCTGGAGGTTTTGGTGGGTTAGAACTTTGCGGTCCTTTATATTTCAACATAGGTTGAGTGTACGTTCGTACACATGTTGATTCTGGAGTGGCCATGGGCTACATTTGTTCAGACACAACTACTGGTGGTGGCATCTGTCCTCCCGTTGAAGAAACTGGATATGGAGTACTTTGAGACCCCATGCTACTTGACTGAGTATTTGAAACGCTTCCTTGAGGACTAACTTGTTGATTAGCACTTGTTGCCATTCTCTTAGTATATCTTCTCTTTGGTACTTCTTCGTGTATTGTGGCTAACTTCCCACTCCTCGATAACATACAACAAAGTATTGCGCCAAAAGATGAATTTGGTTAATGTAAACTTTGGAAGGCTTAGCACCGGGTCCCACTGGGCGTGCCAATTTGTTTACAGTGAATTTTGGTAAACAATCGCTGGTCTATCAATTTAGGGTAAAATTGAGTAGCTTGCAGGATCGACCATACTAAATCCTAAGACATGTGCTAAGTATGCAAAAAGACCCTAATCTGAACTCCACGTTCGACTATGAAATCTTTGTAAAGTAAAAGTAACTTGAGGATTAAAGGCAATATGTAAAAGAAAGCACGTAATGCGTCGAATAGTAAAGGCAATAACCTATAAGTGCAGTAATGTAAAAGCTTTGGAAGTAAATGTCGAAAGTAAATGCAGTAGTGTAAATGACTTTGAAAGTAAATGACTTTAAAAGTAAATGACTTTGAAAGAAAATGACTTTGAACGTAAATGACTTTGAAAGTAAATGACTTCAAAGGTAAATGTGCAGGAAAGTAAATGACTTTGAAAGTAAATGTGCAGGAAAGTAAATGTCGAAAGCAATTAAAAGACTTTGAAATTAAAAGCTTAAAAGAAAGTGCAGAATGTTAAATTTGCAGGTTAAGGTAAAGTGCAGAACGTTAAATAGCATGAAACGTGAATGGAAATAAAGTTGCAAAAAAGCTTGAAAAGGCAGTTTAAATGTAAAAGGTGAAGGTTAAAACGCAGAATAAGTAACAGCATGCAAATGGTAAAGATAAGTAAATTGCATTAATGAAAAGGGGTTGGTATTGTATCACGTACATTCTCGCTAACTCGTTTCTCTACATGCGGGTACTTTGAGTGATTTGGAGTGACTAGTACCAGATGAATGAACACCCTTATTCTATAAAAATAACACCTATTTATAATGCTAGCAATAACTACTAAATGACGGTTATTGCTTCCCAACGTATCTTTTTGGTGCTTTTTCCAACTTCAACTACTCCCACGTTCGCCCACTATCAATTTGAAACTCAGATACTAAGAATTCCCTCCAGCCTTAATGGTAACTGCCACGCGTTCCTTCCAGCATGATCTTAGTCGAAGGCTTCTTCAACACTTAGCATTTTCTAGAAATTTTGTCAACCTTTCTTCGACTCAGACTTCCTCACAGCTGTGTCGAAACCTTCTCATGCTTTTAAATAACATTCTGACTTGATATAATTCTGATTTTGCTGGCGTCGAAAATGAGAGCTAACAGGTCCATCGTGGTATCAGGTCGAAGGTTGATATACACCAGTATCACCATGAGAATAACCTATGACACATTGTGATCAGTGCATTTTGATGAACATTCCTCTATGTTTAGACTTAAGTATTTCTATGGTTTAGTTTGTTTATTTTTCTATTTTATGATGTTTTTATAATTCAATTTATATTCAGCCTTATTTGATTTTCGTTTGTTATTTTCAGTATTAGCAGCTTTGAATAAAAAATTCATAACTGGAGCTACAGGAATCAGATTGAGGCGTTCTACCAGTCGTTGGAAAGATAAGAAAAGATCTACAACTTTCATGTTGGAGGAAGAATATGATCGGAGTGCATGGGTCTCGAATAATTCGTTGAAGTTTCTGACTGTATAAATTAAGTTATTTCGGGTCATTTTTATTGGGTCTGATTTATGTTTCCGATCCGGTTGAGTGTGTAATGCAAACTTGTTGCCGTGCTACAGGAATTGGGACCTAGCTTTCACGAATTTTATTTTTGCTTTCACATATTTCATAGCGAACTAATCCCGAGGGGAAATCTTTCGGATTTGAATTCCGTAATTCTTTGAGGTTCTTATCAATTTCAATTCAATTTAGTTGCTTTCTAATTTATTCTATAATTTTCGTTTTCTTAATTCGTTTCTTATAGAATAGATTGGATTTAATTTGGTTGATGCATGTCCCTAATGTTAATCGCGTTTTAACTTAGCTTTTTTGTTATTTTGCACTATCTTCAACCGCTTACTTAATTCGGTCATTAGGGACATAACTCGTGTAATATTGTCGACGCTTGTTTGTTCAATATTGCAAGAGAATAGGAATTGTAACCGCTTAGGGAATTGGAATTGTAATAACCGATAATAAGTTGGTAGTCGAACCGGTAGATTAACCTGTTTTAATCACTTATTTCAATAATCACTTATTTACTTTGTTTATTTTCTTAATCGAATTCTAAAACAAAACAACCCCCCATAATCGTTTTCAATTGGTTAATTCATCATCAAGAATCCTTGTGAATCGACATCTGAGTTATTGTCTCTTTACTATATTTTTATATTAAAAAACTCGATTTTGATCCGTGCGCGACAGCGTATCATTTTGCATAACATCTATGTAGTATTCTCGTTGGGGGGTTAATCCAGTATAAATATTAATCCTAATTTTTATACCTATGTGAAGACTTGATAACTATTTATCCATGATCAATGAGATGCGATCATCAGTCTATCCATATAATAACCTTAATTCTTTGATGTTATCTCACTTTACAATAAAGATCGACTACATATACTTTAAGAATAATATTCTTATGTTTAATATGATCTCATCATTAAGTCACACTTAATGTTTCATTAAACAGACTAGTTATTCTAGAGACTTTATTATTTTGGAAAAATAAACATAATAGTGAAATTAATTTTAAACATTAATAAACAATTTGATACAAACACCAAGTTCTAATAAAACTATTGGCTTCTAGGTCTTACACCAACATGCACACACTCAACTAAAAGTGTTTTTTTACCCATCTATATGATAAAACACCTTAAAAGTCCTAGAGGAACGACCAATGTTCTTGTGGGTTTTTATCAAAGATGTTCCTAAACATTTGGAAAGCTTGTATACTATGCTTAATCGATTAATGCCTCTAGGAAATCGAATAGAGTAAGGCACAAAGCTTCTTAATAGATTAATAACACTTTTAACCGATTAAGACACTAATTTTTGTAGGTTTTCCTTTTTTGGAATTAGGGTTTCCGTTTTTGTGAAGCACATAATCGATTATGAGCATTAAAAGATCCATGGATAATATTCCTATTTTAGCCATATTTTCAACTATAAATATAGGACTTCCCCTCACTTTCAAAACACACCAGAAAAATTATTTTGATATACTTTTTCACTTTCTGATCTCCTATTTGTCAATTCTTTCTTGTTCATTAAATTGCCTTAGTTCTTGAAAAATATCAGTGAGACATTACTTACGTGCCCTAGTGTTTGGGGTATTATTCAAATTTGTGCTATACGAACTTATCTTTTGTAAAATATCATTTGTGATATAAAGTTCTTTTATTTGAGATTTTAGACATTAAAAGATCTTGTTTGGTTCATGAGATTGTTCGAGAAAATATTTTTGGTTTGTGAGATTCGTGTAACACCCCAAATATACCATGCGTAGTTCAAAAATAAATTAGAGTAAATTACATCAAATAATATTCAGGATGTCACACAATTCATACTACAGTTGCTTATATAATAAGATATGCAACACATGCAATTTATTTATAAATTATTTACAATAACTGTAGAAACTCAACATGCCTGAAATCTCAAGACTTTATTGAAAGAGTGGAAGCATTAACTTAAACAATCATCCATGGCATAATTATTTCTTCAAAACAACATAAACAATAATTATTCTAGATATATCCAAAAAATCTCTATCAAACACATCAAAACACTATGTTCCTTGACCCCGGTGTTACACATCAGAGCAGACACCGAGACTAAAAGGAAAATAGAAGACTTCATATTCTCTCACTTCAACTCCTCTACTGTGAATAGAAGGCAATCAAATCATAATTATACAAATAAAAGTATGA